>JAABNY020000002.1:21082390-21109164 GCA_015164015.2 Brevimyrus niger | reverse complement strand
CTTTATTGTCCATTTGCACAGCTGTGTTATGCAGCTTTATATGCATGCAAACAGTCTGCAAAGTCTTAAGGCCTAAAGTACTGCCTGAAATGCATTGTTGGAATTCCAGCCCTTACTACTGTGACATGGTGAGGTCACCTCATAGCATATCCCTTATTGGCTGCCTACCTGCAAAGATCTCTCTGGAGACTGCAAGACAGCCGGAGCCAACACGGCAAAATGTGTAGAGCAAGATGACCTACCAGAGCACACTGGGCTCAACATGGATGAGGCTCTAACAGAGCATTTCAAACAGAGTAATAGAGAGAGTGAGTAGAGATGTGCAGTATAAGAAAAAGAATGTCGTTTTAGAACACTGAAGCATGTAAACCTATTCTAGTAGACCCCAAAAATAAAACTATGAACAATTTAAATGAGCATGCTAGGGCCACTTTACACTTGTTTGTTTTTTGTTAGTAATTTTCTATATTTTATTGTTCACGTCTCAATATATTGTGTTTAAATGTCTTACAAATTTATAATTGTTTGTTTGCACTATGACCACTAGATGGATATTTCATCTCTCTCTATGACCCATGTATGATATAACTGAAGATGGCAGGACATATACTCTGATGTAAAAGCATTAACCACAGATACAGTAACACAGGTTACAGCCTTCCCCTTCAGCCATGTTGGTTTCATCACACTCATCTCTTAGGCTTATGTGCATACTCACGTGCTTTAGGACTGACTATTAATCACGTGGAAGGTCGCCTGAAGGTGATCCACTAAAATGCTAATATTTCACACACACTGTGGTCGCTGGCTTGGCTCCAGTTATATGACGCCTCAGCTTGTCTTGAGGGAGAGACGGGCGACATGGCTTTAAGTGAGCGGCATAACCTTCTTGATGGGGGTTCTTCAGGACATCCAGTGCCGCTGCAGGTAATTAAACGGCGGGGGGATTATAAAAGTGAGTTTAAGATGATAACTTCCAGTTTTTGGTATTGCTTCCTCCCGCGCCAATCCAGTAAAGCTGAGCCTACAGTCTCTCTAGATATAATTCTCAGCTTTGTGCTGTACCACGAAAAAAAAATACAATATCGGAATGAATTTATCATGTTAATCTGTGGAAGTTTCCCCATGTATACCAGATGGAGTTTGAGAGGAAGTCAACAACAACAAAAAACAGGAAGTTGGTCATAAGGTAGGGCACCAGCCATATAGGAACAAGACACTGTATTTGCAAGTGTTTGGGGGTGGTGCCATGTATGGGCCAGGGGTCTCTCACAGGGAGTCCTTGACCCCCAGAGGTTCCACGGAGGAACTGCAGGGGGTCCATGAATCATTGTGTGATGATAAACAATTTTTTGCAAAATCATATTGTCAGCAGTAATGGGTCGAATAGCAGAATTCTGCAGAGAGTAATCAGAACAACAAGGTATCATGAGTAATTTGTGCCAACAGCAATTAGACTGCACAACAACAGATCATGTACAGTGGTACCTCGGTTCTCGAACTTAATCCGTTCCGGACTCCGGATCGAATCCTAAAAAGTTCGAGTTCTGATCAAATTTTTTCCATAAGAAATAATGGAAAACCAATTACTTGGTTCCTGGACCCCCAAAATTACACCTAAATATGTTTTTTTTTTTTTTTGTATCATTTAAACACAAAATCCATCTAACCGTAATGCATTGCGTCAGGATTAGAATGCGCTGCTTTAAGCCAGCGCTGTAAGCAAGTCGAACACACCCAATGACCGGACTGGGGAAACAAACTGAAACTTGGACTTAATACAGAGGACTAATGACATCAACCAGAAACAGCTGATCATATGGGGATCCCACATGAGGTTAATGAAGGGGCGTGGGACACGGAAGGAGCGGAATCGGGGCAGGACAGGGGTAATGTTGGAATAAGATCTTTATTGTTTTGGAAGCCATTAAGAAAAAAATGCTCTTCTTGTTTTATCCTGTTCATTTTGTGTTTAAATGCTAAAAAAAAAAAAAAAAACATATTAAGGTGTAATTTTGGGGGGCCGGGACCCAATTAATTGGTTTTCCATTATTTCTTATGGGAAAAATTCAATCAGAACTTGAACTCTTTAGGATTCGATCCGGAGTCCGGAACAGAATAAGTTCGAGAACCGAGGTATCACTGTATATCTTTGTGGAAACAAAGATATAAATTGTAATCCCAACATTATTACCTTAACCCCACATGACAACCTTGTCCCCCACAAATGTCATAAAAACCTGCTTTTTCAGGTCCCCACAAAGATCTGTGGATGCAATTAAAAAAGTAATAATGCCAATATTCATATGTAGTTTGGTTACTTGTGATTAAAGTTAGGGCTGGGTAAGGGTTAAGGTCATCATGTTAGGATTAGTGTTTTCCCCATAGAAATGAATGGAGAGTCCCCACAAAGAAATAATTACAAACCTGTGTATATGTGTGTGTGTATATGGAATTGAATTTACAGCCATTGGCACACACATGGGAGAGTGTATAGTTATGATCCGATTGTATAGATACATGACATAGGAATAAATATAGATATATTGAATATTTATGTATAGAATTGATATATGTAAACTTGTGAAATATACATTATACTGCAGCCAAAGTTGTAGATATATGGAAATAGGTTCAGCTATATTTATTCAGAAATAAGCAGGCTAATGTAGTTATTGCTCATGCTAATATATGCCAGGCCTAATCCATATCAGTTTTATAATGCATAAAGAAGGCATCCCTCTCTGTATCTCCATCTACCAAAGGGTCCTTGGCCTAATAACGGTTGAAGACCCAGGTATAGATAATCAGATCACCGTGAACTTTGTTATGAAAGTGGATGGATGGATCTTATCATACACTGAATAAAACCAGGAGAACAATATTCTTAACAATGTCAGATTATTCTGAGCCCACCGAAGCAGGTGGAGGCCTATTACACATAATTGTACTGAGCGTATTACACACATTATGTCTGTTGACTCAGTCTGGAAGCTACAGTGTAAATGGGCCATTTGCTGACTTTAAACGCAGCCCAAAGTTATGAAAGTTAAAGCAATTCATTTTTCATGGTTTTCTCTCTCTCCCACATAAACTATTTTTAACTTCTTGGATCCATTATCCTTTCTGATGGTTGGTATCAGTAGCAGGAATATGAGTGACCTTCAATGCAGAGGCTTTTAAAAGGATCCACCCCCATCCCCCCAGTCAATGTCCATAAATAGCATGCATATCTCAGGGATTCTGCATTATCTCTGTGCAGCTTGGATCTCATGAGCATGGGGGGGGGGGGGGGGGGTCCCCATCTGAGCATCAACACAAGAAAAAAAAACAACTTTAGGGGCGAAGACACCCGCGTTCATCATCCAAGCACCACATGATGAACTTCACACGCATCTCGCTGATGATGAAGGCAGCTGCAACCACACGCTCTTAGATGGGACCAAGCTTGGTGATGTCATGGGTCAGAGCTTCAGCTTACCCACCAATCAGCCTTCATTTAGCCAAAGTGACCAAAGAAGAGCTCCATAATCCAAAGGTACAGAAAAAAAAATCCCATTCATATTTTCCTAAAGAGAGTAATGTTACTCTCTGGGCACTTTTCTCAAGAGTTCCACAGCAGGTCCACGCACTGCACTCAAAGTAGCAGCCATCTGTAATGTAGTCCCATTTCTGACCACTAGACCACCTCCTGCACTGAGCTGGAGGGTGTAACTATAGAGACATATGGCTATAGCCAACCCCCACCCCACATCGCAGGAGCGCTTTAGCTCAGACACACTGATGCGATGAGGCAGCAGGTCCCTAGAGAGATCACCCGCTCCTCCGACTCTAATAATTGGCTGAAGTTTCAAACCGTGTGTGAAAATCCCCTCAGTGTGGAAGATTCCAGAGCCTCTTTGGGGTGCCTCCATGTTTTTAATCACAGTCCAAACGGTGCGTAATGACAGATTGTTTCGCGGAGGAAAAATGAGACAGAAATAAACTTTCCCAAGCTTTGACAACAAAGAAACTGTAACAGTGGGGCCCGCCATCGATCGCTGGCTGAGTGTACCTCCTGATACCCTGGTGCCGGCCATTAACTGCGGCCGGAGCACATCACTGGTGCCGCTTTCACAGTCCCGGCATTGAATCCCGGCGACGGCCAGCCATCAGCTGATGGATGAACCGCAGCTATACCGAAAAGAGGCTAAAAAAGAATTTGAACTCGAGAGAAAGAAACACATCTTTAGTGCCAGAAAACGAGTGCAGCTAGGCATGTCACAGAGTACAGTGACACTATGCCAGCACACCCAGCTACTTTCTGAAAACAAACGTGTTTATAAGTCTCGTCTGTACCGGCTTCTGCTAAAATAATTAGCACCTCTCAGCTAAAACCCTGCCCTGGAACTAGCGGCCATTTCGACGAGAAATTACACCCGGTGGCCATTTGCGCATAAGCGATTTAGTGGCAGGTCAAAAGCCTCTATATCTCAAAATAGATTTTGTTACCACGGGCAATCAGGCACCTTTAAATCAGCAGGAGACGTCAGCTGCTGTGTTTGTTACGCCGCTTTTCTTCCTTCTTTAAAGCTTTTCTTTCCTGACGTCTGCTTTTTGCTAATCTCGAGCCTTGTACACTGGCGTTTCGAATATCCCCCCACTGAATAATGTGACTGTTGTCATGCACTCACCCAAATTGTGCAGTCTGGGATTAAAGATATTCAGCCACAAATTGCTGTGTGCAATGATTTGATTTATACCTCTATTCCCTGCAGGTAACTCCTTTTCAGCTCGTTTTAAGCTTGTTGTGTCATGTTACTTTCTGGCTACAATTAAAGCTAGTGTGTGTGTGTGTGTGTGTGTGTTTGTGCGTATATATATAGTATGTGTATAGTATATATATGTATGTGTGTGTGTGCACTGTGGCTTTAATTGTAGACAGAGAATGACATGCATGTACACACATATATCGAACCCCAGACTGCATGTGAGTCTAGCCACAAAAACAGACATCCCTCTACTCCCAGAAGTCCCGGGAGTCTCCCACAAATTGACAGCAGCTCCCTGACACCCACAAATTATGTGCAATGTCCTGGAAATCCATCCACGGAGAATTAAAACAACCTCACGTCATTCTGCCATTCAGCAGAGGAAGCTTGGAAAATCGCACCCCACAACGCAGGGCGGGCAAATCTTACTGTTCATCCACGTCCAGCTGGGATGTCTGTAAAAATCATGCGGCATCAGGCACATGCAGACATTTTTTAAATTGACAGTGTTTACGTGACCTCGTTGAATTTGGCCCCAATTGAGAGGGGCCGATTTTGGGGGACAGATGTCAAAATAGATATGTGAAAGGGGCAGCATTGGAGAGCAGATAGGGCTATTAGCCCGGAGGGGGTCACTTTTCTGACAGCACTGCGGGCAGGTCGGGTCTACTCTAGGCGTACTTCACAGACAGCTCTGGGTGGCACTTTCAAAACGGCCTTCCTACAAATTAGGGGAGCAGGAGAGGCTTCCTGACGCCACTGGGGACCAGTCACGCTCACTGTGGGATCATAAACTCCATCCGAAACGCTAC
Source organism: Brevimyrus niger (assembly GCA_015164015.2). Classification (NCBI taxonomy): domain Eukaryota; kingdom Metazoa; phylum Chordata; class Actinopteri; order Osteoglossiformes; family Mormyridae; genus Brevimyrus; species Brevimyrus niger. The sequence goes on along the minus strand of JAABNY020000002.1, from coordinate 21,103,601 downwards.
TGGAAACTGAAGAGAGACAGAGAGAGAGAAAAGGATTAGATTGACATTGAATATTCCACCTTTTTTGTTAGCTGGATTGTTAACTATTTTCTTTTTTTCACCTGAACTGCTCGTTTAATAAAAACAGAACAATGAAAATCAAAATGAGAGCAGCCTAGCCTTTTTTCACTTGTTTGTCGGTTGTTGTCACTCTGACCGGCCTCATAGATTAGGCTCAACAGTTGGAGCAATTTAATGGTCGCCGGTCATAAGCAATGCTGCAAAATCAACGGAATGAGATCCAAATTATCCTGATAACAAGACATGCACAACTCCTCCACAGCTTAAGTGAAATCTAGTCTCTCTCTCTTTCATCTGCCTCAACGGTTCCAGAAGTGTGCTGGGCTGAGCCTTAAGTGAAGCGAGTCCACCATCAAAGTCCTGCTTTTCATGTGGCGTGGAATGAATTGAGGCCCATCTGCAGGGAAGCTACTGAGGTTCTTGGGCTTGAGCCTCTGCTTGCGTCATGTTTCCCCCCGAACTGTCTCCCGTTATCGTGTGCAGCACAACACCCATTACGACAAAACTGGGAAGCGAACGGGCTGCCGCGTTTCTCTGGGGGGGACCCGGGCAATATCTCCACGCTCACCAAAACCGCGGCCATGCTTGCCGTTCCTGCATGCCCCCCACAGGCCATTTTTCACACTCCGTGAGTCACTGTTGTCCCAGAGCCGTGAGCCAGCAGTGGTTATGGCTGCCTATCTCACGGAGTTTGATGGCTGCATGTTGGTGATACCACTTCACGCTGGAATGAGTTTGGGAAGCCCTCTGCTTTTGCCACAGCCTCTGCTGGAGAATCACGGGCCAGATGTCCAGCCCAAAAAGCGTGGAGAAGGAATGCCGGAGCCCGGCCTCACTCTTTTGTCTTCGCTAATTGCCATCCGGGACTCAGAAAAAAGAAACAGCTATGATTCCGAGAAAAATAGGGTCCTCGACACTAAGAGAACCTTGGACAGCAATCGAGAGACAGCCTTCAGAGTCGGCTATCATCCATCAGATTGCTGGGAAAATGAATTAACTCCTCTTCCGCTGGATGCGGTCCAAAGCGGCTCACATACCACTTCCCAGAGGACACACTGGCAATGTTTGGCGCTGGCAAGGTCAGGTCTCTTCTGCTCAGATTGCCGAATAGAGCTCAGAAAATGAATCCATTCATCTTGAGGCATTAATCAAGACAGGCATGAGTTATGGTACACAGGCAATGTAAGTAAACGTCAATGACTGAATTCAAAGGGAGAGGTGCAGCTTCGTAACTTAGCTACCTTTAGCTTAGCAACTGTAAGCTACGGTTAGCTTAGCATTGTTATCTTTGCTGCTATGAACTTAGCTATTGTTAGCTCAATAACTGTTATTTTAGCTACCATTAGCTTAGGTTTTATTGCTATCTTTATTGCAATTCTGACCACTCAGTCACCTAAGGCTGAAGCACTCACACTACTCATTCAGTTAGTTGACAAATGCAAGCTAGTTACTATTTACAAGAAGGACCTGCAGTAATTTCCCTAAGGGCCCCATTTTTCAAGATTTAAATGACACCTCAGACTTAGGCCTGTAAAGAGGCACGGTGCCATTGTGGAGCTGGAGTGTGAGTTTTAAAAAGTGCATTTCATAAAAGATGGAAAATCTTGTCAGTGGCCGTAGGCTAGCAACCTAGAAATAAAAATGAAAGGAATCTTTATTTGCTATTTGTACAAGTGCAATTGAATGCATTTATTTTTTCCACATATCCCATCATGCACATCTTAAGACACACGCACAAAAAGTCAAGCTTGGGGTCTGTACACAGGGTCAGCCGTCCATCCAGCTCCCCTGGAGCATTTTTCAGGGGTTAAGAACCTTGATCAAGGACCCAACAGAGCTGTAGTTTCTCTGCCGAGCCCTGGAATAAAACTGATGACCTTCCGATCACAGATCCAAATCCTAAACCACTAGTCACACACAGCCCCCATCAACAAGCTATAAGCTTGCATTCACTAACAAGAGCAAACCAGGGCAAAAGTCATGCCTGATGAAGATAAAAACCCAGGGGATGGACCATGGACTGATTCCCTGAAGATCAGGTCCTCACTGGCCAGAGCTATGAAAGAGAGTGAAGACATAAGAAGGGGTAAGAGTGCCTGCACTCCCACAATCCTCCACTGCTCACCTGAATCACGATATTCTGTCAAGAGATCTTCGATGCTTCACAGCAGAGGCTTGTTTGATGGATCACGCAAAGCCCTGTGGATGAAACCTTCAGGTCTGTGACAACAACCGGCTAGCCGTGAGGGCTCTGCGAGGAACCTGACATGGCTGTGTGATACAGACATTATGGAGGGAATTAATGCATCTGGAGACGGTTCAGATCAGCAAGCGGTGTGGAGGTCCCCTCCAAAAAAGACTGGCGAGGAAGCAGGAGTTTGACAATAGCCTACAAAAAGAGGGGGTGTCCCGCCGGTCCTGTTCCACAGCTCAGAGGACCGACACCATCTCTCCAAACTGGCTGGTCTGGTTTGTGTCTCATGTTCCCTGCTGTGCAGCTGAGCACTCCTAACAGGCTGGGAATCGACCACTGCTGGAACCACCAGCTTCAACCAACACCGATTTACTGGGTGTGAGGATGAGTCAGCTGAGTCTTCAGCTCAAGGGACTGATCACTGACTCGCTCTGACTCCAGGGCACATGCAGCACACACGTGCATGCACACACACACAGCCTTGTATATATAATTTTTGTGAGAACATCCATTCATTTCTATGGGCATAACGCTAATCCCATGTATAACAACCTTAATGTGTAACAAACATGATGACCCCTAACAAGCCCTAACCATAATCATCAGTAACCAAATAAAATACAAGACTTTTTAGTCTTTTGATTGCAGTTATAATTTCTTTTTAAAAATGAGTTTTCCATTGTGGGGAACAAAGAAAATGGTCCGCACAATGATAAAATAACAGATTTTTATCACATTGTGGGAACATTTGGTCCCCACAGTGTAAAATATACATGGTCCAGACACACATACACACACACACACACACGCACGCACAGACAGTCAGGTGTACCTGTCACCGTGTAAACAATGTAAATTCCACATATGCAAACAGTAACAATAGGTAATAGAAAATCATGAGAGGAAAATTAAAGAGTATGAATTGTGTTCTAGTCTTGCATTAGTTATTCATTATGAACTCGTAAAACCTCACAGCCCTATATTTTTAAACAACAAACAAAAAAGCAGTCAAGCTTGGAAAAATGAAAAGCATACTAGTCAAAGATTGGCACCAGGGAGATACGGAAGCACAGGGAGCAGGGGGGATTGCAGCCTTCCTGACAGTGTCAGTCCCCTTCCCCCTGACCCCCCCCCCCCCATCTTCCTCCCAGGTCATCAGCAGCTGCTCCAAATTGCCTGGCCCTCACAGGGTGTGATTAATTCTGGGCTAATGTCACACAATTTCAGCCTTTGTCCTGTACGTCACGGCCGTTCATTAGCACACCTGGGCTGGCTAATCTAAGCCTTAATTACTTGTCTAGTTGAATTATATTCCTAGTTTTGTTGGGACAGAGGAAAGTGTTCAGAATTGTGTGCCTCCAGCACTGCATTCAAGACATTGAACTTTAAAAGACCCATCTGTGACTTGCCCTCTTTTACCCAGTTTCCACTTCTCACCTAAAAGTGACTCTAGTTTTTGTGTATTAAAAATGCTTTTGATTTGTCTTCTTAATAAACCGATATCATATCTACCTTATTACCTTAACTACAGCCTGTATGATTTCCTAACAGCACCAGCGACATTCCCTGCTAAATATTTAACAAATATGTATTTTGCATAATGTGGTGTAGTTTTGGTAATATACAGTGATACCTGAGGGAGGGGGTGGGGGGCAAATAGCTTAATAGTGGCAATAAAAGTATAATGAAAGTATTCATGGATGAAAAGCAATCAGACTGCATAAAGGAAAGTTTATTTAAATATTATTTATGTATTCAAGGACCATGCAAAGTGCTTTAGCCAAAAATAATGATAAACAATAGACAAGATTTGAAATAATTACAGACATGGACAAAGTTTTTGGTACTCATAGCTCATTGAAACAATGTTTCATTTCTCTTGAAGTGATTCAATTAAAAGCAATTCTCAAATGTATATCTGCATACCTGTAGTATTTGATAGAGTAAACCAATAAAATTGTGAAAAGAAATTACTTGTTTATTTTTCAAAGATATGCTAAAATAGTATGGACAGATTTGTTGGCATCCCTAAAGAGACTATTTATCCTTGCAGTATAGTCATATATCAAACTAAATGTTTAACCTTAATTAGTATCACAAGTGCCTTCAAGCTTTTCATCAGCCGTTCAGCCCATTTAAAGGTATTTCTGTGTTGTTTGGTATCATTGGTGACACACACTGAACATGGAGCAGAGAAAGCAAAGGAGAGAGCTATCTGAGGAGCTCAGAAAGAAGATTATAGATAACCATGTTAAAGATAAAGGCTGTAAGACTATCTCCAAGCAGCTTCATGTTCCTGTGACCACAGTTACCAATATTATTAAAAAGTATAAGGATCATGTGACAGTAGCCAACCTCCCAGGCTGTGGAGGCAAGAGAAAAAGCAGCCCCAGGTTGATCATAAAGATAGTGTGGATAGTAGAAAAACAGCCAAGGAAACAATACAAAACCATTCAAGCTGAGCTCCAAGGTCAAGGTACATCACTTTCTGATCAGTCACATTTTGAACAATAATGGGCTCCATGGAAGAAGACCCAGGAGGGCTCCGCTATTGACAGAAAACATAAAAAGCCAGAGTGTAATTCGCCCCAAAGTTCCTTGGAGAATGTCCTTTGGACTGATGAGACAAAACTAGTGCTTTCTGGCTAGTCAAATCAGCTCTGTGTTTACAGAAGGAAAAATGAATCTCGGCCTCATTCACAGGTCATGGGTCCTCCAACAGGATTATGACCCAAAACATACAGCTGAAAGCACTCAAGAATGACCGAGGAGAAAAAAACATCGGACTATTCGTAAATGGCCCTCCATGAGCCCAGATCTTAATCCTATTGAACATCTATGAAAAGATCTGAAAATTGCAGTGTGGAGGCGACACCCTTCAAACCTGAGACAGCTTGAGCAGTTTGCTCAGGAAGAGTGGGCCAAACTACCTGCTGGCAAATGCAGACGTCGCATTGTGAAGTACAGAGATCATTGTTGGCAGTGATTGCTGCAAAAGGTAGTGCTGCAAAATATAAAATTACGGATACCATCTCTTTTGTCCGTGCCATTTTTATGTGTTTGAATTCTATAAAATATTCAACTGAATCAATAACCAAAGTCTGATTCATGTTAAATATGGAATAAACAATAAGGGATGACATTAGCTTATTTATTTCAGAGATCCTTATTTCAGAGATAATTTTGTTCTTTGTGGAAGAGAACTAACCAATTTGGCCACATTAATATAAAATTCCTAAAGGCACTTATGTTCCTTCTTAGGTCTTTAGCATGTGGTTCTCTGTCATAAAAATAAATAAAGGAAGAAAGAATAAAAACAGGCACGATTCGAAAATTACTAAAACAAAAAATAAAAAAGGGACACTATAGTGCAGTATATGACCTGACCTATTAGTCAAAGGCGTTTGGATTTAAAACCAGCTAACAATGGCTAACAATGACTAACAGTGGGTATCAGAGTGCAACAGTAGTTAACCTCAGAGTGTGTCGGAGATCTTCTGTAACCAGAACCTACAAATGATGTTAAATGCTTAGATATTCTGTGGCCCCTTGCCACTAAGATGAGCTTCAGTCAATATCCACTCTAAAAATAAACATAATTAAGTAATTAAAATCGGGAAGGATGGTGTTCATTCAGTGCCATAACACACAGGAAGCAGACAGGGGCAGAAAATGAATGCTGACACGTCTGACCCAGATTTGGTTCAGAAGCAAGAGGTGATGAAGACAAGTGAGCTGGGAGGCACCATTGCCCCCCCTTGTCTCCATACTACCCACCCAAAGATGGGTGTCATGCTCATCCATGACAGGTTCATGTAGGACAGACACATGTATCGATCTGCCAAGAAGCTGAAGTAATGTCATTTCAGGCATTATTTACTATGATTTATCACAGGCTTATTGTTAAATAAATATAAGAATCTGTACCATCAAAATGCGTCTACATGGGTCTCCTGAACCCGAAGTTGACACACAGCTTTTATAAATAACGGGGTTTTTTTTTGCTTCCTTTTTTTGCTTGCAATACTGTGAAAGTTGATCTGTGTCCAACGCAGGTCAGGTTTGCAGGGAGGATAATGATTTGATTAAATAATAATGCATATCAGGCGCCTGCTACATTAGCTGTTCTAACCCAGTGTAGCTCAGCACTCATATGCTGAAATTAACACATTTACAGGCTTGTCAAGGTTCACCTGCTAAGGTTGGCCATACTCCAGAAAAAACAGAGACTGGATGATGTTTGCTGACTTTCAAGTGCTTTCTGTACTGCCCTGATTCAGTGGTGTTTTTAGGGGGGGGGGGGGGGGGGTTGGGTTGCCGCGCTAATTAATCTATAGTCCTGTAGCTAAGAAAGTCGTTGCATCCCTTCTGACCCTGGTCAGCCAATGGGGATCTTCACAGAGTCAGCTGAGCAATAAAGGGAGAGCAGGGGATTTATAAAAGATGGCTTCATTCATTGGTTGTGCTTTTCTGAGGCTTACTATTGTGTTTCTAGGCATTTCCCTTTATATATGTTCTCACATACACAAGTAACTCTGGGAGTAGCTGTAAACCCCTAAAACATACCTAAGCAAAGCTGCAGCATGTAGAGTAGTGATTGAATGCTCCAGACTTTTAACCTGAATGTAGTCCCAGTAAGGCCTGATTTTTTTTTTCCAGTGTTATCTAATCACATAAATGCCTAAAAACTGTTTGGCAACTAAATGTTAAAATGTAGGTTTAGTGTAGATTCAGTGCGCTCATATACAGAGTATCAGTGTTGCAGGATGCTACCAAGTTTTGAAACTTTCAGTCATTGCTGAGGATGTGATGTTGTGGTAAAATTAAAACCCAGGGTAGCTGTGAATCAGATGTGCATGAATTGCATTAACCAATCAGTGTTGAAGCTTACTGTACCGTGACACGACATGATTGGGTACCATTATCCAATCAGTGTTAAAGCTGGCTGCATTGTAGAGGTATAATGAAAACTCAGGGCAGCAATATCATCCAGTAAGTGCTGAGGCTGGCTGCATTGTGATGGTATAATGAAAACTTAAGATCATCCAATCAGTGCGAGTCTGGCTGTCTTGTGACCGAATCTTCTGCGAATGACGTGCTGGCATTGCAGCACGGGAGGAGGTAATGACCAGATGTCCATCCTCCAGTCAGCCAGAACAAACATCAAACAAGCCAGGATGATCTGGAGATGTCAGTAACACAGTGCCGTGTAATAGAAAAGGTTTCTACAATGAAACCACCCACAGAGGCATTGATGCTCAGACTAGATTGACGATAAACTACAACGTGCTGCTGAGCTATGGAATCGTGCTGGACTCTAAACAGGCAGCCCGTGAACAAAGACGCGGGCTGAGTTTATGGTTGGCAATCAGGAGACAACGACGCCAAGGGAATCGCAATTGTAAATTATACATGGAAATAATTATAAAACTTTGAAAAGTTCTGTGATATTTTTGAGCCCACATTGTGATTTGATGCCAGCAAGCAGAGGTACCATGATGCACCTAGATCAGTCCTGTAGGAGAGCCTGCAGTAGCATAATTTTATTGTTTCTGGGCCCCCACTTAAAAATCATTTAGATCCCCCCTTGATGCTTGAAAATGTAAATAAATATTTAATAAGCAGAGATTGAAGATGGGAGCTAGGTAGCTGGTGAGCAAAACATGCTGCTTCCGTATCTTCTTAATTGAGGAATGTGTTTATTTAATATTTAGTGCAGTGACTGTGGCCAACAGGAGGGCCTCGAGGTTGAGGGCCCCACAGAAAACAGTAGTTTGAGTGCCAGTGAACACTGGTGCTGGAAAAGGTAGCAGATGAGACCAGACTGTCTGTCCGGTTTGTTAAATTAGAAATGTGCAGTGTATTAATGTTATAAGAGCAATCTATCTAACTCCATTTTTTAAAGACTGATTCACTTCAATGTATTCCTTCATAAGTTTTTCATAAAGTCACCTGCTGTTATACAGTATATTTCCATGATGATGATCTCACAGAAAATAATAACTGAGGGGCTTCAAATATAACTGACCCAGCATCATCAATTAATAAACAGACAAACAACAGCTACTCCAATAATTTCAGCCAATCACTGATAAGAGCTTCATTCCCATATTAGGCATCACAGCTTGCATCTTTGTATGCCCTGTCTGTAAATGTTTGTATTTTTTTTTCTTTTGGGGGGGGGGGGGTGTATACATTTCGAGATGCATTTAATAGGAAATAAATTCTAATTATTGTGGAGTCTTGTAGCACATACCCTCAGTAGCTTCTTTAAATATTAATATATTAATATTAATTAAATATTAATTCATTTAATCCCATGGCCACTGTCACAAAGTAAATATGAAAAATTAAATGCTTGCTGTCAAATGCAGTGGCCATTAAATAAGAACACTGTAATGAGTGAGCACATTTTATGTGGTTCATAAACCTATTCAGGTTGGAGACTTTAAAGAAGCGTTTTTTTCAGTGTCACACTTCCTCCTGTGACAGGAAGTCACTTTCATGGCCCTCGGCTGCCATCGGGAGACAAAGGGGCTCTGAGGACCTCGCGTCCAGAATGACACCACAATGCGGCCGTCAAGGTCCTGGCCTGCATGGTGACGAGCCCCACGGACACTGAGCTATATACTGAAGAGCAACACCAGACCAAAACTTTGCAACCTCCACATTGAGGACAGTTCCTCCTTAGTGAATGAACCTAATCTTATTTTAGCGCTCCAGCCTCCTACTCACAAGGGACTCGCATCACGTTAAATAAGAATCCAGGCTGGGAGGGGGGCAGATGGGAATCTGTTCATTCTAGACCTGATTAATAGATGCCGACACTTTATGTTGAGTTATATTCCGGCGGAGACATTTAGGGTGTCTGATGAAGACATAGGTGACAAGCAGTCACCAGGATACACCCCCCCCCCCCTCTGAGAACAGATCGCAGCCTTCCTGCTCACCAGTGTAAGAGTGACACTAGGGCAACTATTGATGTTGAACCATGGAAGAGTGAACACATTTTAGGGAAACCAAAGACACTGGAGCGCTGGAGAGTCCTAGTGGGAGAGCAGGACAGGTGAGAGGGGCAGAAGCCTCACTGACAGCAACCAGTCAGTGCTCTCAAGTGTCAAGAAACAACCAGGACACTCACTGCAAGAAACAGACCATAAAGACATGGACTCAACATATCAAAGTGGTTTGTGCTTATAGTATATACTGTCCCAGGGGCATGACAAAACAGAACATGACCAATTAGAGATGAGGATGGTGCCAGCAGTAGTGTCAAGTGGATATTGCTGGTACTGCCCTCTGCTGGCCACAATGAGTGTTCACAAAGTCAACCCCATTCAGCTGTGGACAGTTGAGAGAATAAAAATAAGTTGTGTAACTTCATGGTAAGAACTGTGACTTTGGGGTAGAGACTCAAATTCTTTGCACGCACGTATGACAAAATGGTTTTTTGTTCATAAATGATAGCATTTTTTTGTATTCATAAATGACAGCAGTGAGATGTAAAAGCTTGGGCAAATCTATGGGATTCTTGTCAAAGGCTTGTCATTGTTTCGTTATCGTAAAACGTTAAGCTAGTTTATTGTCAGGTTGTACTCTGCACTGTAGGGGCCTTCCTTATTCTTTTCCATTTCCTGCCCCCGTCGTGTTCACCAGTCGCCATAACAGAGGATGGACTCTGAGTGCTGGGCTGTTCCTGAAACTTGCTACCCTCCCCCCACCCTAGGGAGTCTGGCTGTCCCCCCAGAGAGCCATTTTCCATAGATATAATGAATGTTTCTGAACAGATTCCCGCCTTTTAAAACAGCGGTCCTAGTAACATCCTCACCATTTCCACAATTCCCAAGCTGCTCCCAGGATTTACCTCCTCCCAGGACCTGTGACAACAGCTTTTTAACCTCCTCTCTTTTGACTTTTGGTTATATTTTATGCCACCGATCCATCCATCCATCCATCCCTCTACCTTCCTCCTGCTTTTCCAGTTTAGGGTAATGGTCAGCCTAGAGCCTATATTATCCATTAACTACCAGAAAACATATTGGAATATCAGTCCTTTGCTGGCTTTCATGTTACCATGCAGTCAAATTGTTTCATAATACTGTATTACCTGCTGTTATACAGTATATGTCCATGATGCTGTGTTCCTGGTGTGTATGTAGATGACGATCTCACAGAAAATAATAACTGAGGGGCTTGAGATATAAATGATCCAGCATCGTCAATAAATAAACAGATAAACAGTAGCTACTCCAAAAACTTCAGCCAATCATTGATAAGAGCTCCATTCCCATATTAGGCATCACCCAACTTGTATCTTTATATGCGGTGTCTGTAAATGTTTGTGTCATTTATTTATTTATTTATTTTGGGGGGGTGTTTACATTTCAAGATGCATTTAATTTGAAATTAATTTGAATTGTTATGGCCTCTTACAGCATATGCACTCAGTAAATTGCATAATATCATTCCTCATATGTATAAACACGTAAATCTCTTAAAACCTGCACAGCTGAATCTTAGCTGTCATGCACAATAAATCATTATACATTGATTAGCTGTTTTGCATCTCTCAGATTAAAATCATATGAAGGGATTTTACTACGGTCCTCTTTCATAATAAGGCAAACGGCAGCGGACACTTTGGATCATATGTAAGAATAGGCACCAGCTGACCATCCATCAGAGAGCAAAGCCTTCCTTTTTTTAATCATGATGAAAATATATTCAAGCACCGGGCTATTTGGAGAAAGGCTCCCCAGGACATCAGCACAGATCCATGGTGAGTTCCTGATCATGTGATGCTGTCTTTGTTCCCTTTGAAGTGGAGAAGAAAGAACTATGGGTAATGTTCATGTGGAGATAATTTAGCTTGAGACTGAGTCTTGTGTCTTCACTCCGATTGAGGGACTCTCCTTTCCTGACACTGCGTTGACCGCTGTGATCTTTATCTCTCCAGGCAACATTTTGTCTTGCATACTTTTTTCTAATCTGCTCCATGAAAACCATTAATGTTGTCTGTGTGTGTTGCCAGAATACACGCCTAATCTATCTGTCGGCCAATTAAATAGTTTATCTTACTGATTGACTAACCAGGTTTGTAATTTGTGCCGACATGATTAATTACAGTCAATTAGGTAAACAGATGGCAGCCTTCTGTAAAAGGAAGGCCTGATTTCCATTATTAATGCCTCGCATTTGGCTGCAGGAGAGGACCACAAACATTGGGTGGGGGGTGGGCACCCCAGCACAGTGGGTGGGGGGCTGGCTTTGCTGCTGTTTATGGTGCAAAGCTTGGAAACTATGACATAACTCACTGTAGCCTGATAGCATTGCTAAAATTCCCATGTCATGCTTCAGGCGTAACGATCTGAGTCAGTAAGAGGGCATTTTTGTTTCTTCATCCAGCTAACAACAGGATACAGTATAAAATCGATATATTATAGATCTCACACAGGAAAGAGTGTGTTTAATACTGGGCTTGTAGATGAGAATACTGGAGAGTTTGCTTATGCAGATGGAATATTTCACATGTCTTCACAATTGCCTTGAAACAGAAAGTCCAAAAACACATTGCATCTGTACATTGCATTCAGGTAGTTCACAATAAGGTACATGCTTCTCAGGGCATTACAAGGAGACAGAAGGGCAAGCCTCCACATCTCTGTCTCTCTGCACTTATCTCTGTACATAACATCAGCATCACACATGTTATAAACCTATTAATAGGTGTTTGTCCATCTCTTCAGCTGGTGCATAGTCATATGGAACACATGATCACCTCAATAATAAACAAGGATGTGGGGCGTCACCATAACAAGCAGCTCATGTGAATGACATCATCATTGAGCGCTGAGGGGGAAGAGGACTGGATCTGGTGTTCTCATGTCTGGAGAGAGCCACTCGGCTGGCTGATGAAACCTTTGGCCTTTTCATTGGCTCAACAGGTGCATGATTGTGAATTTGAGCTCCACCTCCTGCCCCTTTCCCATACATGCCACCCCAGGCCATTAGCCAGACCTACAACCAAAACCAAACGAGAACCACATATGTTCTTACAAGATTTACACTCATAAAACCAGACAAAACTGGCACATCTGAGGCAAACTGGAGTTTAAATAAAGCATGAACAACGCAGATTTTACGGAGCCTTCATTTAATTTCACAAGGTCCTAAAACTCGCCGTGATGCTGCTGCCCTCAGATTAGGAGGCAGTGAAATAAGCAGTGAGATATAGAGTATAACTAAGAATTTTATACTATGCAGAGTGGTGCTGGGGTCCCCCTGGGTATCCTGCCCTGTTAATGGGTAGCACAGACCATTTTAATGCCTCTTACGCATTCATAGCGCAATATACAGATTTAATATTTCATGGTGGCTTTGTCGGACCTTTATGTCCCAGCCCTCAGTACCTAAGAAAGGGGAGGAACTGATGAAAGAGTCAGAGCTTTCTGAGCACAGTGGTCTGTTTACGTGCTCTTTGAAGTGACATTACAGGAAAAGGTATGACATCACTTCCTATGCCATTCCTCACAAGTGTGCAGCTGCGGTGCTAAACCAGAACAAACATGTATGTTGATGCTTCCATGTTCCACTCTCACCAGTGTGAGGAAGCACTGAAAAAAGCCAGTAGGATGTTGGGTTACATCTCTAGGTGTGTGGAGTTTAAGTCAAGGGAGGTGATGTTACATTTATATAATTCCTTGGTAAGACCCCACTTAGAATATTGCGTGCAGGTTTGGTCACCACGGAGGGCTACAAGAATGATTCCTGGTCTTAGAGGAATGTCTTATGAAGAGAGGTTAGCTGAGCTGAATCTGCTTAGCCTCGGGCAAAGGAGACCAAGGGGGACATGATCCAGGTATATAAGATTCTAACAAGTCTGGATACAGTTCAGCCAAATGGCAATTTAAATATTAGTTTAAATATTAGAACTTGTGGCCATAAGTGGAAATTAGAGGGAGAACATTTTAAAATGGATTTGAGAAAGAACGTCTTTACACAGCATGTAGTTAGAGTATGGAATAGTCTTCCTGCTAGTCTTCCAAGCTAAAACCCTGGGTTCCTTTAAATCAGAGCTAGATACGATTTTAACAACTCTGAACTATTTGTTGAGTTTTCCCCAAACGAGCTTGATGGGCTGAATGGCCTCCTCTCATTTGTAAATTTCTTATGATCTTGTGTTTTTATGTAACATCTTTGTGGGAGAACCAGACCAAAGTAGCTGTATTTTTCCTCTCTATTGCAGGTCACTGATTGAACAGGAATGACATAATTAAAAAAAAAAAAAAAAACATTAATTACAGGACTAGCTATTTGGCTTGTTGTAGTTGAGCTAACTCCATGGTGTACCATATAAATACATTCAGAGAAAAAAACAATTCAAGGATGTTAGAGCGTGCCCATTTCCCAATATTCTCGTGCCTTATTGCAACACAATAAAAACCAGGGTAGTTTTAATTCAAAAAGCATACAGCACAGTTATGTGGGTGTAGAAAAGCCATTGACATGAAACTGTAATTTTCAGTCGCGTTAGAGAAATCTCTGCTGTAACAGCAAGTAATTTGACATTTAATGAAGATGGCTGTTCAGAAGAAGAAATTTCGTTTTAAAAATGCACACCATTCTTTTTTTTGTACATGGTGATGGAGCATTCATCCAAACCAGGGATCAGAAACATCAGTTTGAAGATTTTTTCTGAGCCAGATGGTTTGTATCTTGGTGCCGGATCAAGACCATTGCATATTGTTATGCTTGTTACGGTTCAATGGAGTAATGATGCAGCAGTACAGTAGGAATTGGTAAATCTTGGTACTGTATGGTACAGTTTGGAAAGATTTGGTGCATCTTTGTGAAAAGTTGTTACAGTTTGGTAATGCTTGAAAGGACTTGTTAAGACTTGGTGGAGCTTGTTAAAAATTAATAGAGCTTGTTAGGACTCTTTATGTCTTGGTGTTTTTGTTTTTTCGTAATGCATGGTACAATGGATTAAAAAAAGTACGAAGTACTATAGGCTGGCCCTGCTGAGTTTTTCACAGATGAGTCTGCAGTAGAGCGCGATGTTCCCTTAACGAGGAGATCGAATCGCGGTAGCGGCAGGGACTGTGAAATGTACCAGTACAGGCGGTAAAAGCAAGGCCGCTATATAAAGCCCTTATGAATTGCATCAAAAACTCTTCAAGGGGATGTAAACAATCATTCACAATTTCTGCCGAAATAATAGGGAGACGGCCAAGTGAACAAGCTTCTCCGATACTGGCTCTCACGCTCTCACTGCATTCTTACCTGCAGGATTACTATATTACTCTCCATAGTCATGTTTCAAAAAGTCCCTTCAGGTCCAAAGCCAGTCTGCCTGAAACTGGGTCATCTCTGGCCTGGAGTTAAGAACTACTTTGCAACATTACTTTGCAATTTTTTTTTTTTGTCCTTTTTCCAGAAACCAATGAAACAGCTTTCTTTTAAGGACAGGGGAAGCTTTTGAGGGATGAAAGCACATCATGTTTTTGGGTACGTTAAGTCACAGGGAGGCTCACATGTGAATGTGACACTCAGCGTGACCCCTTGTCATTTTGGAATTTTCCACTTTATTGTGTTTTTTTTTTTTTCGCCAGCAAAGAACGAGTCTGTCGGTGCTGTATCAATTTGGATCGTAGTCATGATTTTGTGGAACGATATTTAAAATACGATGCAAGAAAAAAAAGAGGGTTCGTGTCCTCCGCCTGGCTGCTGCTGTGTCTTGGAGGCAGAAGCGTGACGTACGTCTGTGCACAAGAAAACATGCCCAACTTATGAAGATGTGAAATGTAGGGGAGTGTAAGTTATTCTCATTAGATTCCCTCTACAGCTTCAAGAAATGCCTCAAGACCCATCTATTCTGGGAACACCTCCATTATCCTACACCGCTCCATGTTCCCTGAATATTCTTATTGCTCATTCTGCAGATTTGATTAGTTGTTTTATTATGTTCTTGTTTATTTGGAAGATGTTGTGTATAGGGTGACCACCTAATCCATGTCAGGAGAGACACTACGAGTTACAACAGGGTTTGTAAACACTACCATTTCAAGTAAAAGAACCTTGATTACACTTTATTACTGAGTTCTTGCTGTGTGCTGTTTGGTCAGTCTCCTATAATCATGCATGTATCCAGGGATGCTGTAAAGGGGGGGAAAGTTAGGATGACTCCATGGGCCCCGGCATGACTGTGACCCTAAAAAATTTGGAGCTCAGTCCTATTGATCCGGGTTGGGGGCCCAAAATGATATTCTTTCATGGAGCCCAAAATCTTTAGTACCCTCGCAGCATGTGTCACTAATGTTGATGTGAAACAGCTGGATGAGTCTTTCAATCAAGGAAACAGACCATTAAAAATATGAGACAAACAAAACAATTTAGTGGAGCACAGGAGCCTTGATTTATCTGCCTCACTTGTGCATTGTTTTAGACAAAAGTGTCTGCTATATAAAATAAACGTAGTTATTACATTTTGTAACAGTATTGTAATGATGTGGAAGGAAAGAAACAGTGGGTCTTCAATAACATAAATTACTTGTCTAAAATCACAGTGAATAAAACTTTAAAACATTCTCCCCTCAGGAGCTTTTTTAAGATGCCGATCAAGGTGTGACGTCAAAGGGCCGGCCCAAAAGAGGTGAATAAAGCTCAAGAAAACAAACAGTCACCCGGAAGGAAGTGGCAAAATCATTCTGTGTGGCTCAAGAGCACTTTGCCAATTAATTCTGCCATTTTAATTAACCCGAAAGCCCGTTAAAATTAGCTCTGAAAGATTTGCATTGTGTTGTGTAGGATCTCCTGCTGCATGGATTACTGTGTGCCAATATCTCGCACCTCGCCACCACCACACAGCTATGGGTGGGGTGGGGGGGCGTTCTGTGAAATAATAAGTCTTTGCGGCGCTTCACTGAGGCTTCACTCAGTAGATTCTCTGGATGAATGACACCCCCTCTGTCACATTCATCACCATAGAATACTGTTGTCTTTCCTGGGAAGGCATTGTGGTTCTGTTTATAAAGTATGCTTATTGACTGTAATTAGCTTTTCCCCAATGCTAGTTGTTTACAGCATCCAGTGATCCCTCAAATCCACGGAGAGCCAGGGAGAAAGACCAGCTGTTGCTACCACAGGAGAGAAATGGGATTTTCAGATATGTTTGTTTATTTATTTTGGTACAAAAAAACAAAAATGTTACATGCCCGATAGCTTAAAAACGCTATTACACTAAAATGTACTGTAACACGCATGTTAGCACATAAAAAGGCAAACATGTCAGGCTCAAATGTAACAAATATGTCAGCACAGAAAGGCTAAAATGTCCACCTAGAATGTGACAAACCTGTCAGCACAGAGTGTCTAAGATAACAGGCTAAAATGTAACAAGCATATTAGCACAAAAGGCTATGATGTCCACCAAAAATGGAATAAGCCTGTCAGCACAGTGTCTAAGATAACAGGTTAGAATGTAACAAGCATGTTAGCACAAAAGGCTATGATGTCCACCAAAAATGGGACAAGCCTGTCAGCACAGAGTGTCTAAGATAACTGGTTAGAATGTAACAAGCATGTTAGCACAAAAGGCTATGATGTCCACCAAAAATGGAACAAGCCTGTCAGCACAGTGTCTAAGATAACAGGTTAGAATGTAACAAGCATGTTAGCACAAAAGGCTATGATGTCCACCAAAAATGGTACAAGCCTGTCAGCGCAGTGTCTAAGATATCAGGTTAGAATGTAAAAACCATATTAGCACATGTAGGCTAAAATAACAGCCTATAGAATTCATCCATTTTTCCTGCTTGGTGTTTTCTATGCCTGATCGCAGGGGAACTGAAACCTGTCCTGGTCCTGAAAGCAAGAAAGGAAATAGCACCGGTACCTGGACAATTTGACAACTCCGATTCACTTTAGCATGTTTGTGGACTGTGGGGGCAAGCAATGCAAACTCCACATACTGTATAGGGCCAGAAGCTGAATTCAAAGTCTTCAAAGGTATAAGGCTGGGAGGTGAAAATCCATCTATCTTCCATGATTTATCCTAATCAGGGTCACAGGGCAGCCTCTACCGTATCCCAAGTGGCACAGGTGCACCGTGAATGAGATGCCAATTTGAGGACACCCAACTTGTAAGATTAACAAACCAAAAGGTTCCTGATGCAGTGCATATTTTATGTTTAATATAGAAACACAATAACAAAATAATACATGCAGCTTATTACACAAGAGGCTCAGAGTTTCACAAGGCTTTACAACCATGAACTATTTATTCGTAACACAGTCCATAATAGGGCACACGCATGATGTATGCTGGCCTAAGGACATGTGTGTGGGAATCCCGTGGGGCCGTCGGAGAACGTGAGAGCATAGGCTCAAGCCCCCAACATCAGAGGCATGGAGCAGCAGGTCTACGCTCTGGGCCAAATGCAAACCCTGAAACTGAAATTATTCTTCACAATAAAAATATAGTTAGTCGACCGATGAAACTGGTAAAACACATTTTCTTTAGGAGGTGTGTTTGTGTGAGGTGTTCACATTATCAGAAGAAAGAACCACTTAAGCTGTTAATTAAGAATATATAAAAATGTTCTGGGTGTCTTCAGGAAAAAAATGTGCAAATTTTACACTTTGTGTAAATTCATCCCTAAAGAATTTTTGCAAAGCACTTAATGATGATTAGGAACACACTGTATAGACACTGGAATCAATTTACCAGCAACGTCGTGTAACTGCAATCAATGCTATATTTTACTTACGCAAAACTAAGGCTATCACAGAGAAAATGCAAAATGGTAGCAATGGTAGTTTCAAATACTCTGGGTGTCTGGGACCAGCTAACAAACCCTTCCCCGGTTAGACCAAAAATAAAGTCAGGGGGTGATGTGCCGTTGCTGTGTCAGTGGTGGGGTCTGGGTTGGGTTCCGGGATGTGCCGTTGATATTCAGAGGCATTGGAGCATGGCAAGAAAGGGAAGGAAAGCTTTGGGTGAGCGGAGAATCAGGAACATGATAAAGAGCTGTGTTTAAAGGGTCACTGCCAGCTGAATGCTCAGCAGTGCTCGCACCAAACACTCATGCTTAAAGAGTTACAGCTGGCAGAATGTCCAGCAGTGCACACCGCAGCAAGCCCTGGCTGGACAGCACACCTGTATGAATGTAACACTGCAGCTCCCTCCCACACACGCACACACACCATTTTTGCAGACGATGCCGGCATTTATTGATCCGAGGAATTCCAGGTAGGCCTCAGCCCCACCACTCATCAGACCAATTAGATGAAAGGCTTTTATAATGGAGGGTGGGGGGGTGCCCAGCACCACCTCTGTAGCTACTCCCTGCTCTCTGGCCAGCACATTGGACTTGCTCTGTTGTTTTGTTTTTTTTTTTATAACATTCAACTATTTCTTTTTCTGACCGGCCTCCCATCCAGGCTGTATGCTGACCTTGTGCCCTGTGCTGCCTGGGTATGGTTACCATATGTCCCCAGACACGTCTGCTTTTTGGGCCCCTGTCTGGGCTTCCTGGCAGTTTTTTGAAAACTGCCTGTTTGTCCGGGTTTAACAATTCAACCTGTATAGCCCAATGTTGCAAATTACACTGGAGTATCAAGAGAAGGAAAAGACACCAATTTTTAACATACGGCAGCCACTTAATATCATAACACAATGTTTTCAAGGCTTGTGCACAGATTTACTTGAAAAAATGTAATGATATGCATACCCCTACATGTCACGCTGCTCGGAAGTGATGTCAACTTTCTGAGTCTTATGTCATCTGTCTCAGGTCAGATAAGAACTGTGGTCCATTGAAAGAGATACATGACTCCAGAAGTGGCTCGTCCCTTTGATGTCACTCAGAGGCACAACTTTATTGTTGGTGCTATTTGCCTCAAAATGATTAAATCTGAGATAATCAAATATGCAATGTAACTAGGAAGTTTGAAAAAGCGCCATCTAATACTTTCAGAGTTACTCTGTTCACAAGTATCTTCTACAGTTGCTGCTTCCTTCCTTTGCTGCCATTGAGTACTGCTGCTTCTGGAAACCTTTGACACTGACATTTTATTTGTTTTCATGTAAACAGTATATCGTGTCATTTGCTTTAACAAACTTTAGCTTAGTGTTTTGTAACTTTTAGTGTTACAGGGTGTTTAGGGAAACCTCATTAATATTAATAAGATGACCTGATTGGTCAGTGAATGTGGAAACTCATTACTATTCAAGAGAGAAGCACTAGCTGATTGGTCAGTAAGCATGAAAATTAATATTCCGATCCCCAAACACGTCTGCTTTTTTCATCTCATGAAATATGGTAACCTTATGCCCGGGAGATTTTCCAGGTCCTTCTGAGACTCTGACCAATATAAGTGGATAAGTGGACAGATAGATATATGGATGAATGGACAAATGATGGATGAATGATGGATGTCTACCAGAACATGCCTGACGCACCTTAACATGGAAAAAACACACCCAGTTCTTATTGCACACAATCACAGCAGAATGCACACAACATCTGTCATTTCAATTAGGATCCCCGCTAAGTATCACAAATGGACTGCGTTTATATAGCGCTTTACAATATATGCCTCGCCCATTCACGCACGCATTCACACAGCGGTGGCAGAGGCTACCATGCAAGGTGCCTACCAGCTCACCAGGAGCAATTTGGGGTTCAGTGTCTTGCTTAAGGACACTTCGATGGGGACAGGAGGACCCGGGCTCAAACCTGCAACCCTCCAATTGCTGAACGGTCACACTACCTCCTGCACCACCATCGGCCAAAGCTGTGGGATCAATGTGAGTGGGTGTTTGGTAGCAACATTAAAAATCCATTAAAAAACTTAAAAAGACTTTATCCAAGGTCTGGTCACCTGGACACCTGGTCCGTTACTACAAAATTTTCTCGCAAGACTGATGCAGCAGATTTTGCTCAAGAATGAGGACCATTCCTTTTATTCCAAAGCCATCCAATTGTAAATATATCTGCAAACCAGCATGAAATACTACTGTGTGATCCAGGGGAGAATGAAGCTTTTAATCACTGTCCAGTCCTGTGACACTGAAGTGCATCGATAGCGAGAATCAGGGTTTTTATCACACTGCAGGGAGAACCCCCATTTCTCTCCTTGTCCTATGAATGCCCCATTCTTATAAATGCCCCAGTCTGACCCGTTGGAAGAATGCACAGCCGATTCCAAAACCCCACCCGTTGTCACTATGCTCGATCAGGCTGGACTTATGCCTGAAAATGAATTTTATTTTTTGGGCCTCTAAATATGTATGAGGATGGACTGGGGAGTCGGCTGTAATTTTCCTTACATTTCTCTGTGGTGTGAATGGGCTCTCGGCAGAGCTACATCTGTAAAAGCAGATACTGGAGAAAGCTCTTATGGAACTGGACGTGTCATCAAAATACCGTTGATTCAAATCCCAGGAGTAAAACCCTACAGCCTCCATTTTCAACGGGAGTCTCACGCCGGGTTCCTTTGGTGAATGTCCAGCTCAACATGAAGCATAAAACTGTAAGGGGCCGTCCGTAGCATTTCACAGCACCAGCGCACAACCTGAAAAAACACTTTTCACTGGGCTTTTTATGATGGATATTTAAACGGATAAGGAGAAAATAGTCATGCAACGCCATCACAAACATTCAGAACATCTCAAAAAATGATTTATTCATTTCAGACATTAGTAAATATAAACTGTTTAGGCACCAAAAAATGAAAATTCTATTCCCAAATTCCTTATGAAATTTTTAATTTGCTGCGATGGATTGGCACCCCATTCTGACTTGTTCCCTGCCTTGCGCCTGTGGCCTACAGGATAGACTCCAGACTCCCCATTACCAAGAATAGGACAAGTGGTTAAAGAAAATGGATGGATGGATAGATGGATGGATGGATGGATGGATGGATGGATGGATGGATGGATGGATGGATGGATGG
>JAABNY020000002.1:21064153-21075947 GCA_015164015.2 Brevimyrus niger | reverse complement strand
GCACGTGGGGGGGGGGTGGGGTGGGTGGGGGGGAGGGGCGGGGGGGGGGGGGGGCTCGGCGCCGCGCCCGGTGGTGTATGGACCCTCCTCATGTCCAGCCAGAAAAGCAGAAAGGGTTGCACCATGGATGGGATATCTTTGGGTACCTCAGGGACACCAATTAGGTTTTTGACCGAGGGAAGAAAGTTGTGTGGGAAAAAACACACAAACTTCATGCGCACAGAGCGTAGGCTGGATTCAGACCCACAGCCCTCAAGGTGGTAAGCTCCAGCACTCCCCACTGAGCCCCCACACCGTAGCGGTACGCTGGTGTGGGAGAGCGGGACACCTACGCTGCACCCAGATATAAATATATGTAAATATCACTACAAGATAAACAGGGCAGGTTGGAGGAAAAAACTACCCAAACCTGCAAAGTCACCTGACTAACCTCGTGGGAAAAATGGCAGCCCCCACCCCACCCATACTTAATCTATGTAAATTGCTTCGGATTTAATGTGTCTGCCAAGCAAAGAAATTAGTTCATTTAATTTTTGGCCTTTGTTATATTAAGGGTATAGAAAGCCGCTGCTGGCTTATCTCTGAACCATAATGTGGAAATAATTATGATTGGTGTGGCCTGGAATCGATGGATTAATTGTAGCTTTTTGGGGACTTTTCTATGTTAGCTCGCTCGCTAACCCAATGTGAACATCACCATTCTGCTCTCTGAACGACGTCTTTATTTTCTCATAAAAATGACACAGAATACAGCCACAGCTGTCTTCCGATTCTCACAGGCTCATTTAAATATCTGGCAGGGAAATTCATATACAATGAACTTTAGACATGGGAAGTATTATTTAACTGGAAAAATCACTACTGACTTAACATAGAGGGAGTATTATCACAAGGGCGAGGAAACTGGCGTGTCGGTGATGCTTTTCCAGAGGTCAGTACGCACTTTCTTAGCATGTTTAAGGGACCATGGAGCCAGTAATAGAATTACGTGTGACCTCATTATTTATCCCAAACATATTCAGCCATCTGGGTCCCATTATTATACAACTGTTGAGTTTGTGTGGCTAAATAAGATTTTAGTGGTGATGGTCTCATTGACTCCTGAAGCATGTACTATGCAAGACACGGTCTTTGTATTTGGTCACATATATCTATAACAAACTGCTGTCACCATGCTGCTTAATCCAGTGACAATAACTCATCTGTCTTGTTTCGGTCGGCTCACCAGCCATCAAACGCTCACTGTTAGCTTTTTGCCTGCACCTGACAACACGTTTGCATTGTACTAATCTTGAGCTGAGACTTATTTTTTTTACTGCAATATGATGCCCTTAGCACCACCGTAACTGCAGAAGCCGCCACTACATATTTGGCTCCTTTTCAGTTTGCAAGAATTGAAGGAAAGTATTTTTTTGAGATCTTCCATTTAGCTATTCAGGTAAATCAGCAAAAAGGTTTGCCGGAAGCTTCTAGGAGCCAATCACCCTCATCCCTAAACCCTCAGGTCTTTACTCTTTCTTACCTACTGTAAGTGATCTTGTTTTTCTTAACTGGCTACTGGACTGTTGGTTCTTCTGTTAGTGGGCCAGTAATTTTTCATGTTACAGCAGATAAATTCAGGTCATGGACACAGAGTCCATGTGAGAAGCAGAGTTTTGCCTTTATATTGTAAGTAACCATGACTTGCATGATTTTTTTTAGTATGTCCTTTAATTATTCATACCCCAAGGTATGAGATCTCAGCCAGGCATATGGAGGTTATTTCTTCAGTCTATATGCTTTTCATTTCCCTACCTGGATTGGCACTATTGATTTCACCCAGGAAGGGGGGGGGGGTTCCTTAGTAGAAACAGAATAGCAGTTGTGCTTCTTCCCCATGGCTGAAGACAACCTTGACCTTTCATTCAGTAAAGTAAGGCAATGTGGCCTTTCTCATATCCCACAATGCACCTTCTGTACTAGAGGAAGTAGAGTGGAAAGGAAGACAGGAAATCAACAAAGTAAACATGAGCCTCCGTGGGGAACAGAAACCAGAGAAATTATCCAGAAGAGGGTGAGCAGTCCAGCAAACATATCTCATTGCACAGAAGATGGCCGACGCCTTCGTTTGTTTACCTTCAGCCCGGGAGATTGGCAGAGTTGGAGGCGAATAACCTCTGTGTGATCGGCAGGCTGTTAGCGGTGCGGTGCTATACACAGCTGAAGGACGGAAGTGGCGCGTAATTGGGCCGCACTGGCAGATAGCGATAACGAATCCCGCCGATGGAATTAGTGCTCCGGCACAGAAGCCATCGTTTTTAGCTCAGCCAGGCTTTTTTTTTGCTGCTCAGAGCATCCGACTGGGTATCCGTTTAAGATCTGGCAGTGCCGTGAGCCCACGGCCATCTTCGAATAAGCTTCACTGTGTGTTAAGTGCCAACTATACTATGTGACAAACAAACAGCCAAGACATACGGCAGCATGCTGATTGCAGTACTTACAGAAGCAAACAGCTGCTAGACTCACAAAAGTGACATGCAAGTACCTAATGATATATTATCCTATGAGCAGCATTGTGTAAGTATGATTATAGTCATTACGTGTTTACAGTCTGAATGTTATTAGGCAAGAAACATACATATTGCTTGATACAGTGCTTGAAATACACAGACATGCTACACACATGTTTCCTGTGCAGTGTTTGTATACCTAATTACAGCTGTGAGACCTGACTTAAATCCATACAGTGTCTGATACCAGACCGAGTCTGTCATGAAGAGCAATCATCGCATTTCATTCTAGTATCATCCAGAGACTGGCAGATGATGGCAGATTACTGATTAAATCTATTCTTCAAATATTACTCGTTCAGTTGAAGAAAAAAAAAAACTCAAGATGTCAAGCAAAAGGTTTACGGAGAAAAGAGATATTACATTATGTTTTCATAAATCAATATCTGTCTTGTGGTGTGCAGTGTAAACGCGAGTGTTTGGGATTGGCATGGTGTAGGGATAAGCAGTGTTTCAGAATGAGTGTGGGTATGTTCAGGGACATGACAGAATGTGTCCTATGGGTTGAGCTGTGCTGATTGGGTCATATGAGGGAACCAGGATGGGCCCCATGAAGTCACAACATATCGAGAACGGTTTGAGTGAGGTGGACTGGCGTGGGTGTAGGGTTGGGTGGGGTCAGGCGTAGGTGGTCTCATGGTGTGAGGTTTGGTAGTCCTGGGGTGGGGCCAGGTTTTTACCTCCTCCGAATTAACCAGTTTGATTGATCAACTGATTCTGTAGAGACAGCCTACAAACTTCCCACACTGAAACCATCAATGAATCAAGAACTCAGAAATACGCGACAGCAGACAGAGGTGGGTGGGATTAATGCTGTAGTGGGACACCATTTGTCTAAGTGTATGTCGTTAAATTTTCCATTGTTCACTGTCCCCCCTACGGCTGCATTACGCAGCCGAGAAGTTCAGAATAACGCCTTTCCGTGGCCCTATCAGTATGCTAATCCGGACTGGCATTTAGGCCGTCGATGCACGGAGCCTTCAGCATCCAACTTGTTTTCCACTTTAGCTCTCGAGTGAGCGGCTCCCCCACACGCTGGGTTATGGGGCATTTTCGCAGCTGCGTCCCATGCCTTATTGCTCCTTATGGATCGTTAACAATTAATTGACCTTAACTGATATTTATTATTTACAGGATAAATTAGCACAGCTCAAGGCTGAGTCATCGATATCAAGTGAATGAGAAACACTGGCGCCATGGACTCTCCCATGACCAGCACTCCAGAGACACCTTCTGTTGTTCGTTGACTGGCATATTCAAGTCTTTCCCAAAAGTCCCTAATGATCTTTCCTGGGCCACAATTCTTGCCCTGGCTGGCTGTACACTCTAACATGTCTCCGGAGAGCATCCTCTGCTTGTACACAATGCGGTTTGGTTTGCTTTGTGTGCCTTTATAAACAACTAAAGCACCATTTATCTACCCAAGGTGGCCAAAGATGGCTTGATCAACATGAAACTAAGCCTCCACTCTGTCTTGTATTACCTGGGGACACCTGTTGGGAGCATCAAAGGAGTGCATTTCATGCACAACAACATCCCAGGTTTCCTTTGATTATGGCTAATAATAACCTGGTAGAAATGGGGAGTTCAGAATTAATACCCATAATGCTAAACCTAAACTACTAATATTAATCAAAATTTTATCAATTAGGCCTGGGAATTCATTGGTATTCCCCCAGTGGAGCTGAGGGAGGTGGCTGGTGAGAGGGCATCCCAGCTTAGACTGCTGGATGGATGGATGGATGGATGGATGGATGGATGGATGGATGGATGGATGGATGGATGCACTGGATCACTGCAATACCATTGAGAACCCTCGACTAGGAGTGAAACTGACCCCACAGCATGCTGGGAACTGGAGAGAGAAGCTCGTGTCAGATATTGGTTTCCACAGGTGATATTATGTGTCTCCATGGAGTGATGAGGCAGGCTGCTTGGGAATTGCCAGCCAAAGGGAGTAAGGCGGCCTTTGGAGGCAGACAATGGCTGTGCCTACTACTCTCCCCATGCATGCTTCTGTTATCTCAAAATAGACTATGTCTATGATGTTGACCTCTGACCTCTGCAGGTTAGAGGAAGTAAATATATTTTTAGATAATAGAGGTCTGATTAAAAAAAAGAAGTGTTTAATTTCCTCCCCCTCCCTCATGGAACAAAGTGGAGGTTTCCAGCATACCTGATGGTCGATAACGAAAAGGCAGTGATTTACCTAAATGACAAAATTAATAATTCAGCAATTCATTACGCATTCATTTTAATTCGGAGAGCGATTAATCTTGATCATGCTAAGTGCTGCTTCAAGATCAATTAGCGCGAGGGCCAACTTTCAGAATGAGTAATGGCGAAATGAAGTTAACCCACACTCATAATGAACTTGATAAGAGATTAATACGAGGCTCTCTTTTCTGCGGCATGAGTCGTATGAATTCTGTCTTTATTTAAGCACTGAGACGGGTATGGAAATAGAAGCTTTATAATGACGTATAAATGTGTAGAGAGCAGTGTGGGAGGAGAGTTTATTATAGCACAGACTACAGTGAGAGCTGCAGCCGGACAGGGAGCAGAATTCCCAAGCTGCAGATTAAGCGGAAGGCTAACGACGGCCAAATTAGCCTCTCCAGCTGGCGGTTTCATGGGGACAGTGGCCAGGCCTCTACGCCCTCCCTTGTATGCCCGTCTCTGCTCCGCACTCCGCCGGGGATGGATGGGATTGTCACGGCAGCTCACAGCTTCCAGTCGGTGGATCTCCAGTCACCAGATGGAGAACATCTTATTTAAGCAGGAAGGACCCTCCTCCTGAACGCTTATCCTCATCTACAGGTTTGAATAAAGTGGCGTGTTTCGGGATGCTTGGTAATCATATTCCGCTTTATTGTGCTTTCTGGGGTGACATGCCAGACCCTGTGGAGAGACAGGCACCCATTTTATTTAATATACGGACATTGTTTTATGTCTGCTGGTACTCATGTTGCACGTATTGCACCAGGATGAGAGAAGTGCACAGGTGTATGACACACTCACATTCCAGATCATTTCAGCCCCTGCTCCACCAAATCGTCCAGCTCAGAATAAAGGGGGGAGGGGGGCTGCATCTGTATTTGGCTGTATCTGTGGATCGTTATTTGGCTGGCGTCCGACACGAGGAACACCGGATCCCTCTGGTGGGACCGGCATTGTCTGAGCCTCTGGGGCTGGAGGTCTACCAGGGTTCGAGGTCGGTCCTTACTGAGGTGAAGGGGGAAGCCTACTGGTCCCCCAACTACCGACACACATAAACACACCACATACACACACACACATGCCCTCACAGACACAGACACACACGCAGGTTTCTAATTATATTCTCCATTAATTTCTATAGGGAATTCCCAATATGATGACCTTACCCAGTCCTAATCCTAACCATAAGTAACAAAATCCAAGACTTTTAGCATTTTTGTTTTTTTGACTGCATTCACAGATTCAATGGAGAAAATGGTCCCCAGAATGTCAAAATAACAGGTAGTCTAACCTACACAAAGACACACACACACAGTCACATACACAATCTCACACACACAAAGTGACACACACATATACACACACATACACAGACATGCTGACTGTGTCACACAGATATCCCTTCCCAGTGAGGCACCAGCATGTGGCTGAGTGACGCAGAGACTGTGGGTCAGTACTGAAAACATTTAAACATTTTCACAGGAGGAAAGATGTGGAGGGGTGTGCGTAGAGGGGTAGCTGGCAGAAGGAAAATGCTGGAATTGATTCAAGTCACATGAATGATAATATAAAGAAACAACAGCCACAAGGCAATGGGGGGGTCTGCAAAATGCTGCCATCTGGTGCCAGGGTCCTGCCTCACGCCAGGGTGGAGTCTGGGGCCTATTCCTGCCAATGACGAGGGACTTCTTTTCAAAGATCATAAACCTTTTAGAATTTTCCTGCGGTGACATTAACATTAATTAACATTTCACTAAAGTGTGAATCATTGTGAAGTCTTCACAGGGAATCAAGGTTGTGTCCGACTGCGTCGTCCAATTTTTTTGTGATGTGGACAGAAGCTGCGGAAAACTTTGTGTTTGAAAGAAGTTTCAAATTGATTTTGAGCATTTCTGGTCATTCATCCATGTGGGAATATTACCATAATACTAAGGAAACCACTCTGGTCATTTTGGGGAAATAGCACCCCCTTTTGTCAGACTGTATTAACAGCAGATAAGAGAGGAAGGGCATGGTGCTGGTGTTTGCAGTGGATGAAGCAGCAAGCAGCTTGAGGAGGATTTGCATGGAAATGACAGTCAAGCTGCAGTGCACAGCATTACAGACACGCTGCATTCTGTATCTGGGTCTTCATAACATGGGCCATTTTGTTCTACAGCAGTTATTTGTTTGATACACTGATTTGCTGTCATGAGTCTGTTCTCCTCCTGATGGGATGTGACAGGCTGATCGACACACTTCAAAGGATCATGAGATGCTCCTCCCTCCAAGCCCCATCTGAAATGCATCAGGAGACCCAGGCAGCTGCTCGCTGCTACTTCAGGGAAGCCACGTCATTCAGAAGGGAAGGGCGGCCCTATGAGAGGAAGCCTGAATTCCCTTCGAAGCGCCCCATGATCCCGCCATCGATGTCTCACTGGATGCTGGATGACGGGGTTTCATGTACAGCTCTGACCGGTGGCCAGTCTATGATTGATGCTAACTTAGCATTAGCTGTGGTATTCAGCACCACTCTATCCAAGCATTTGCATGGGGTCCCGAGGTATTTATCAGCAGCTGAAGCAGCACGATCTGCTAACCAGTTAGCTAGCTACCATCTTCTTCATGTACTTTCTAGCTATTTATCTCATTTAGCATCTGAGGGGTGGGCAAATGGACCCAAACAGACTTCCTCATTGGGGCCCCAGAAACAGCAAACCGGCCCCCTGCTTAGCACATAAATAAGTGAACGATATGAGGATCCAGGAGTCTATTTTCAGTATTTATCACTCTTTTCCAGACCTGGAGATTTAAAGCTGATATCTTTGTGTAGGAGGTAAGCAAACTGGCAAGCCGGCATGTAGGGTGATAAATGGCAGGGCTATCGTGATTAGCATTTCTGTTCTCCATGCGTGCTTTTTGGTCGCATCGCAGTGGCATACGGGAGAGAAAATACACTAATAAACATCAGGCAGCGGGTTTATAGCACCCGAGATAACGGCGGGATGTAAATGTCAGTGGAAGAGGGGCACGACACCGCGTTCCATCGTTTCATTCAAGCATCACAACTCCAACGTGCATCAGTCTTCTGTTAAACACTTAATTCTGCGTGCGACAGATATGACTATTTAAAGAGATACATAAAGTAAGTGATTTCATATTTAATAATGCCATCTTTAATCTTAATCGATGACAATATGCAGTTTTAATATTGGCTATTTAAATGCTTGGATGGTGCGTCTGGAACTCAAAATTCTGAACTGGTTCGCTGGAAATACAATAATGCAACACTGTCATGCATATGAGCCAAATGCAAATGTGATTCAGTGAAGACAGACCTTTGAGCAGACATGCAGGGAAACCTAACATTTTATTCCTATCTCATAATCCCACACACACACATTATCCATAGGTATCTTTAATGGGAAGCTTGGGGGATTCCCTGCAATGTTCTGGGAATTTCAAGCAGGCCACTGGACCTCATACATTGACTGTTGATCTATCTCATGCTTATTTACCCCCTATTTAATTAATCGGAAGCTGCACTAATGAAACATCACCCCTGCCCCCCCCCCCCCCAAGCCAATAAAAGCCCACCATCATGCAATGCAAGCACCCTAACCTCCGGAGGAATAGAGGGTGTAGATTACACAGAGGGGCTGGACAAACCTGATATGACAAGGCGCTACATGTACATCAGGACAGATTCAAAAAAATGTTTAATCCACACTAATAACTATTAGCATGATCCCAGTTACCACTGTCATTGATTAAGCACTGACACCCCACCCTCAGCACCTTGTTGTTTGTTATTATTTATTAGCAGATGTATTTCATATATGTACTGCATCTATAGCGTATATATTTAATGCACGGTATTGTTCCCACTATTCCGTTGTTACTATTTATTGTTCTATTTGATTATATGTTGTTGAAGTCTGCAGGGAGATACCAAGGAGTATTTTACTGTACTTACACGTACACTTGTATTGCACAAATAGCAATAAAGCTTTTGGGTCCTTTTTGAATTCCTTTTGAATCCTTTTTCTTTTTTGACAGGTAACAGGAAACAGAAGCCCTGCATCTGGACAGCACAAGCTGCACGGGACTCATGAAGTGCAGAGGAATTAGATTCTGCATTTATGGGAAATGTCGAGATGTGGAGGGAGGGCGCGCGGATGCTGATGTAAGAGAGAAATTCATGGATGAACACACAAGAAAGGGACGTGTGTGGGGGAGGGTGGAAAGGGACAGTGGATGGGTGCAGGGTTCGAGGGGACAGCCTCCCTGCTGTCAGAGATTTACAACTTCTGGGAGCCGTACCAGGAAGAAACAGTCGATCGGGACCCGGAACATTCCAAAGCTACATATAATCCCCCTGTTAAGGGTGGGGATTAAAGGCAGCTAAAGAGAGCAGGGCCAGTGAAAAGACATCAGTGCTGACCCATTTCTTCATTGTCACCCCCGTAAGAGACCCATCCTGGCCCGGATGAGCCCAAACAATCATTGGTTTTTCCTCTACTTACAGGCTCTTTTGGGTAAATAAAGACCCTGGTGTTGGCAGCGATTCCAAGTGTGTGTGCGATGTGTCTGCCCCCTCCTCTGAATGGGACAGAGAACAGAACCATGTGATATGGGGATAGGGGGTGCTCAGCAGGGGGCTTGATGGCAACTTAACAAAGCCATTGGGTGGGGGGCGGGCAATGAAAGCTATATGGGATTTTTGGTGCGAACACACGTAAACAAACAAGTCTGGTGACAGATCACAGTCAGACGATGAAGGGTGACACTGATGTACAGAAAACCTTCAATTAAATCGTTATCAACAGCAATAATTATAATAATATAGTTAAATGCTGGCTGAATAATAATGTAACTAAACAGTGATTCAGTAATAATGTAAAGAAATACTGAATCAGTGATAATGTAGCTAAACACTGAATTAGTGGTAGTGTAGCTAAACACTGAATCAGTGATAATGTAACTAAACACAGAATCAGTGAAAGTGCATCTAAACACTGAATCAGTGATATTGGAGCAAAACACTGAATTAGTAATAATGTAGCTAAACGCAGAATCGGTGATGATGTAGCTAAACACAGAATCAGTGCTAATGCAGCTAAACACCGAATCAGAGATAATGTAGCTAAACACAGAATCAATGATAATGCAGCTAAACACAGAATCAATGATAATGCAGCTAAACACAGAATCAGTAATGATGCAGTTAAACACTGAATCAGTCAGTACCGGTCCTAGCCTATGTGGCACTCTACGTCAGCGTCACCAATGGTGTCCCCCCAATCCAGGGAAAGTAAAATTGGCTGGCAAGTTGGTACCCCCTCAGAAGGTGGCACCCTAGTCAGCTGCCCAAGTTTCCTATATGATTGATGATGTAACTAAACTATAAACTGGTTTTAGAAAGTGTATACATCTGTGTGTCCGGCTTCTGGGTAATCTGGAGGGAATGAATACTAGATCATCAATGAGTATAGATGCTGTGTTTGCACACTTAAAGAATATATCCCCTGAATAAAGGAATCCCCAAGTCCAAAAGGATATTAGTGTATAATTCAGTATGCCAAAGATTCAAAGGCAAGAATGTCAGTTACTGCAGAATGTTTGTATCCTTTTTAGATATATTTATTTGCATGAATTAGCAGTACAGTACATGCAACAGATGATCAGATGCCTTTGATAGCCGCTGATCCATTGGGGTGGATTAGAGACATAATGATTACTGATTCGTTTGGGATTCTCAGGACGCTGATAAAGATTTTCACATCTGTACTGATAAGGCATGTAGGTTGATGAGTAAGCATCTGTGTGGGTTTTGGGCTGTGTGAAATGGCTGTTTGGTATCCGCTGGGTAGTTTAACTGCTTAGAGATGAATTGCTGGGTTGCAGATAGACCCAGGTACGAGGCTCAGGTTGGCTACATCTTTTGGGAGTGGTGTGTGGCTCAGCGAGTTTGGCCTGGGATTGGAAGGAGCACACGGGAGGGGGACGCTGGGTGGGCGGGGGTGATTGAGGTAAATGGATGAGCAGCAAAATGTACCATTTGGCCAGGCCTCCCTGTTCAAGCACTTACCCCTAGAAAAATCTGTGCATATCACTGATTGGAAGGTTGTTGGTTTGAATCCCGGGGCAGTCAGACTAAAAAGACTTTCCCCACAGAAATGAATAAAGTATCTCTGCTTCATTCTGTTGTATCCACATATCTTGTGTCACATGGCAGCTCAACACATGCAACTGTTTCTTGGTGCAGAAAAGCATACAATTCAGCAGGGTAATCAACTAGTCAAGATCTGCTGTTAGTCTTTGAAAAAAGGTTTTCTAAATTTTTCATTGCTGAAGGGTTTACCTATGTCCCCAGCCTGTTCTTTATTTAACGTTGGGAGGTATTATTATTTAATGTTGAGTGTACACTGTCTCGCAGTGTTTGGAGATTTAATAAAATCACTTCATGCTCTGATATATACAGATTCCGGCTGCAGGTGTGATTTATACCCTCTAAGGTACAAGCCATGCGTCCCTACTCAGCTTTTTGTACTGAAACAGCTTTTTTGTTAAAATAGTCGTGCCTCAGCCTCTGCATAAAAAATGTGTTCTCATACCTACAATATTATCAAGTTAAGGTTTCATTTGAACAGGGTACATTAGACATTTGGGGAAAGTATGGAAGGTATTTTTCTGTTTTGTCTCTTCTTCTAGTTTCTGTTCTTTTTTTATGAGCATGGTGTTCAGTTAGGGTGACACAGTGGCTCTGTAGATGGCCCTGGTGGCTAACGCCTACAGGATTGGCGGTTTGAATCCCGCCCCTGCTCTATTTCAGAATCACAATCCAGTTTATTAGTTGGATATATTTACACACATGGGGTGTTTATGCCCATCCGTCAGCGTCTCTCATACATACAACAGACACAGTTAATGGCTATGTACAGTCTGGTTGATATATTCCACTTGTTCCATTAGTTTATCACAGAAAACAGCCTTTGTCTCCTTTTTTGCATTATAACACTGGTGAGATTTCTGGAGAGCTGTTT
>JAABNY020000002.1:21033950-21046603 GCA_015164015.2 Brevimyrus niger | reverse complement strand
GACGTCTCGTTCTCCCATGTGCTCTGTGCCCGGTAACACGGCCAATACAGGAAAAATATTGTGAATTTTTTTGCAATATCGCCCAGCTCTACATGCATTTTGATGTGATTCAGAATCAATCAAAATATGCATTATATGTGCAAATTAAGTGTAGTGCTAGTTAAACGTGGGTTAAATGTGTAATCTCATGCCACTGCAGACATCAAGATGTCAGAATCTTTTAAGCACTTGTCCTTATTTTTATTATTGCAGAATCTTATGTGCAGTTTGTATTGGTATATAGTTTTTTTTTTCAGTCTTGGTCTTGGCCTCGTCTCGACTTTGTCTTGGTCTTGACTCAATCTGTCTTGGTCTTGTCTTGGTCTCGATACCCACTGGTCTTGGTAGTGTCTTGGTCTTGGTTTAGGTGGTCTTGACTACAAATCTAGTGTGTGTGTGTGTGTGTATGTGCATGTGCACCCCACAGCACTACCTCAATATGTAAGGGTTGGCTTGTTTGCAACGGTTTGTGCAGAATCGCAGGTGTGAGGCTGCAGGAATACAATGTAGCACCCCTCTCACTGTGGACATTTACAGCATGTATGATATAACAGCAATTAAGCTGATTAAACAAACACTGTGTCAAAATGGCATTTTTATTAGGAACTGAGGATAACTGGGGAAAGATCTATCCTGAAAACACAACCTGTCGGTGATGTATTACCGTAAACATTTTATTTTTTCATGATACAACCAAACTCTGATGTATTCTAGTTTATGAATTCATTTGTTTTCTTTAAAAATATCAAAACCTGAGAGCATTTTATTCTGGGATATCATACAGTACTATCAGTTTCCATAGATGCCAACCCACTGGAGTATTTCGCTCTGTGATATCATACCGTCAGTTTCAATAAATGCCAACATGCTGGTGTTATGGCAGGGCATGACAAAGGAGGGACGATTCACATAGTAGCTTTCAACAAAACAGGGTTTTTTTACCTAAACAAACAGAAAGGGAGAAATAGAAGAAGTGACCGTGAGGGGTCAGAACAAAACTGATAAACAGAAACTTAGGCAGGAAACAATACTGGGCACAGGGATACTAAAGGTGGGGAGGAAAACTGCAATAACTGACAAGGGGTAACAATCATGTCTGTAACTAACAGTCGTACAGCTACACAGGGCAGCAGCCAAAAGATAAAACCTCCTGAAGGTCCTGACGGTGGACTCCAGAGGCTTGGGATGAGTGGTGACCCCTCCTGGGCCGGGCTCTGGAGGCTCAGGACGAGCGGGTGTGGCCAGCTTCTTCTGCTTCCTCCTCTAGGAATGAGGACTAGGCATGGCACTCACAGGGGATGAGGAAAACCCCCTGTCCTCCTCAGGACTGGGAACAGCCAGGGTAGCCCCTGTTGGGCCACTGACTTGGGACTCTCTGAGGCAGTGGCATCCCCTGGGCAGGGATCTGAAGTCATAGAGGGAGCCTCTCCTGGGCTGGAGGCTCAGGTGGGGTGGTAGCTCTGGCTGGGTGGTGAAACCGGCTTTCCCCTGATGCTTAAAGTGCACACAGGTCACTCACCCAGATACCTGGAGTGGTTCCCTCTGTGGGGCCGGAAACTGGAGATGGGCTGAGGGATACAGATCCCAACATGACCAAGCATTTGCTGGAGCCATAGGATGATCAGTTTTAGTGGTTTATTTTGTTCTGGTGGGGCATGGAAAAGGGGGGAGATCCCTATAGGAACTCTTAACAAAACAGGATTATATTGACAAAATAAACACCCAGATAGAAAATGATAACAAAGGAACACCAAGGGGTCAAAACCAATCTGGTAAAACAGAAACTAAGGCAAGGAGCATCACTGGGAACAACAAAAGTAAACACAAAGAGGAATATAAAATGGGATATCAACTGGACCATTTCACTCTGATGTCATATATTCAGGTTCTATAAAGGTCAACTCACTGGAGTATTTCATTCCGTGATGTCATGGGTTATTTTCCTTTAAAGGCTAACACACTGGAATATTTCATTCTGTGATGTCACACGTTCATGTTTTACAAAGGCCAACAACTCTGAGTATTTCACTCCGTGATGTCACACATTTGTTTCCCGTAAATGGCAACACACTGGAGTACTATACCCTATAATCCCACATTTTCAGTAAATCCCACAAAAAAGAGTTCTCCCCAGCCTGAAGCTGACACGAGTGCTAATGAACAATCCCACAGAATCCCCCCCTTATCGATCACACCACTCGCAGCATTTTGCCCCCCACACCCACGCCTCACCACGGTCGCTCCGGTGACCAAAAGAGCTTGTCAGATCCCGCTCAGACGCTTGCCGCTATCGCTGGCCTTTTATCATCCCATGACAACAGGCCGGATAGAGCCGTCGCGCTCGTCTCCGGCCGTACGAATAAATCATCCAATCCGCTCCCACACGCAGTCTCGGGGAAAAGCTGGGTGAAACTCTCACGCAGTCATACATCACAGTGGCACACACAAAATGGAAAATCGCCCTCACAACCATAAATCATATATTAATCTACTTTGCTTCGTAATACCAACATTCGGGATTTGGGCACTCTGTGCGCTATTACACTCACTCTCAAGCTCAATATAACAGCCTATACAAAAATTTAATTAACTAAAACACAAAAGGCCAACTTCAATAATGAGATTTTTTTTATTTGA
Organism: Brevimyrus niger; assembly: GCA_015164015.2. NCBI lineage: Eukaryota > Metazoa > Chordata > Actinopteri > Osteoglossiformes > Mormyridae > Brevimyrus > Brevimyrus niger. The sequence goes on along the minus strand of JAABNY020000002.1, from coordinate 21,043,927 downwards.
CATGATATTTACTTATGATTTACTATGAAACGCAAATAATTTGCCGCATTTGCAGCCGCAGCTGATCGAGCCCTAATGGCCTCAAACCCGCCTCATGGAAAACAGAGACAGGAAAGTGAGATGCAGGACGACCATTGAAAGGTGTGAAAGGCCACCCTAAAATGGGGGGTGGCACACACATTATTAAACAGTATAATCGTTCAAAAATTAGTCCTGGACCCTTCTGAAATCTTCTTTAGAGCATTTCATCACCAGATACAAAGTTTATTAGGAAGCTGTCGCTCTTCCGTAGTCGAGTTTGGGGGTGGGGGGTGACAGCTCATGTCCTGACAGCTGTACTTTCTTTTTTTTTTTCTTTTCTCCCAACCTCGTCACGATTCAAGGTGGGAACACCTATTTCTGGTATCCCATCATGCCCTTAGCAAGCGCAAAAAATCCGCAGCTCCTGGCTGGCTCTGTCAGGTGATTTAAAAATACCATCCAGAGCGAAGCCGCCGCAGTAGCTGTGTGGAGTTCCCGGTCTCGACAGATTTTTTTTCCCCTCCTTCGTCTTACCATTTTTTCCTCCACTCATTCGTTTACTGTCATCTTTTCCCCACAGCTAAACTATGGGTGCACACCACGCTGTCACACCTTACGGAGTTGGGGCGGAGGGGGGCACTTCGCTTTGTCAGGCTGCAAAGCGGGGGCGGCTTCGTCCGGTCCGGATCTGTGCCACTGTTACCATCCGTTTAAAACCTCGTCGTGCTCGTGCATCTGGTGATTTCCAAACACCATTATTTGTTTTCAGCTCGGCTGCTTTTCAGCCCAGGATTGCTTGTATGCTTCCTGCTGGCTGATATTGTTCGAGCTGCATAACTATTTGATGCATAATAATGAGATTCAGAAAAACTTACCGAGCTACAGCCTCCATTTGCAAAACACCTTCTGCTCTATTACTTGAAAAAAATCCCTGATGGTTCCCAGTGTCAGATTGGTGTCTTGAAAATCACTTCCAGGTTCTGTGGTCCAGAATGTTTCACTTTATTTCCCATTAAAATCTTACTTTTTTCCCAGTGCTCAATTTGAAAATTATTTCTCTAATACCTTTCCTGCCACTCTTGGTCTTCATCCCCTTTTGAGGGTCACACATGGAAAGGTGTTTGGATTGTTCTGAACTATTTTTATTACTCAAATAAATAGCTTTTATAACACAAACATAAAACCATTCTCTATTTGATGCTGGATCTATCATCACTTTTATTGCTTATTCAGTTTTGTGCGAAGCATGGCTATATTAATGTTTAGAGTGGAATGTGCCTAGATTGAAAAGCCAAATCATTTACATAGAGAAATGTTATCCGTTACATTTCATTAAAATCTTTTAAATCGTTGGTTTTTTAATGTACTGGGCGAGCTTCCAGTGACTTAATCGTTGTATGTGGTGTCCCTGACAGAGTCCGGATTTGATAACCAAGATGTTTCAAATTAATTTTTTGCTAAACACTTGCCTTATTCCATTACTGTGGTTACATATATTTTATTTATAGAATAACACTTCAGCTCATAGTGATATACCTACTGTCACGTCCTGTGTGTCATGTCCGCCTGACCCTCCTGTCTCCTCCCTAACAGGTCCTGATAAGTCGCGCTTGTTGCTTGTTACCCCTCATTAGTCCTTGTATTTAAGTACTTGTTTGTCTCGACACCCCCAGTCTGGTCATGGACGTCGGTCCTTCTGTCAGCCCATGTCCTTCCTCCTTTTGATCCCTCAAGGTCCTGTTAATGTCCAGTCTCTGAGTATTTAGTTTTTCGACTCAAATCAAGTCCTTCATCCTGCAAGTCATGACAGAATGGCCGGACTTTGTCCCGGCTTTCAGGCCACCCTGCATCCAGCAGACCAGACTCCCTGTGTTCCCTGGATCCAGAGACCAGCGAGGTCCCCTGAGCCGTGGGACCCAGTGGAGCCACCCAGCTTGCCAGCCGAGGACTTATTTTCCCTCTTGGACACCCACCTAGAGTGGAGGCAAGATCCCGCTGTGTGGTAGGTGCCTGGGGCCAGGGGGCTCTTCTTACAGGCAGCAGAGATACTAGCGGGGCTCACCCTAGTTGCAGGTACCGAGGAGATGGAGAAGGTCTGGTGCTGTACGAGGGAGATACAGCGGCTAATTGAGTGCCCACTCCGCTCCTGCCATCCCGACTCCCTAGTCACTATCAGTTCAGTGCCCAACTTCCCAGTCGCCAGCAGGCTGAGACCTGACTCCCTGGAAGATGCCCTGCTGTAGGACTTGGAGACGGTCCCTTTTCATGGTCCCCCGCCTCAGTCCTAAGTCCTAAGTCCTGGTCCAGTCAGCGGTGTCAACTGGGGCCTAGAAGAGGGAGGGGCTGCCCAAATCTTCATCTCCAGGAGGGGAGACAGGGACATACTACCCGGGTCTGCTGCCCAGTCTCTCGCCTGCCCAACGATGTCAGCCCTGACACCCCTCCTGCTGTAGCCATGAGGAGAGGAACCACGGTGCCTACTTGATTCGGCCCTGCTGTCCCCTCAGTGCCCTCTGGTCCCATTGGCTCTTCTTAGCCCTTAGGGCCCTCTGGTCTGGATGGGCCTTACCTCGGCAGGAGGTTTCATGTTCCAAGGTCTCTGCCCAGCTCCCACGAGTCTGGAGGACTTCCTGAACATTCCTGTTTGTCTGCTCCTACCTTGGGGCTTATCCCGCTACCCTGTCTTGCCTCTGTCTTGCCCTGGCCTATTACTCCCTCCAGTATTTGTTTTTCTGTTTTTCCCCTTCTTATCCACCCTGTTCTGGTGTGCCATATTCTGTCTGTCTTTGTTTTGCTACTTGGTCCCTGTTTGATATCTGGTGTTTGTCTTTTGTGCCTGGTCAAGTCTAGTGTTTGATCAGATTTATCTGTGGGGGTTGTTTGTTGGTTTCTACCGTTGTCCTGTTCCATATTCCATATCCTGTCCCCTTATTTTTCCATTTGTTCTGCCCTGTCCTGTCTGGTGGCTCTGCCCTGCCCTATACCTACAAAGGCATATGTGAATTATTAGACTAGATGTCTGATGATGGTTGTCAATAAAAAGCATGTGATTATATATTATATTCATGATGATAAATAAATGTCTGTTTGATATCCATGCCAATGAGTCTGCAACTTGAGATGCACCACAGATCCGGCACAGAAAGCAGCCAATCAGTGGACTAAATGTCTGTGGCATTCCGGCAGGTAGGATGAGCTGGACGGTCGTATCCACCAGCACCAGCCAGTAATGAGTCCCAATCGTAGCCACTCAGTCCGTAATTCTGAGCAGTATGGCAACGTGTGAGTCACCATTCGCCCGGGACACCGCTTTCACTGGGCAGGTCGGGGAGATCGCTTGCCTCTCGAGGGCTGTCTGCCCCTGCCACCTCGCCTTATTATGTCATTATTAGCAATGTGCAACCCCAGCAGTTTGTGTCACCCTATGCAGAGGAGAAGCCGCTACGCTCTCTCTCTCTCTTGCTCTCTCTGAGGCGCTGCAGGATGAAAAAAGCACACATTCAAATATGCTGCTTCTGTCTCCCATTTCTGCTGCTTGTGCGTTTCTAAAAACAGGGACTAAATCCCTGGGAAGGACAGATCCCTTATCACGAAATGCTTTATTACTCAGGGAGCAGACAAAGATGGGAGTAATATATGTTTAGCTTCTATGATTTGAATAATTAGGGGAGCCCAAAAGCCATCGCCTAAACCACTAACACTGGCTGTGTGATTCCTTTAGCGGGTATATCGGGCGGCCAACGTGGGGCACTGGGACCCCTGTGTGGCCTTAGGATTAGGATTTGTGTTTCCCCACCTTCCAGGGCTGAGTCTACATCCAGCAGCAAATAACAGATTTGGTTCAGTCTGCTTCTACTTTGCCGGGAGATGACAGGCAGATGAGCATCTCCCTTTATCAGCTAAAGCCACGCGCTAAAAACATGTCATTAAGTAAATTAGCGAAAACAGCAGAAGACATGTGAGGGGCGGAAAGTGTATTGCTCATCTGGTGGCGGGCATCAGGCAAGTGTATGTAACTGATGTTAAATAGGACATTTTAACATTTGCTTTAAACCAAGTCATTCTATATTTCTCAATAGAAAAACAATATCATCGTCCAGCCTCTGGAGCAACTGAGGCTTATGCAAAGTTCACACTACAAGATTTTCGGCCCTATTTTCTGCTTGACCCCAAGATCGAAGGTAAAACGGTGTTTGATCGGTGCCGGCAAATCTTAGTTCTTTGTGTTCAGGGAGATATATACAGTATTATAGTCACAAAATACCCAAGGGGACTTATTTAAAACTAAACTCTGCCTGCCCTGACTTTTGAACTGATGATCTTTTGATCACAGGCAGCTTCCCAATTCAATGAGACGCGCAGCACCCTCACAGTACCATGAGGAGCTGAAATTCCACAGTGCTGGGCATTCTGCACATACCCAGTGTGGGTTTAACCCATTGTGTTAGTTTGTGCTAATGTGTATCGTAAAGTGGCCGAGGATTACACCAGTGGTTCCCTAGATTGACAGAGAGGATAGGGGGCAACAATGCGGGTGTTAGCAGTATGCTAATGGTCTTTGCCATCCAAGTGTATCAACATCTGACAAGCCTCGAACAGCTCAGAAAACATGCGTGTGAATAGTCGTAAAGGCAGAGCTGGCTCAGAAGCCGGACCTTTTAGGTTTATTGCTGTAAGTCTCCTCCCAGCATTCACTGCACTAGACCTTGGAAATTGGCCCAATATGTTTGGTGGAGGTTTCTAGCTGTCAGGGGACAGAGGGCTTCAAATGAATATCACAAACCATGCCAAGGAAACATCAATAGTATTGCTGTTTTTTGTGATACTGGATAAGCTGTTACCGAGGATGGACACATGGATGGATGGATGGATGGATGGATAAACATGTAAAATTTCCCTAGTACAATCACATAGGATAGACACTGGCATTTTTGTAAAGTTCCTCTGCAATTTCTTTTTCATTTGTAAAAAGGGAATAATGACTCTTCCCTCCGACATGGGCAATCATTAAATTGGTCCCAGTCTGGCCACTTTGACAAGCCATGAAATGGGGAATTAGCCTTTGGTATCCTGCAGATTTTATGTGGGGACTTCACTGTTTGACTCAGAAAGCCCCAAAATTCCCCTCACGCACTCCTACCATGATTCTGGTGAGTTGAACTCAGTTAGAAAAGGCGGTTTTCTGGAGAGCTTCAGGCAATCATTTAACCACGCATATGGAAATAATGTTCCCATCAGCACACTCTATGCAAAACCCAAGAACAATCATTTCTGATCAAGTCAAGTAAAGTTGAGACTGGTACATTACACACAGCCGACTGGGCAAATGTGGAAGCAGCTCACAGTGTGACATGGATTTCCTGGTTGTCCGCTTAAGAGACGCAAACCGGGACCAACGTCTGGGGTAGCTACAGGTGTTCTGCCTTCCCAACCTCGGTCTAGGTCGCACTTTGAAGAAAGCACAGCAGAGGACATCCTGCAATACAGCATGTCACACTGATGGGGTAGATGGCGGCGATGACTTTTTGGCTTAAACTGAAGTTCGACCTCTGGGAGTACATTTACCGTGGAAATTGATCATGTGTCTGTAAAGACAGGGTGAGGAGGACTTTTACATTAATAATAAAAGCATGGGGGTGTCATGCCCCGAGGGGTGAGGCCTGTGAACTGAGCAGAAATCAGCTCCCCATCCATGCTGCTCTAAAAAAACCTTTCAGCCCACAGATTCACCACAAAGTATTGTTGCCCCGATGCACTTCACCAAGCACTTGTATAACCTTGCCTCTTGTGTCTCCCACCTGCCTGCTCCTGCCTCTATGTTCTTCCTGGTGTGCCAGTTCCCCTCTCTTAGATCTTCATAGGACCCCCACGACCTCCTACTACGACTACGCTTCTTGTGAATTGGTTTCTGTTTGCCTGCCCCAATAAAGTACTCAGTCTCTCACATCTGGGTCCCCTGTCCTTCCTGTCTCCCAAATGCCCCTGTGACCCCCACCCCGCATGATATCTAACCATGATCCAGCCTTCTGGTGTCGGGAGGTCACCAGTGAAGTTTAAAAAGCGTTTTTGGAAAAGCAAAGTGGAGGGTTTCTGACTGAAGCAGTGCCACCAGAGTGTGGTTCAGCAGGTTAGAGTGGTTAAAAAACATTGCATTGCTTTGTCAGTCAAAACATAACAGAAGAAGCCATTATTTGTAATTGTGCTGTAATCACATTCAGAGACATTCATGAGCAATAAATAATCACCATTAAAAATTAGATCCCACTGACACGCCTTCCAATGATGAAGCAGAGTCTGGTGACTTGGGTGTGGACTCACCTATCTCTGGGGCAGAGGTCACTGAGGTGGTTAAAAAGGTCCTTGGTGGCTGGGCCCTGGGGGTGGATGAGATCCGCCCAAGCAGTCTACAAGTGTTTTGTGGACTTGGAGAAGTCCTGTGGGGAGTCATGTGGGGAGTGCTCTGGGAATATGGGGTGCCAGGCTGCCTTATAAGGGCTGTTCAGTCCCTGTACGACCAGTGCCAGAGCTTGGTCCACATTGTCAGCAGTAAGTCGAACTCATTCCCGGTGAGGGTTGGACTCCGCCAGGGCTGCCCTTTGTCACCGATTCTGTTCATAACTTTTATGGACAGAATTTCTAGGTGCATCCAGGGCGTTGAGCGTGTCCGGTTTGGTGACCTCAGGATTAGGTCTCTGTTTTTTGCGGATAATGTGGTTCTGTTGGCCTCATCAGACCGTGACCTTCAGCTCTCACTGGAGCACTTCATAGCTGAGTGTGAAGCGGCTGGAATCAAAATCAGCACCTCCAAATCCGAGACCATGGTCCTGAAAAAGGGTAGAGTGCTCTCTCCAGGTCGGGGAGGGGGTCCTTCCCCAAGTGGAGGAGTTTAAGTATCTCGGGGTCTTGTTCACAAGTGAGGGAAGGATGGAGCGGGAGATCAACAGGTGGATCGGTGCACCGTCAGCAGTGATGTGGGCACTGCATCGGTCTGTCATGGAGAAGAAGGAGCTGAGCCAAAAGACGATCTACGTTCCTACCCTCACCTATTGTCATGAGCTGTGGGTAGTGACTGAAAGAACGAGGTCGCAAATTCAAGCGGCCGAAATGGGTTTCCTCTGAAGGGTGGCTGGGCTCTCCTTTAGAGATACTGTAGGATGAGGAGCTCGGTCATTTGGGAGGGACTCAGAGCCGCTGCTCCTCCTGGACGCCTCTCTGGTGAGGTGTTCCAGGCATGTCCCACTGGGAGGAGGCCCCGGGGAAGACCCCGGACATGCTGGAAAGACTATGTCTCTTGGCTGGCCTGGGAACGCCTCGGGATTCCCCCAGAGGGGGTGGATGAAGTGGCCGGGTAGAGGGAAGTCTGGGTTTCCCTGCTTAGACTGTTGCCCCCGCGACCTGACCTGGAAAAGCGGTAGATAATGGATGGATGGATGGATGGATGGATGGATGGATGGATGGATGTTACTTTACAATATTATTGCAATGTGTATAGAACAGTCTCAAAGCAGAAACACATTTAACAGTTGCACAATCATTGTATCTGAATGATCAACACTAATCAACATGACCTCATGAGATAATTTGGAGCCAATATTGATTCAGAAATTGATTCAGACTCCCAAAAAATGTTTTAACCCGTGAAAAAAATGCATGTCACATCACGATCCTAACAGGTGTTACAGATGAGCACCGAACGTTCCTCATGTGTGCCACGCCCCCTCATTACTTCCTGTCTACTTCAGATTATTCCCACCTGTTGCTCGTTTCCTCAGCTTGTCCTGTGTATATCAGTCCGTGTTTTCCCCTGTTCGAGAGATCCATCATTGTATTGCTGTTTTCTGCCGTTTTCCTCCGTCTGTCCCAAATAAAACCTGTTTGCTACATTCCTGGCTGGACCCGCTCGCTCACCCACAAGTCGTGACAACAGGTTAGTACAGATGAATATTTTATTAATTCAGAAATAAGGCCCCTATCCCACGAACCTCTTTGCGTTGCATCGTGTGCTGATCCTTTACATCTTTAGCTACTTTACCCTCCACTGAACGTCTTCCCAGCTTCTTAGTGAACCCGATCCTTCCTACCCCTTACTCCCATCCTGGAGACTGAGAGCCCTGGCTTGCAGTCAGCAGACAAGTTACGGATGGTGGGGGGGGGTGCGCCACCTTCAGGGACCCATTATGAGAATTAACCGAAGCAGTTATTCTCAGCTGACAGCTGGTCACTCCTCACCCCCCAGGGCCTAGAGAGATGACCTTTTTCTCTGGAGTGGGTCTGTGCCCCAGGGCCACGCGTCAATTCCACCAGGCATTATGTTTATCTACATTTACATTTATTTTAATTTAGCAGACACCTTTGTCCAAAGTGACATACAGGTGAGGCAAATAACACATTACAAACATAGCAGACAACTACATATAAGTGCACCTAGGCTGAGCTTCTAATGCTTGCCCAGCCACAGGGCTAAGCAGTATCAGAGCAGGAACTACATAACATCTTTGAAACACAGCAAGATCCTTATAAGACAACTATCCAGCATGTCCAGAAATGCTAAAATCGCTCTTATCCCTCCACAGTCCAGCAGTGTGACTGTGCTACTGAATTGGGGAGAGGGGGTGCCTTTGATCAGATGGTGGCTGGCTCCATGCTTAGCAGAGATGCTACACCTCTGCTGAGCTACTGTGCAAGGTTAGGGCAGGGTAGGGGTTAAGGTTGTCATAGTTAGCATTAGCATTTCTCCCATTGAAATGAATGAGCGGTGCGCATAAGGATATGTTTACCCTACATGTGTATGTGTGTGCGTGAGTGCGTGTGTGTGTTAAAAAGAGAGCAAGATGGGATATGCAAAAACCGACACATTCCGATTTACCTGTACAAATGACAGATATAGCTTCATTACATTATTTATAATTCCATTTTACCGTAAAAGTCTTTCATATTCATAGGTGTGAAAATGCTTGTCACAGCTGCCAGGAAGATGAAGGGATGGGACTCAGTCAAGAAGGGGACCTAAAATGATTCATTAGCAGGAACCAGGTCACTGACAAAATTAAAACTAATTGGCAATTTCTTATACCATTTGATACTAAGGAGGTAGATTATTTAAGGACTGGCATCTGTTGTTGTTCATCTGTTGACTCCATCTTCTATTCTGCTCCCAGGTTTGGAAGGGCCCTATGATCTTCCCCATGGTCTTTCTGACTGGGGTCCCGAAGGATACCAGGTGCAAACATTAGCTCCAGGAACGTCTGCACATAAGAAACATAAAGCACAGGGACACTGGCTCTCTGAGGCTTGACAGAGGTTAATCCCATGTTGCTGAGTAGACGTCAAACCCTGACTCATGCATCTGTCACTTTAGATATTTCGGCCGATTTATTACATTTATTATGGGGCAACGTTTGATTTAAAGAACGCGCGAAAAGCTCCTGGCTGTTTTTCATATGCAATATATCACCTTCCTGTATCGGCCTGTCAGCGTAATGACGGAAAACGCCAGAGTTAAGTACCTCCGCAAGCCTGAAGGGTAGGCAGCCCCTCACAGTGAAAATCTGCAGGGGGCTCTCTCTGGGACCTTAAGAAAGCTACTGAAAATAAAAATAGGTTTTTTATGTAACAGTGGCTATATATGCCAATGTTGTATGGGGTTGTAGGATGTGTGTAAGCCCCTTTGGAAGGCTGAGTCTGCTGTATAGAGAAATAATGTTAAATATGAATGATAAAGCAGGTCTTAAGAGCAGTAGATTAAAGAAGCTCGTGTCAGGGATCTTTCTGGGAGCAATCGGGAGGTTTCGGGGTGGAAAGCCGAGGCTCCGTAATTAAATCTGCTGCTGTCATGGATCACATCCGATGCCACCTCTGAGTAATAGAAAGCTGATCTGATTTGCCACAAAATTATTACAAATACAATCACAAATTCTGCCAATCGCCGCCACTCTGCCGATGTGTGTGTGTATGTT
>JAABNY020000002.1:21002658-21033940 GCA_015164015.2 Brevimyrus niger | reverse complement strand
AGATGATACTATCTGTTCCAACGCACAAAAAATAAATAACAGCACCCGACCACCGCCCCTCCCGGGCGGTGGGGGGGGGTGGGGGGGGGGGGGGGGGGGGGGGGGGGGGGGGTGGATTCTAGAATTCTCCATGCATGGTCAACAAGCCATCTCCCATGTGATGGTCTGCATCAGTCGGCTCTGGAAATTGCAGCCCGGTAGGTCCCTTGCAGCACCACCCTACACCCTACCCCCCCTTTCATACACTCAAGCAGTCTCTTGCTTTATGTGGTTGCAGAGAGTTTCTGCGCAGATGTGCTGATGTGTGTGCAGAAGGCGTCAAACCAGTGTGATAGCTCTGGGATCCAGCTCATTTTGTCCTGCAGTCCTTTTCAATAATGGATATGAAAACCGTTTTGTTATGCGACATATCCTAAAGTGACCTTGTCCATTTTCATCAGATGTGTCATCTGATGTCATTTGTAGCTTGACCAATACTGCAATGCTCTGATATGGAAAAAAAAAGTGGCTCTTCAAGTGAACAGCCACTCGCTTTGCCGTCCAACATGGTAAGTTCACTCAGCATCTTGTTTCCTTTCCATATCTAGTCCCCCCATGTCTTGAGTTACTACTACATGGACTGGCCAACAAACAAGTAGATGAACACTGTGGATATCATATCACAGATGGATGGGAAGAACCAAATGGAGGATTATGTGTGTTTGGACCTGGGGGGGGGTTCTCAGGAAACCTCAGAAACATCTCAGAAATGGGATGTATGGATGGATGGATGGATGGATGGATGGATGGATGGATACAAGTAGGGCAGTTCAACCCTAAAGGTGACACAGGTTGTCGCCTAGGGTGCCAACTTCTGAGGAGGTGCCAACTTGCCAGCAAGTTTCACTTTTCTCCAGACAATGTGTGCTGGCTGTGATGTTTATCTAGGATGACATATTGGCTAGGATGGGTAATGGATACAAGGCTAGATAAGCCAGCAAGTACAGTCATGTGTCGCATACAGTAATGACATTTCAGTCAACAATGGACTGCATGGTCTCATAAGATTATAATAATTGAACTATTTTACTGGTTTATGTATTTACTACTGAACATTTACCATTATTTTAGAGTGTACTCTTTGTACTTATATTACAAAAAAGCCTATTGTAAAACAAAATGCTGTGTTGTACATGATGTTTGCGCAATGATGAAATCACCAAACGACACAAATCTCAGAACGTAACCCTGTCATTACGCGACACGTGACTGTAATGTCTGCTTAGGGCTGGAAGGGAGTTAGCAGCACAGTTAACAGCCAGGAAGAAGATTCCTGAAGACAGCAGAGGCAAGGAACTGAAGTTGCTTCAGCCCAAGACTCCCTTTAAGTGGCTAGTGATGCTAACTTGTCAGCTAAGTCACTGAAAGGATATAAGTATGGCTGTCAAAGTTACGGCATTAGCATGTTAGCGTTAATCGTAAAGTCATAACATATTATTATCTCTCTGATTGTTCGTTAATTTTGATACCCTAATGGGAGAATAGTATGAGCAAAGATTTTTAATAGAATTTAATTTCCATACTGAATATACACCATAAAATGTTTTTTTTATTCCTTGTATTTTAATATGATTGTATATGTGATCAATCACAATTAAGAAGGAGAAAGGCAGGAGCACCAAACCTGCTAGTTCTGCTCAAACAGCATCCAGGATACAGATATCTGCCCCCTCCTTGTGTTAATTTTGCACCCAATCCATAAAAGTAGCCTCAGAATACACCCAACACCGAAAACTGGCTTTTAAATCAAATAAGCCAGAATACAACTGAAATAAAGAGGCTTATCAGACTAAGCAGAGCTTCATTTTTATCGCAGCATGAGCCGGGCGGCTGTAAGGTCACGGCAGTGGGCTGCACGGTGCTAACGAGCAAGGCTCGTTAAGAATCCATTCCTGCAGTGTGATAAGTCAAATTCAGCTCTGTTCCTTTCTCTGGGCCAGAGCTGGAACCTCAGTTCTGAGCAGCCTGACTGCCACCCAGCGAATAAACGCCACACCATCTCCACAGCCAGCAGGGGCTGCATTTCCTGCCTGCCTCCGGTCAAAATCTCAGGCATCTGTCAGCCAATTAGGGGGCAGCCTTTCTGGGAGGGGGCTCATCAAACAACCCCCGCCACCCCAAAACTCACTGCTTTTTCCCCAGAAACCTTATTTAAAGCCCCCAGTTTTCACCTGCTCACAGTCAACAATTGCAGGTGTCCCACTGTAGGCCGGCTGAGATGTTTCATTCTCACGGGAATCTAGACCTTGACAAATGTCTTTTTCCGATTCACCGATCCTGTTTTCTCAGTATGTTTAAACACTGTGTAACTTTATCTTAAATGCTTTTGTAGCTCTGGGTGAACTCCACTGACTCATGTTCTCTTTCGGCAGACAGGGGGCAGTCATACCAGACCACATTTGTGTTCATTCTGGAGAACATATTCAGCAGCTCAGCAGCACCCCCTATCTACACTTTACTTTCTGTTCCGACGGAACCCTGCTGCTAACACATGCCTCCCACAGCTGTAAGACGCAGCCCCTCATCGGCCTTCCCCCTCGCCTCCCTCTCGCAATTCAAACAGGGTGACTCCTTCAGTCCGGCAGAGACCAGCACCGTAATTAATCACTGGAATCAGCAGTTTACCCCCCCCCCCCAGTTCGATGGAAAGCCCGCAGCTACCAGAGGATCTGCATGGATCCTTTAGGCCAGTTTTAATTTCATAAGCGCTTGTCTTAGCCTATTCAAGAGCAGGTGCATAATGGGAAATAATTTACTGTCTGTTCTGAAAGCCACCGCGACGGTGTATTATTCATCACAGGCTGATGGGAGACGCGGCTGCCACCTCACCGGAGGGAGGGAGAGAGCCGGGGGGGCGGGGGAAGGGCTCCTGAAGCATGGCACCGCCATCATGCACACCGCGGACATTCTCGTGCGCCAGTCCCTGACCCTACCTCATTAACAGCCGTCTCCCTGCGTAACTGTTAGCGCCACAGATGCTGTAGCTGGCCAAATATTACCATTTTGATAACAGTGCAATTAGACGCCCGGGAAATCATTAGAACAGAGCAGTGAAATGGGAACAAGCCGGCCGATGCTAATGATGGCACTTCTTAAGAATTCTGAGCTTCCTCCTAGTAGAAGGATAGTGTCTTAGTCCTAACTGCTGGCAAGGAGCCAATGCCACCGCAGAACTTCTGGTGAGCAGAGATGGGGGGCAGCTATTTAGGGTAACTCTGTGTGCGACTTCTGCCTTCGGGGTCCGAGGGATGGGTCGCCTGTCACCGCTGCTGCTGTGTCACATCCCAGGGTACACATCCGCTGTTCTTATCATTTCTCTTCTCACCTTTGCCCGCTTCCTCTGGGGGTGCAGGAGACAGCACCGAGGCCCCAGGGCCCAACGGGGAGCGGGAATAGGTGTGGGGGACTCTGCGGCCTCCCGGATGCGGTGGGGGCCGTGGCGAAGCGGGTGTCAGGCCCTACCATCTGGTAGGAACTGGCTGAAATATTCATCAGAAGCGCGAGTCAGGCTGCAGATCGAAGTGCCCGACTTCTAATACGTTTTTATTTGTGCTGTTATGTGACAAGTGAGACCTGATATGTGTTTGCACAGGGGTTTTCTGTGCTTTGGGGGGTTTGGGAGTGACTAACAAAAAGAGATGCCTCTGGCAAAATTGCAAATATGGATAAACTCCCAGCTTGTGTAGCAGTCAGAGACGTTACCCTTCAGCACCACGCAGACACACACAAGGACACACACACACAAAGAGACACATGCAGACACACACAAGGACACACACACACACAAAGAGACACATGCAGACACACATCACATGCGCACAGTGTCTTTCCCATCACAAAAAAAACTGCGATTTTCTCCTGAAATGAAGCCTGTAATGGGTAAAACTATAAAGCGCTCTTGATGAAAATGTTAGTATAGAAAGGCGGCAGATGGCCACTTTTTGGACTCAGCCGCAGTGAATTGTGCATTTAAGTGGATTTGCTGAGCTGGTGAGCTGCAGTCTGGCCACTGTGGAAAAGCAGGGAAACCAAGCATTTCAACATTTTAACTGAGATCTACCAAAACATCCCTCAGAGAGGAAACAGGTTCGGTCAGTGGAGATACTGGGCTACCATTGATGAGAGACGGCTGTCAGAGTCACTGAGCCTCATTCCCTGTGAGATAATGAGACAGTGGGTGGTTATAGGCCTGTTTGCATGATGTCCTGCAATGGAGGGGGAAGGGGGTGCCCTAGTTCTGCCTTCAGCCCTACAGCAAATTGTCTCATCCCAGTGGGAAGGAGGTGATTGAATATGGGGGGGATTCTGTGGACACCACTTTCAGCTTAAGCTTTTAGATGTAACACCTTGTGTTAGTCTTCTCAAATGATAAAAATCTCTTAGACTGTTATCAAAGTCGCTTCCATTATGGAGCACAGGCGCTAAAACAGTTCTGAGACCCGGGAGAGGTTTTCGTGGACGCTTTAAGCTCATGGGAGTTTAATTTACAAAAAAAATGTTCTGAGGGAAGAAGGAAAATGATTGGTTTTGAGAAATAACCAATCCGATTGGAGAGGTGGGTCCAAGCAACTAGAGGAGTTCGAACAAATCAATCCGGTTGTCTTTGTCCCACTTTCACTAGCTGCTTTACCCTACCTCCTCTACACTATGATTGGTTATCTCTCACTATTCACATCTCTAATGTCAAAAATAAACTTTTGAAATTAAACTACAAGTTTTAAAATTTGTCGGAATAACCAAAACTCCCCATGTATTAAAAATACTGTATGAAAACTGTATCTATAAACATTATTCAAATGTCACCTTCTTTGATTAATGAGTACAAAGATTGTGAATAATTTTTCATATTTTTTTGCCCCAGAATCCATCATGTGGCTGCAGGACCATCTGTAAGAAGAAATACTTCAGTTAGGATTTTTGGGGAGTCACATGACAACAGACATTCATCATGTGGACACATGAGATGTGGATCATGTGGGGTTACTCTGAAAGAGTCATTCTGATTAGATGAACCTCTGAACGTGCTTTTTTTTTTCTTTATCAAAGTGCCTTGTGCACTTTTGGACAGATTGTTGGAGAGGGCTAGATATAACATAGTTTAAGTAACATCAAGTTTTATTTCCAGGTGCAAATTCTAATTGTGGTCCGGCAATCATCCATCCATCCATTTTCCAATCTTCTTATCCTACTGGGTCGCGGGAGGTCCGGAGCTTATCCCGGAAGCAACGGGCACGAGGCAGGGAACAACCCTGGACAGGGGGCCAGCCTATCGCAGGGCAGGTCCAGCAATCAATGGGAATAAATTGTAATTTTCCTCTACATTTGTTACGCTGCCGCATGCCAATGGGATGATGTTGAATTTGGAATCACTGGAAAATTTCAGGGAATTTCAGAGCTAATTATACCACCAGGTCTGAGCTGGCATTTTATTGCCTTGCCTGTGAACTCAGATAATACTCCCATCCCAGTATGCTAGAGAACATCACAGTGTGTCGGAAATAAATTACAAGGTTTTGTTCCTGTCTTTCATAGACACATTGGCATTGAAGAATCGTGAACTTTATGAATTCAAGTACACAAATAAATCAGGGCCCTGGGTGGACCATTAAGCTTATCGCGATGTCATCCGAAATTTCCCAAATTGCAAACAAAATGCATGCGAGGCCCCATCCCTTGAGCGTGTTCGTGAAAACAAATTATACAGGCATTTAATAGCCTTCACACATTTATGCATCCATATCAAACTTCCACAGAAATCCGGGAAGGTTATATATCATGACGAGATTTATGCCACTTGCGGGTGAGGAAAGAGAGGGTGTATTTACCGTGGCAAGTCAGGGGAATCAATCAAGCAGGACATCTAAAGAGGATCCGTTCCACCGCTGGCCTACAGTAGATTCTGGCAAAGGATTCTGGAAGAATTCCAGGTGGTCAATTCCTCCAAATTAAGAAATGTGGGACTAGTTATATCCTGATGTTCCAGGTCCTGCATCATCAGGTGTTTCTCCAGGGGAACATAGATGGTAGCAGAAAAAGAGATACTCCTGGGAAAACTAGACACTGGGAGTTTTGAGATGGGAACTTTTCTACTCATTGGAAGGGAGGGAGGACACCTTCACAGATCAGAGTTGGGGGCAATGTGTGATAAATAAAATCATGAATCAAAATATGTATAAATACAAATTAGATTTAGCCAAAGCATAAGTAAATACTGTGAACAAAAGAAGATCATATGAAGTTTACAAAGGAGAGGAGGTCATTCGGCCCATCAAGCTCACTTGGGGAGAATTCAACTAACAGCTCAGAGTTGTTAAAATCTTATTTAGCTCTGATTTAAAAGAACCCAGGGTTTTAGCTTGCACTGTCTTAACAGGAAGATTGTTCCATTTTCTAACTACATGCTGTGTAAAGAAGTGTTTTCTTTGTTAAAAAAAAACAGTTTAAAATGATCTCCCGCTAATTTCCACCTATGGTCATGAGTTCCTGTATTTGAATATTAATATTGAGGTAACGATTTGGTTGAACAGCATCCAAGCCTGTTAGAATCTTATATACCTGGATCCTGTGCCCCTTTAGTCTCCTTTGTTCGAGGCTAAACAGATTCAGCTCAGCTAACCTCTCCTCATAAGACATTCCTCTAAGACCAGGAATAATCCTTGTAGACCTACATTGATCCTTTCCAAGGCAGCAATGTCCTTCCTAAGGTATGGTGACCAAACCTGCACACAAGGAATTTTGTAATCATAGCATCGCCTCCCTTTACTTAATCTCCACACACCTGTGTTCTAAGAATTAGTTTCCTTTGCCCTCCTTCCATATGTTTTGCAATACTTTCTTCTCATGGACTTTAACCCGTCGAAGCCCTATGGAGATGGATCTGCAGGTTTGTTTTTGTGGCTGGATCTTCCTTATGGAAGCAAATACCAAAGGTATCTTCCCAAAAAGTCTCTTCTGGTTTTGACACAAGTTCAGATGTTTTACTATTAACATAGCTGTGCTAACACCATGCTATACCAGACTATATTTAGAAACATCCAGTAGACTTTTTAAAGTCTCATACATTTCCTTTGTGCCAGCAAAAGCACACCTTAGAGGTCTCAATAAAGCAGTATTTACTGCTAAGACTGTAAGGTGTTTTTGGCCCAGTTACTCTGTCCTGAGCTGCAACCTCCTCTGGGTCTGCTCCTGATGCATGACAAAAGAAAAGCGGCTTTTCCAAAGCAAACTGTCACCTAACGGATATTTGTCACACTCTCTCCGCGACACCAGCTTTCAGGACAGCAGCACATCGATTAATTAAAGAGTTCCATCCGTAGGACGGAGTCCACAGATGAACAACAACAGATGCCAGTCCTTAAATAATCTACCTCCTTAGTATCAAATGGTATAAGAAATTGCCAATTAGTTTTAATTTTGTCAGTGACCTGGTTCCTGCTAATGAATCATTTTAGGTCCCCTTCTTGACTGAGTCCCATCCCTTCATCTTCCTGGCAGCTGTGACAAGCATTTTTCACACCTATGAATGTGAAAAACTCTTATGGTAAAATGGAATTATAAATAACGTAATGAAGCTATATCTGTCATTTGTACAGGTACATCGGAATGTGTCGGTTTTTACATATCCCATCTTGCTCTCTTTTTTAAGGCACACATACAGAAGTGAGAGTGAAAACACAGGTTTCAGCTATCCATCAAGCACCCCCGGAGTATTTCTCCCGGGTTAAGAGCCTTGCAGCAACGGCTGAGCAGAGGATTTGAACCAGTTCTCTCCTGATCACAGGCACAACCCGCTAAGCCACTCAACACTCCACCAGAGTGGAATCCAAAAACAGAGTGCAATGGAACTCGATCCTAGGATTCTTCACCGGACGGGGAGGGGTTCAATATGAAATTCAGTCCTGGACCTGTCGGGGGCGCTAAACGTAGATTTGACATCAGAGACGCAGATTTCACACATGAACTCACACATGACATTACCAGCCCAGATGGTCATAACCTGTGTAGAAGGCCATTCAACAGAGGATTTTGAGAGTCAAGCGTCACAGTGTCAACTGGACATAAGAGATTCTCGTTCAGGAAAATTATCTCAGATAGCAATGTTCGGGTCTCTCATGGAGATCTGTGACTCTGTGTGTGCGCGTGTCTGTGTGTGTGTGTGTCCGTGTATGTTTATGCATGGTGAGAATTATGTTTTGTGGTGCCTTTAAATCTGCAGTGGAAGATATATATTTAGCTGCTAAATTTGTATTTTGAGAGCATTATTAAGGTTTCCCTTCCACCATTCACCGTGTGTAAGCGTTCACAGGCGCACTGCGATTGTGGCTGATTTGATATTTAATGGCTTTATTTCATGTGTGTCCACCGCTTAGTACAGCAGGGATTTGTGAGCCGCCCAGTCTGCTCAATGGGATCGTGCCCCTGTGACGGGGAGATGAGCCAAGATGAGTCCCCGACCCCCCTGAGCCTGTGGGTCCCCAAAGCAGACTGAACCTTTTGTAACGGGGGACAGGGCGGCACGGTCAGCCCTCGTCGGAGGCAAGGGTTGGGGTGTAAGTCACCCTTTCCTCTAATAGACAACAGGCTGGCTAACTGTTTCCCTGCATTGCAGCCCCCTTCCAAATGGTATCCTACTGTTATTTTGGTCACTGGGGCAGATGGACTGTGAAAAGTGTTACTTTGCTATCAGGCTCAGTGAGCGAGCGCGATACTTTGAATTTGCCAAAGAAGAATCACATTGGGCAGGAAGGTAGTAATAGTGATGCTACAAATAACATGGTCTTTTGCTAACAGATGACTGACTGACTGACAGACAAATGTGGGTCACAATGACTTAAAATTAATTCCATAAAACTGGACGGGGTGGGGGGCCAGGACGTTCTGGATCATGAGTATAAACGGGATGGATATCCTGAATAGGCAGCCCGGGGAGTGAGAGCTGAGGCCACCGGGAGGAGTCACGGTGTTGAGTCCGTCTCGGCGTAGGGGTGCATCTGATCCTGGGTGTCTGCGCTGCTTTTAGGTGATCCTTCGAATCGAATTCAAAACAAGCCCAGGCTTCCGAGATCCATATAACTTGTGACAAATTCTGAAAGCTCAGGATGCCAGCAGAGGTTATAATTTTCATGCATGCCCAGGTTTACAAAAAGAAAGAGTCTGACTTACTAAGGAGCCTTAACAACATTGTCACAGCACACCGGTAATGGATGGTTGCCAAACAGCTCTGTTTATGTGAAAGTGCCTTCACGTGTGATTAAAAAAGGGAAAACAGTCCTTCCTCAAAAAGACATCATCCCATACAGGGGGTACCCCGCCTATGCTGCCTGGGATAGACTGAGCTGGATGGATGGATGGATGGAGGGATGGATCAATGAACAGACAAAATGGACTTATAGCACATTTAAAAGAACAGGACAGCCAGATAAGGAAATTAAAGACGGGAAAATGTGCAAGGTATGTGCATTAGTAGGAAGAGGTTTTTAAGGGAAACTAATTTTAAATTGATGCTTTGTCTAACTTCCATGTTCATTAATGATTAATATGCATTAAAAACCGCCCAAATCTCACTGAAAAGGCTATAATGGTTATTCATTAGATGTTATTCATTAGAGGAATCATTCTTCGAAGAAGTTTTAGATAATGAATTGATACGTATGTATGATAGCTATTTGCTATTGATATTATTTCTGCACTCCTCTCTAAAAGTCTTCCAAAATCATCTGACATCTTTACGGGGAAAATGGCGCCCTCATCTGGTCATGTATGCAGATATGTTTGACAGGCACATAGCTGATGGAAAAGATTTTTCACAATGGCCAATTCTCCTATTTCTCTGATGACCGTGGTTGTCTTTGCCACTGTGTTGGAGCTTGATCCAAACACTGTCCTTCTTATCAAAGGTAGATCCAAGTAGTGAGGTCCAGAGGTCTGCTGGAAGGGGGAGGTTGGCGGAGAAACAAGCAGCATGTCCTGTTCACGTTTCATGTCCAAGCACATTTCTCCTGTAAATGTACAACATGACAACAGTTGATGTTACAGAGGGCCTGCAAAACTGAAACAAGGTCAGAAAAAGGGATCATGTTTCACATATGAATACTGCACCCGAAATGACAAACAAGATTCTTCATAGGTCAAGTGAAGGTCTGTTACATACATTTATGAGTAACATAGAAAACGCATTTTACTACACTTGTTTGGCACATTGTGCTCCTGAAATTAGAAGCTATATTTCAAGGTGTGGTTTGCCTCATCACTGTGACACCCTGACTAAGGCAGCTCTGCGTGCCATCTACATCATATCTAAGCCTGCTTTGCTTGAATGATTCAGCAGGCATATGTTCCCTCTTCTCTAAAAGACTCTGGCCATGTCTGTAGTAAAAACTAAAGAACCAACTGATCCATTTAATTGCCCTTTATTATACTTGAAAATGTCCACATTGGGCTTCAAACACTGTGCTATTCAGTTCTACGGTTATAAATTTTTTCCTGTGTTTTTCTGTCTCTTGAAGAAGAACCAATACATTAACCAACTGAAAATGAGGTCAGCCGGGCATTGGCTGATGGCTTATGATAATCCCGCCCAGAGGTGGAAGTTTCTGGTCCAGAAAGTACAAATCCAGACCGTAATTTAGTTTCAACCAACCAGTTCAGCATAAAGAGTCACAGTTACAGAGTACGCCACTGGTTGGTTGAAACAAAATCCTGGTCTGGATTTGTATTTTCTGGACCTAAAATTTCCACCTCTGATCCCACCCACTTTGGACTCTGAAGCTTTGTTTCTACCATCACTAGTAGTATGTTCTAGTTAAAAAGCTATACAATTTTTTAATTAAAAAATCTCCTGTCCACCAGTTAGCATGTTAGCATCCATTACACATCTTGTTGCCCTTGCAACCATTCTAAAATTAACACTCTTGCTAATTAAACTGATGCCAATGAAGTATTATTTTCTGAAATTCCTTGCATCATTGATCCAAAATGTGAAATGACTGCTATTCGGCAGTTGTGACTTGAATCCACTTTCCAGGATCTAAACCTGTCAAACATGACAATATTGCATCTTGAAGGGCTATCCAGTGGTGACCCCCCTCAAAGGTGGTGTGGGGTGACCAGGTAGGCTTGATGAAGGACACAGCCAATCAGCATGTTGATACTAGAATGTGTTTTGTTGTGCCAGAATCAATTAGCCAATGACACCTTATTAAAAGAAGCAACTGACCAAGCATTTGCCACAAAGATTCTGCCAACCTGCCAATCTACAGAAGTAGGTGTAACTATCACCAACTAATCACAACCGGTAAAACACTAGACATCAGAAAGAGTGAGGTAAACAGATGACAAGAGCAAGCATCATGTATAAAGCAAGCCGTTTAATATAAACTCATATTACGTTTGAAGGCATATTACTTTGTGCACCGACATAAAGTTGTAGTTGACCACAAATCCCAAAACCCCTGTTGATGATGAGGATCCATCTTCAGTGATCGATGGACGAAGCTCTTATTGATAGCCACCTGTAAAGCGATAAATCCATACGACTTTTTTTTTGGAGTTGGCCATTTTCGAGAAGGCAAAACGTACAAAGCTAATCCCTCTTCTGAAATACCCTTATCTAGGGACTATTAATCCAGGCTGTCACTCTGCAGTTAGAACAGTCACAGCACAGAGGCATAGAAGCTTGATTTCTGCAGGAAACGGTGCATTTTTTTGGCTTACAGCTGGAATATAACAATAAGGGCTTTTTGTTTTGTCAGACGGGCACCCTGCAGGACTGAGCAACAGGATGCTGTAAAATTTAACAGAGTTGTGCTCCTGAGCTCCCAGGATTTATGGAAATGACATTTTTTTTGCAGATGTATTAATATATCACTTCCCTTGTAGCACTGGAGATGGGAGGGCAGGCAGGCTGTAGTAATCTAGACAAAGGAAACACATTGCTGCTATTGCTGGTGTCCCTCTTCGTGCCTCTGTAATGAAAATCACAAAGGAGCAGGGCTAATTTCCGAGGCTGAGGGGGCGGGAGCTTCACCTCATCTTCCCTGGGATGAGCCGTCCGTTGGGAGTGGCGCGCCATCACAAGGGTGTCTCAGGCGCGCCCCTTCGTTCTTTTTCTGTCGGGCAGCAAGGCAGGCAGCTCAGGTCCCGTCAAGCTCCCACTTCATCTTCTTCTGGCCTGACTGCGCAAAGATGCTGGCCCCGTCTGTCCATCGAGGCGGCCCATTTTCCATCTTAGGGACCACGGAGAGCAAGAACGCGAGATCCAAAGAAGATACTGTAATTGTGTTCAGGGGGAGAATTATGAAAAAGCCCCAAGGAGATGGTTCATTTCACCCTGCCCTGGGCCTGGCCCCCAGTTGATGATGGGTAAGGGGAAAACTGGAAATTCAGGCCTGATCCTGAAATTCACTTTGTATCCCCCAGATATATATTCCAGATACACACCAGCACCAGCCTCCTCATTCTCAACGCTTTCAGTCAGCTCAGAAGCTCCTAATGTATTCCTTTTTAATACTCCTTAATCATTATAATATTGAAAGATCAGATTTTTTCTCCTCTGCTGATTTATTACACTCCTTCACCCGCGTCCTTATCGGGCTTGTGGCGCAATAAGACCGGGCGTGATGAGCAAATGCATTTCTCTTCATTATTATATCTGCCATTCACAAAATTGCACTCAGATCACTGAAGGACTATAAAATTAATACTATTAGAGTGAAGATTCTGTTTGTTTTAATTGCATTATTAGCAGAATGGGTTAATACTTTTAATTAAATTTTGTTTGCAGTTACTTATGGCATGTCTGGCTCTTTGCAGAAATACATGCCATTCATCTACGTTCACTGTAAATGTGACATTGCAGTAATAGTAACAGTTAATGATTTGAATATCCAGTAGCTCTTGATTGCTTGCCTCTGCAGCTGAATCCTCAGCATCACTGAATGATATCCAGAAGGCATTTTGATATGTCCCACAAAACTGGTTCCCCCGCCAAAACAAAACCTTTATTCACTCGTGACTTGGATCAAAGAGCAGTCTACACCTTCTTTTTTTCATAAACCCATTCCTCAATGGATTTGTAGGAGTAGCACTGCAAAAATAACAACCACACCAGAGCTGAAGTCTCCAGCGACAGATACAAGCCCTGAGCATCTTCTAGAAAACGAACTTGCTATTTATAGATGAAACGAGGCCGCATGGCTTGCAGTGTAGCTGTTTTGGGAATCGACTGCACTCAGCTCCACAAAATCCCCAGCTAAGGCAAACAGCACTTTGATACAGTCGAGTTATTAAGTTCAACATCAAGAGGTACTACTTTGACCAAAAGTGAGCCCAGAATGTATGTTCCGGTTTTTTCTCAGCATCGATGTTTTGATATACTACTCTTATCTCTTGCCTATAGAATGCTATTTTATACTTTACTCACTTCTGGTTGCCTGTGGTACTCTGAATAAATGGTTAAACATTAAAGTCCACTTAAAATGCATGATAACTGTAGAAGGTGACTGTAAAACTTTTAATTCTATAGAATAAAATCCTGCTGTGTTTATTATGCCACTTCAGTATTGAAATCACGTGAGAATGAGACTTAAGTGTTTCCCCTCGCCTGCAGAATTGAGATCCAAACACTGAATTAACACTGAAACCAGTCAGGCCCAGAATTGATTACTCAACAGCTCGACATGATTGAGTCGCCATTGAAATGTGCCCAATAAGCTCTCGATTTCATGCGTTTTCAATCCCAGCATCCATTAAAGCAGCAGCTCAGTAAGGGCTAATTTATTAAGAGCTGGATTAGAACAAAAACTCAGTGTGAGTCTCCAGAACCAGGACTGAGAACTTCACTGTTACTGCATTTTACTAAACACAGAGGGTAGCTTTCCCAGTTGCTTTGCCACTGCTGTAAGATGTAAAACATAATTTTCTAGTGTAAAGAGAAAGTATGATAATACTTTACTTTTACTACTGTTTTTAGTAAGTCATAAACACATTCATAATGTATTATAATGCATTCATAAAGCATTATAAACATGGCTATAGATATTTATCAAAAGGCATAAAATATAGCCATGTGTATTATGCATTATGAATGTTTCATGAAGCTCTCATCTATAATGCACAACGGATATTAGAGTGCATTATATAGGTTGTTATGCACATTGAGGATGCTTTGCACTGGATTATAAAGGTATCTATAATACATAAAAGATGGGAGCTTCATAAAGCATTTATAATGCACAATACACATGACTACAATGTGCTATGCCTTTTTATGGGAATGTTAATAATGCTATATGAATGTATTATAATGCATTATGAATGTGTTTATAAATGACCAAATATATGGCTTTAAGTAAAGTGTTACCGAAAAACACTACTTTAAAATGAGAAAATGAGTCGAAATGGAGAAATGGTAGATTTGGCAACTCAGGAAACAGAAATGTGACATAATAAAATAATGAAACAGAGCTCAGTACAGCAACTACAGAATGAGCTCACAGCCAAATCTGAAACCCAGCCATCAGTTCTGACTGACAGCCATAAACCCAAAATCTAAGCAGGAAAACTGACTCAAGGACATGAACCCAATATCCAGGTACGAGTTCCTGACTCACAGACATAAACCCAAAACCCAGGCAGGAGTACTGAGTCAATGACATGAACCCAATATCCAGGAAAGAGGTACTGACTCACAGACACAAACCAAAATTCCAGACAGGAGTACTGAATCAAAGACATGAACCCAAAATCCAGGTAAGAGTTACTAACTCACAGACATAAACCCAAAACCCAGGCAGGAGTACTGAGTCAATGACATGAACCCAATATCCAGGAAAGAGGTACTGACTCACAGACACAAACCAAAATTCCAGACAGGAGTACTGAATCAAAGACATGAACCCAAAATCCAGGTAAGAGTTACTAACTCACTAACATAAACCCAAAATCTAGACAGGAGTCGCACAAGTCGCCTCTGGAATCAGCCAGCCAGCCTCAGTACTGTGAATACAATGAACCTTGAACCTGACTTGGTCTGGTCCTCGTCAAACATGCTCTGTCAGGCTCAGCACACAATAGGAGCCCAGAGTTAATAGTGAGAAAATTTAGGGCCATTATAGATACACAGTAAAGTGCAATAAAGATCCTTCCCGGACCATTAAAAAACCAAGCAAAGATCAAAAATAAAAGAGCAATATGGTTGTGGCTGAGGCGTGTTGCTGAAATAACCTAAGTCATAGAGAGTATGGAACAGAAAATAGCTCAAGATTAATCTGCAGCATCAATTTGCACATAGGAGAAAAGGGGCCTCGGCTGCCTTTTAGCTTTATGGCTCTGGAAGCCACAGGCTCAGTGATATATGCACTGCAAGGCTTTGTATATTCAGCAAGTTCTTGTTTTTTTAGGCAGAACGGACTTGACTTGTTTCTGTATTGCATATTAGCATTTTCATCATAGTCCAAACAGCCATGCTATAAATGTAAATCTTAATTTCACCACACAAGCAAAAACAACCCTCACAAGGAAAAGTGATTCCAAATGGATGGATTTCACAAACACTCTTTCACATTAAGTCATAGTGTGAAAGTCCAAGACCAGGACCAGTGTCATTGCCCTTTTGTGTGTCAGATCCTCATTTAGCCAGCAGGTGTCATTGATGTCAGTGTGTTTCTTATGTGTGTTATTCCCTTGTTTCCTGCCTGTTCCACTAGTTGAGTTAGTGTTTGGTGTCTACCTGCTGTATTTTCACCCCTTGTAGTTCCTTTTATTTTCTGGTTTCCTGTAGAGTTAAGTATTGCTCAGTAAAACCATTTCTTTGTCTGAGAGCCATACTGTGGATCGTCATCCTACCAACGTGACAAGTTGTATAGTGAACTTCCCACGCTTCCATATCATAGAGTTGGATTCCGAATCCCAAACCATACCATATTTCTTATGAATCCACCCCATTCAAATTCCATCCCATGGTATCCAGGGTCCTCCTGAGAGTGACCTGCAGGTCACTGCATCCCAGAGATCTGAATTCAGACTCATTACTTTCCCTCACCGATTGGTCAATTAGTCCACTACATGGCTAGTGGTAGGTTTATACTCTTCATCTTCAGCTTCCCTCCATCCGAGCTGAAAGTAGGCCGAGCTGTCGCCGCTTCACACTGTGACCACAGGGCTAATGTCGGCTGCACATCACACAAAGTGACACTGCCGCTGATGGCAGGCCTGGGGATTCTGGGACATGGGGTGAGATAGAACCTAATGTCAGAGAGCAGGGCCCTGAAAAGCCATGAGAGCATCCTCCCCTGGGAGTTCCACCCCTTCTTTGGATATTCCTGAGCTGCCCTTGACCTTCATCAGAACACCTGTCATCAAACCGCAGCCAACAATGCCGGTCATTCCAATAGGTGACAGAAGAGGCTGCCTAGGACTCCATTTCTGAGGGGACGCAAACTTAGCCAGCTGACTTCACTCTTTTTGCATGGGGGGTGCCAGTGATGAATCTTGCTTAAGGCACTACATGGTCTTCAGCTGGTACTAGCAGCCATGTGTCCTGGCTTCTCTCACAATTATTCAGATATGGAGATCGGCCTCGACTGCTGAGACACTCGCTCTTTCCTGCCAGTCGGCTGGTTTGGGGCTGTCTCATCTCCTGGCGTGGACATCGTCTTGTCACCTTGAGCCACCGCTGCAATAATTTTTGATGGGATGTTTAGTGTCTTTCAGATGTGCGGATGAATGCCAAGGCAGTAAACGTGGTCCAGAAAGCGCTTAGATGCCCTCACGGCGTAAACGAGGCCTCACGCACTCTCCATCGCTCTCCTCTCTCACTTTACCGTCAGCAATAAATTCCGCCTTAATCACGTTGATGTTTTTTGGTCTTAACAGCACTTAAAACCCATAAGAGCAACTGGTAATACATGGCTGAGTGATAATATTTCAGGTGGTTTCCTCACCTACGTGGATCATGACTTTATAGGGGCTATTTCAGCAGACTGTGCTGCCAGTACTGACGATTGTTAACACTTATTAGCTTCTTGTATGCATGTATGTAATAAAAAGTCAGCAGAACTTCACCTCAACCCAACCCCCCCCTTATAAATGAAGCCCTGCACCTGTAGGTACGCCCAAAAACCCCCCCCCCCCCAAATAGGCGCGGTCATAGATGGCAGGAGCTGTAGGCAGGAGATTGTTGTCATTTTCATTTAATTTCATTTTATATTGTTTTATTTTTTCACTAAATAAAAGTGTGATACTGTAAACTTGAAATTTCAATTGTCCATCTGCAAATCCATCCATCAATCTATCCATCTATTACAGAGGTATATACTGTACTGAATTTATGTATGGAGGGGCTGTATGTTATTACTGCAGTGTATTAAGGGTTCAGTCAGACGGTGCCTTTGGAGCTGGACTTGGGAATGCAGCCTTCTCTGTTCTACTCTTAGGACGTCCTGAACCTTTTGGTAGCAATAATCAACATTATAAATAGGGAAGATGCAAGTAGCTCTAGATACCTTTTAAGCAACATTATGCTAAATGATGCCATATTTTATTCATTAAATTCACTATTAAATTTACCTCAAATTGCTCAGGAACTAAGCCGTGGCAAGGACACTGATGTTACCTGGAGAGTGTGCCAAGCTGCCATTATTCACACGAGGAGTGTAAAGGGAGGGCATCGGCTCCTCTTTCCAGGCAAACCCAGGCTGAGCCCTCTCTCACCCTCTCACACACAAACGGCTGAATTATACAATGATGTAAAGGCCCAAATTGTCCCACGATGAATTCCAAAGGCAGATATTTAATGGGGGTCTGAGGCATTCTGCATCGGTGTCTGTCACATCTGGCCTGAGGAATAACCTCAAGGTAGACAATAGACAGAGGTATGAGGTTTCTTGCTCCCAAACTTTTTTATTTTTCGTAAAAGATGCTAGCTGCTGTGGTAGGAGACGCTGCCGTGCCCCGCAGGCCTGGCCCCTGCCCCCCACAGCCGAAGGATAATGAAGAAATTGACTCCCCTCCCCACAAAACTGTCAGCAGTTTGTAACGGTTGACCCGCTTGTTGGTGCTATCTGAGGGAATCGCTGGGCTTTCATTAAAGTGTGCATCCCCCCCCCCCCCCCAAGTATTTCCTTAGAGAGGGAAAAAAGAATCAGCCAGAGCTTTTCACAGGTGTGGGGGCTGTTTCCAACAGGTCTCTCTATTCCACCCATTCCACAGGAGAGGGAGTAGTATCTCTACACAGCCCAAATGTCTGGAACCCAGGGGCAAGGATGATACCCCCCCGCTGCCCCCAGCAGCTGCTTCCAGCACTGCTTGAGTCAGTTTAATATTTCTTGACACATACCATGGGATGCTGGAAATGATGGTGGTAGATGGCAGCGGAGTCGCAGGCTGTGAGCTGCTTGTTTGGGAGGATCCAGTCTACTCTGGAAAAGTGGTCTTATAGCTGTGAGCCTGTGGGAGCTGTGACCTCATGAGCTCCCCCAACCCACCCCCCCCCTCAGCAGGAAGGAAGACTCACATTTAACCCCGCTACACCCAGGCTAACAGTTTCCCGGCTGCCTCTTTCAGCCAGAGACCTGGAACGTTCCACACAAGAGAGTCCCTGCATCTTTTCATCAGAAGCCCAAAAACCATGCTGCGTTCATTAGTGCCTAGAAGCAATTAAAAGGGTTTGCCAGTGACCCGTGGAATGTCGATCAACTACACCATCAAAAAGTGTAATCAAAAGGAATGGCTAATCTGACGAGATAACAGAATATCTGCAAGGAAGCTGCTCGACGCATTGGATTCGCTCAGTCTAATAGCCTGGGAGGGGAATTCAAGAAAATCCTCTGAGGGTCCTGCACTGCTTTTCGAGATTTTGCAACGATAGCTATAAAATATTAAGGCTGTCCAACTCACAGCAATGTTAGGAGTGAAGAAAAGTGGTTCGGTGCCACTATTGAAGCTAGAAATCATTCCTGCTGTGATATGTCATTGGTGGTCTTCATCAGAATGTTAACATTAGGCTAAGAGCTTCACTTAAAACAGGTTTTAACAGCAGTAGGGTAACAGTATGCAATTAAGCTTAGAGGTTTACTTTAGGTTACCTCTGGATTATTGATAGGCTAACATTGAGCTAACAGGTTTACTTTCAGGGTTGCCGATTTTGGTTAGCTTGCTGGAGCAAAATTTTCAATTCAAGACAAGCGTGCACATACATGCACATGCATTTACATGTATGTAGCAGTTTTATTACCTTGTAAATAGTGTGTAGGGTTTGTAAACTATCACATCAGATTTAATTTATCTAATTTTAGGTTTATAATGGAGTAACATAGATTTGTCATAAGATTTCTTGAGTAACCGTGAGAGTCTGAAAGTGTTTGTGTCATGCTAGATGCGTTAGAGTTGGCAAGCCTGTACTTTAAGTTAACAATAGATTAACAATAGGTAAACATTTGCCTATTAGTTAAAGAGGTTTATTTTAGTTTAACATCAGCTTAATAGTTGGCTATCCTTGTGCAAATACACTATTAGGCTAACAGGTTTATGTTAACGTTATCTTAATATTAGGCTAATACTGAGCAGGCTTGAGGCTAGCAGCTTAACATTACTATGTTTTGGTTAACATTACATTAGCCCGAGATTAGGCTAACATTAGTTTAACACTACAACATTTTTGGTTCCCTTTGTTTTTACTGTATCATGAATTCACAAGCCATAGTTAAGTCTTTGGAACTAATTGGATTGTAAATAAGATTAAAACCCATCCATTCATCAGCCTGCATCTTCATACTGTATATAGAACTTTTACAGTGATTAAACCATCAGGTGTTGGGATGGGCAGTATTTTCATATTAAATTAGGGTGTGACGCATTAGCACTTTGGAAGGTTTATAAACACAGCTGCTTTGTACGGCTACATAGCATGGGCTCAAGTCCTGATAGCGCTGAGTGGCTGGACAGGGACAGGGGCACAGGAGAGATTTGGGGGGAATAAAGAATGAGCAAAAGGCCTCATCTTTTAAACTTATGCAGCCATGCTCGATGAAGCATTCGGCATGATTTGGGCTGATGGTTTAATACACTACACATCTTATTTCACACTGGCCAACATACATACAATATTACTTTTGGTGCTTTTCTATTGGCATACAGGAATCGAATTAAACCCGAGTTGTACCACAAATAAAGTATAGTTACAGTGTTTTTCCAGTTCACTTCAGTTTCCACTATAGAAGGGTCAGCTTTTTATAGGCACTGCCGGGTTTGGAGCTACATAAAACTGAAGAGACACTTATTTACAGTGTACACTATGATTTACTATGTGCCAGTTTCCGCTAGCATGTGTGTGAGAATCGCCATGTTAGGTTAACATCGGTAGCAATTAGATTGCATCCAACATAGACTTGGTATAAATTAAGCCTGTATAGAGTTTATGCCTACTTACATTCTACTTATTCGCTTATTGCTTCGCATATTTGAGTACCCCTGTCAAGTGCTGAGCCCTCTGAATCTGCTTGGGTATCCATGCCCCTGTTCCTAGGTAAACCTTTAAGTAAAGGTGCATGTACACATTAATATATGCAGACAGGAAGTTTGCATTGTAGGCAATGGATTTACTCAGCTCCATATTGTTGTCACACACCCCTCATGAGAATGTGCAACACAGCTGACAGCACTCACCTGCACCTGATTTACAGTAAGCCCTGCTGGATCCTGCGAGCAGTGTGATGCATTACCGAGTGCTCTGTAAGGTGTACTAAGCATTCTGACCTGGGTCTCCTGTTCAGCTTCAATCCGCCCTGCTTGCTCTGCCCGATGTACCTGTCAGTCCTGCCCTGCCTCCACCCTGCCTGTGTCCTTCTCAAACTCCGCCCTCCTCTTATCCCTGTGTATAGAGTCAGCGTTTGCATCTCCAGATTAATCTCTCCAGCTTCAGACCTTTTGAACTATGAACTCTAGACTCCGGCTTTGCCTGCTCTTGCTGTTTATCTGTGGAGGGTGTCTAGTAAACAACCAAGACCTCCCAGTCCATGTGCACTTCTTCTGTCTGTTACAGAATACCTTACCAAATACCATGGATCCCTCTGAGATGCAGACCGAGCTACACCCAGATTGCTCAGCTCATAGATCTGGTCAGACAGGTCCAACAGGGTATGGCCACCGCCGCTCTGCTACTGACAACTCCACCCTGGCGATCTTCTGTCATGTCGATGGTGATGCCGAACTGGTACAACAGCAATCCTGACACCTGCTGGGCCTTTCAGATGCAGTAAGGGCTGTATATCAATCACCACCCGGAGCGGTTACCCAATGACCAAGACCACATGCATTTTGTGATCTTGCTGCTGAGTGGCTGAGCACTGGAGTGGGTGACTATGCTCTGGGCTGAGAATGGCACACTGCTACAGTCCTCTAGTGGGTTCCAGTTTTTGATCATCTGTCCATAGGGTGTAGCTATGTCAACGGACTGTGTGATCAGCGCCAAGGAACAGATCAGCCACACTGCTGGTTTGGGATTGCTTATAGGTGCTGTACAGATGAGGAATAAATTCAGAGCTGTAGACAGAGACTGCTTGCCAGGGAGCCGCCCGTTCTTTCAAGGAATGCATACAGCTGTTGATCGCTATTGACAACATCATCCATGAATAGCGCCATTCCCACTCAAACACTGACAATCAACATGCTTCTTCCACTCCCTGGGTGACAGAGTCAGAACCATTGCAACCGGAGGGGGTTTCTTTACCTCCAGTAAATTGATTGTGGAGGTATCAGAAGCAGTTGTGTCTCTACTATGGGGAGTCAGTACATGTGATCAAGACCTGCCCTATGCGCCCAGTGAGAAGACAACCTGACACCGGCTCAGCATAGCATTACCCTGGAGCCATTACCAGCCCCCGCTACCGTCCAAGGTGTCTATGGCTCTCCACTCACCTCCAGTTGGGTCACCCATTAAATCACCCCTCTAAAGAGGCAGGAAGGGATTTTCCAGCCCCTGGTTCTCCGTTAGGTTCAAGACTGAATCATCCGAGGACACCCCTGGCTGCCAGAGCACAGTCCCCACCTAAACTAGAAGGTAGGAGAGATTTGATCCTGGTCCAATGAGTGATTTGGAACGTGTCTCGTGTTGCCATGCAGAGTGTTGTCAGTGGAGGCTCCCCAACCTGAAGGTGTGTCTACCATTCTGCCTCAGTATCAGGAGTTCCGGGAGGTCTTCTGCAAGTCAAAGGCATTTAGCCTTCCTCCACACTGTCTTTCAGATTGTGCCATCGAGCTGATTTATGAAGC
The DNA here is from genome assembly GCA_015164015.2 of Brevimyrus niger. Classification (NCBI taxonomy): domain Eukaryota; kingdom Metazoa; phylum Chordata; class Actinopteri; order Osteoglossiformes; family Mormyridae; genus Brevimyrus; species Brevimyrus niger. The sequence goes on along the minus strand of JAABNY020000002.1, from coordinate 21,011,635 downwards.
GGTGCTCCCTAGGGGCGGCTTGTACTCCCTCTCCTATCCCAAGGATCCCAAGGATGTTGGGATTAGGAGGTCATGTGATCTTACAACCAGGAGTACCTCATGCAAGGTTTATTTTGTTCATCCACCTCCTCTGTAACCTCTGGCTTCTTCTTTGTTAAGAAGAATGAAGGCAGACTACGCCCCTGCAGTGGTTACTGGGCCCTGGATGCTATAACAAAGAACAACCGAAAAGCACTCCCACTCATCTCCTTGGCCCTGAAGCTGCTTTGATTGGCGCAGATTTTCACCAAGGCGGACCTGCAAATTGCCTGTAATCTGATTCAGATCCTGCCAGGGAATGAGTGGAAAACTTAACTTAATACGTCAACCGGTCAGTATTTGGTGATGCCATGTGTATTGGCTGATATTCCTTCCATATTCCAGTCTTTCATAATATGCTCTTAGAGAATAGGTCTTAGAGAATATGCTGAACCACTTTGTCATTGACTTTATTGACGACATTGTACTCCACTCTGACTTATTGGAGCACCACTTACAGTACACCACGTCTAGAGTGTGCTTCAAAGCCTGAAAGACTACCACCGCTACACCGCTAGGGATAAAAATGTGAGTTTCATAAACCTCTATCAAGTTTCTAGGGTACCAGATTTAAGCCGGAGGAGTGGAAATGGACAAGAAGATAAAGTCCGTCCGGGATTGGCCATAAACCTGCACAGTGAAAGAATTGCAGTGCTTCCTGGGTTTTCAAACTCTTTTATCAAGGTGTTCAGCTATGTGGCTGGCCCCCTGTCCAATCTTCTCTAAACCTGAGGATCCAAGCTGCAGTGGACCTTTAAGGCCATCTCTGCCTTCTGACAATGAAGGAAGTGTACTATTCTGCCCCGGTTTTACAACGGCCTGACCTGTTGAAACCCTTTGTCATGGAGGTGGACACTTTCAAAGTAGGCATCAGCACTGTCCTGTCCCAGTGCAACCCAGAGATCGATAAGACCCACCTGTGCACCTTCTATTAAATAAACTCATGCCCACAAAGTGTTATTATGATGTGAGCAACTGGGAACACCTGGCCATTAAGGCTGCTCTGGAAGACTATTGGCATTAGCTAGATCGGGCCCTACACCCCATCCAAGTGCTTACTGATCATTGGAACCTGAAATACCTCTACAGCACCAAGAGGATGAATTAATACTAGGTCTAATGGGCACTCCTCTTCACGTGCTTTGATTTCCACACTCCCAGAGCCTCCCCGCTCCCATTTTGCCTCAGTTGTGTTTTGTAGATCCAATCACCTGGGCTCTGGAGGAGCAATTGAAGAAGATCAATCAACAACATCCTCCTCCCGTCAATTGTCCCCCAGTGAGTCCAGGCATCCAGGTGTAGCTGTGACCACCCGACTGGTCTCCTGCAGATATTGGCTGGCGTGGCCTGGCTGGCGACATGAGGTGGAGCAGTATGTCAGCTCCTACCCCGTGTGTGCTCAGAACAAGATACCTCCCCTGCCACCAGCTGGCCTTCTGCAACCCCTTCCCACACCATCCCGGTCATGGTCCCACACCTCCCTAGACTTTATCACTGACCTGCCACCCTCCCACAGCTGCACCACCATTTTGACGGTGGTAGATCGTTTCTTCTAGACGACTGGTTCCACTGTCCAAGTTTCCTCTGATCTAGCAGATCTGCTGTTAACTTTGGTGTTACGATACTACGGGGTCCCTGAGGAGCTTATCTCAGATTGTGGATCTCAAATCACTTCCAAGGTATTCCACCCCCTCTGCTCCTACCTGAATGTTACCCTGAGCGTTACCCTGGCATGTCATCCCCAGTCCAATGGCATTGTAGACAGGACAAACTATGAGGTCGGGAAGATGCTCTGGCTGATGTGCACCTGCCACCCTACTGAATGGTCTCAGTACTTCCTTTGGGGAAAGGAACTCCCTGATCGAGCCCTCCATGAACCTCTCTCTCTTTCAGTGCATCCTGGGTTATCACCCCCCCCCCCTTCCCATGGGATTCTCAGCCCAGCGATGTCCCATCTGTGGAGAAGTAGTATCAGCAGAGTCAGGTCTGGAAGCAAGCTGACTGTCGCCTCTGCCAACAATCCGCCCTCCAGAAATGTCACGCTGGCCACCAATGCAGACCCGGCCCAATCGTCCACCCCAGCCAATGGGATTGGCTCGTCACCCAAAACCTCCGCATGCCAATTGCCCATTAGTTGACCCTGAAGTATATCGACCCTTTCCATGTCCTGGAATGACTGGGGACCATTACCTACCATTTACAGTTACCTCAAGTGTATCATATCATCCTGTCCTTCCATGTGTCTCTTTTCAAGCCTGTCCGTTACAGACTACCGCACCCACCCTCGAAAATGTCTGGACCGCCTCCGTTGATTCCGTTAGAGGATGGAGAGGTCTTCTCTATCCGGACCCCCATGGATTCCCACTGACAGTGAGGCCAGTTGCAAATCCTGGTGTACTGGGAGGGTTACGGCCCAGAAGAAGATTCATGGGTGCCTACCACAGATGTCCTAGACCCAGAATTGATTATCCAGTTCCACCAAGATCATCCAGACCAGCTTGCCCCACATTCCCTGTTAGACCCCTTGGCCTCCAGGAGGAATCCAACAAGGGGGGTTCTGTCATGCAGAGTTTTCAGCACACAAATCACTACTGTTTAAATTGTAGACAGTGGATTTACACACAGTTCCTTGTTGTTTTCACGCCCCCTCATGAGAACGAGGAACATGCAGCTGACAGCACTCACCTGCATCTGATTTAAGCCTTGTCAGGTCTTGCGATCAGTGCGAGGTATAACTGAGTGTTCTATATGTATACCAGGGATGCCCAACTCCTGTCCCGGAGGGCCGGAGCCCTGTGTAGCTTAGTTCTTTCCCTGTTCCACCTTAAATGATTCAGCTCAAGAGCTGTGTGGCAATTAGCACAAGGAGTTGAATCAGGTGTGAGGGGAAACCCAGAAATGTGCAGGGTTCTGGTCTTCCAGGACTGGAGTTGGACACCTCTGATGTATACTAAGAGTTCTGACCTATGTCCCCTGTCCAGTTTCACTCCAACCTGCTTGCTCAGTACATGTGCAGTCATTCTGTCTGTTACAAGTCATGTTAAAACTGACAGTTTAAATCACACTTTTTTGGCTGTTTTTTTTTTCTAAGCTATGTCATGCAGTTTGCCCCATCTTGCAGCCCATACTTGTGCCAGTGGGCACTGGCTTTTTTGTGTGAGGGGAAAAAGGTCTTTGCAGTTACTCCAGTCTGCAATCTATAAGTGAGAGGGGTAGATGAGTAGTCTGAGAGGGGTGGGGGAAGAGAAATGGGGAAGTGGGCCGTCCGGTCATTTGTAAAGTGCAGCAATCAAACAGATTGCATCGGGCCGCGCTGCTTTCAGTACCCCGCTTCATTATTGTAATGAACGGCGTCCGGCAGAGCCTCTAGTGACGGGTCAGCATGGCCACATGCCCTCTGTGCTTGCCTTTCCTCTCCAAGGGAACAGTAACTGTTGGCCGCCTGACCTAACAGCAGTTGGGTCGAGTGTTAATGAATCAGAATGGTGTGAAGTGACTCAAAGGTGATGGATTTTATAACCCAGGTGGTGCCTTAACACCCAGGACTTCCTTAACCTTGAAGACAACAGCTGTACGAACAGGCGGAGGTGGCACAACTTTGAGCGTCGGAGGTTGCTACGGGTCAAACCAAGACACTGCCAACTCCTGGCCCATGGAACACGCTAGCCAGCATTCTCATCAGATGTGGTGCTCAGAAATGGGCAAAACTTGAGCAAGTGGCCTCTGGAAATGGAGCAATGATGAAGGTGATGATTATGATGTTAATTATGTTGATACTGATAGTGTCAGTGATCACACAAAGTTCTTGTTTATCTGTTGTAGACGAAGCTCTACATGGTGGAGGTCCTCAAAAAAGCACACTGCCTTGCCTCTGAACAGGACATTAAAAATGTAGTCTAAACCACCTTGCAAAGGTGAGCCAAATGCTGTAGGGGGCGTGGTTTGTGGACTGCTCATACTGGTATTGGTTCTCCCTTTCCTCAGGGAATCCCATTCACATAAAAACAGTCTAAACTAAAAAATCATGGAGCCTTGGGCAGTGTGTGAAGTACAAACATTTGAGCATACTGCATTGTGCTCTTAAAGGGGAAATTAAACTGACCAGTAGGTGAGACTGTGAATCAGAAATCGACATGGATGCAGTCATGTGATCTCCCCTCCCCATGACAGAAAATGTCTGCCATGTTTTGCAGAAAAGACAAAAAGCAGCAGGGCTCTCCGGGGCTGGAGGTGAATTTGCCGGGTTGGAGAGGGACCCGTGCAGCATCTCCGGGGATGTTTATGAGGCTCTGGTGTCACCTTGTGGTCAAGACATGAACAGACGCACAGGGCGCGCTAATGTCCACGCCGGGGACAGTCACAGAAATGACAGCTGCATGGCCCCTGCTTTCTTTTGAATGAAAGCATAAAGGCTTCTTTGGGCTTCTGCATTAGCTTCTCTCACTCTCCCCTCAGCTCATTTATGGGGCTTGTATATTCTGCACAATTTTGCAAAGTTGCAATTACTACAACACATACTTTGCTCAAGGGTACAGCAGTACACCATCAGCATAGAACTGCAGCTTGGTGTTTTAATTATGAGTAGCAATAACTCACCACTGAACTAGTCCCTATGCTAAAGTATCTGGCAAGTGAACATGCCCCAGAGTTCCAGCCGTCCCCCGGGACATTTTTTTGCATGGCCAGTGTCAGCTGCATGTTCCCTCGAACCTCAGCCCAATGCAGGTGACGCAACGCCGGAGTGAGTCAGCCTTTCCTGCCAGAAGCTGCTCAGAGAAGATTCTGGAAAGCCTGCGGGGACTGACATGAGCAGCCAGGGACGACATGGGCTCATTAGACGGTGAGGCGGTCACGTCACCAGCACCACTAACGTCAGCACGTTTACCAGAACAGCACGACCCAAATGGGCCGTGAAAAGGGAACGAGAGTAAAATCACTGAAAGGGTAGACGGGTAATGAGGATGAACACATGGGATCTTCTAAAAGAGGAATGATAAAGTAGACAAAGGTGGCAATAAAAATGAAGGGATCGATGTGGGCTGTTTGATCAAGCTATCAGACTGCCCCCCCCCCCCCCCGCCCCGCCACAGTCGCTTCCCAGGGAGGTGGCATCAATTCCACACTGATAAATAGTAACACATATTTTCCCCACGACTGCCATTAATCTTTCCCTGCATTTCACTGGGAATGATCACCACTACAGAAGGTAATTAAATTTCTCTGCGTCTATATCCAGCCCATAAAAACGGCACGCCAGTGTTCCTTGCTGTAATGGAAAAGTGGCTTCCGGCTCGATTACGTCCCGGCCTATTGTTATTGGGAGAAGTCTCAGTAAGCGCATTACTGACAAACTTGCTGCTTTTTCCCCCCCTTTTTCCCACTGTTCATAATGGGTTTTTCAGAAGAAATAAAGCCTTTTTAGAGCTTCTGTTGTGATGGCAGCAATAAACAGATGGGTGCTTTTACAGCTTGGATGAATATCCCCCCGTCTCTGTCAGAAAGGGAAGACTCTAGAACAATGCCGTTACTTTGTTGCTGAGGATGGATCCAGCCGGGTTTTCTCCTTGTGATATCCGTATAATTGTGCCTATAGCTCAGCTTCCCACAGAGCGGACGGGAAACTGCGAGCAGGAAAGCCGGTCCCGCTCCCTACCGGTTATCGGATGCGTTTGGGCAGGAGTGGGCGCAAAGGATTAGGCCTGGCCTGTTTCAGATGAGTGCGCGGGTCTGCCAGAGCCTTCCCACGGAGTCCAACAATTGAGGTTATCATTTCCGTGGCTGATTGCCAAGTGGGCAGGCTAACGCTTCTCCGAGCAAACCGGATCAGATGGGACTCCTCTCCCATTGCGGGTGATTCCTCAGGACCCCTGACAGCTCCTCTGTGGGGTGCAGGAGATGTTTTCATTTATTTTGACTACATATTAGCTTAGCGGGTGGTCTCCCTCTTCAAAATGACTCTTCTGCCATTTTTAGAGTTGTATCTTGTAAAAATCTGAAGTTATTTTACACAAAATCGACCACTAAAGAGGGCAAGAGCAGTGTTCCACTTGGGCTTTAACAGTGGGTCTGCTTTTGGCCTCATTCAGGGATTCATTTCTTCATCAGGAGAGCTGCTGTACTTTAGAAAGATAGGCAAAATCCTTGAGAGGGTGTTTTTACCTTGTGCTGAATCCGGGAGGTTTATTGCTGCTGTTTTACAGTGATGTGTCTTCCTTTGTCTCCTTACCAGTGAGCAAATTGCTCCGTAGCTAAATCCCAGCACTTTCAAAGGTCCCTCTGAGACAGTGGTCATTTTTCCTGACACAAACAATGAAAAGAAAGGTGCTTCATAAAATGTTGCTTGCATTCTAGTTCCATTGGTTCCATTGTCCGAAGCATTGACCAAGGTTATCTGTTATGACATCACCTTATCATGCCATTAATCTTGTGTTTCATTTACATTTATTTAATGTAGCTATGCTCTTATACTTTAAGCTATTTAGTGTATTAATGAATAGGCCACAACAGGCTACATAAGCAGACAGTAAGTGCCAAAAAAGGTGAAAATCAGATGCAGCACGTTTCAGTAAGTGTGTTGAGTGTTGTGCAGTGTGGATGTTAGATGAAATGTTACATATGACAACATAATTCTGTAAATATCCATGGAAAACAGGGTGAGTCAACACTCACACTGAGGACTCAAAATCAGACAGCAGAGCTGGAATCAGCTTCATAAAAAGAAGGAGATACGAGTGCGACGGATCACGAACATATTCAGGATGTGGTGGGAACTTCGAGCTGGAGAGTGGAAGACTTCCCCTCCTCGAAAAGCATCTGGCAGCGCCATGGTTGGAAGGTTTGTTTCAACACACAGGGACCAAGAGCGAAACCAAATGGGATTTTAATTTTTGACCCGTCAGACCTAGAAGTGTCAATTGAGCTGATGTAAGGAATCGTCTTGACAGTACAGGGACGAGACCTTAATGAGACTCTGGAGTTATAGTGCTGTATACACCAAGAATTACCTCATATACTAAGAGGTCCAGAATTTCAGATTCAGATTCTGACAGGTAGCCGACATATGGCTATCCGGAGGAAAAGGAATGTGCGAGTCTGGGGAGGCTGAACAGAAGTTCAGAGGTTAGGATAAGCCCAACTTAAAGAGAGGGGCATAGATGAGAGATGATCATAGCCTGTGCCAGCAGTTAGGCTGAAGGATTCAATCTGCAGACATAAAGTCAATGTTGCTACTGTATGTTATGGGACAGGCTGAGGTTCTTCTTAAGGGTAACAACAAGGGTTATGGCTATCCTCCTTTATGTATTAGGTGGTCTGTCTGCTCTATGTTATCACACTGCTGTTTCAGCTTCACCTTCTCTTTGAAAAATGCCACACAGCCAGAAAAGACGTGACTTCAGCCCGGAACCTTCTCTCCTCAGGGCATGATGTTCATAGGATCATGGTGGGTGGGATATCAAAGCCCACAAATCACATAGACCACATAGACCTAAAGCTGGCCATCCTGCAGAAGAATCCAGAACTACAGGGTCCTAATCTGTCGAACCTGCCACAAAGGCTGCAGAAAGCCAGGGCGAGATATTATACATGAGTCGGCACCTGGTGAGTCAGCGTGCAGTTGCAACACCAAGCGGGAACGGCAGCACTTTTAGGCTGGCTAATCGCTTTTTTAGGAGGTGAGCGGAGCTCTGGGGAAAAGTCATTATGTTTCGCGGTTGGCGAGGCCAGCTGTTGATTGGACGGCGGGAGTGAGTGCTTTTGATCACGCAGGGAGGGAACACGTATTGGACTCACACAGAGTGTTTTGTTGAATAACTGCTTTCAATAAAACAGCTTCAGTTAAAAAGTGGATAAAGCATAAGATAAGAGGTGTGTTTGAGGACAATCTGGGGGTGCTACCTACTGACCTGACAGCTGGAGCAAAATGTGCTTTTACATTGCCTGAGCCAGCAGATTGTCATAAAAAAATTATGCACCTATAACTAGTCCTGCATGTTTTGAATCTTGACAATTACAGTGTTTCTGTGTCTGGCCTCTGGGGGAGGAAGTTTTAGTTTTGTTTTAATTGTAACTGTAGCCAGAAGATTTGCGGTTCACATCCCATGAAGCACCAGCAAGCCACAGCAGTATAAATGGGTCCAAAATAGCTCTGAGAAGATGATGCTCAGTGTTCGTATAGTGCAGTGCCCTAGACAGTCACCTCCATGTGCTCCAGGCTAACAGCGGCCCGGATGCTTCAAGTGCATCTCATCCACACAGGGAGTCGAGAAGAGGATGTTATCCAGCACTGCCATCCTGCATTAACTGAACACCAGAGTAATCAGTGCAGAAATGAGGCCTAGAGTGGCCCTCAGTGGGAGGAGCTTATCTCCTGAGGCCAATCGCTGATAGGCTGGAAAATGGGAAGTGACCAATGAGAAGCGGCTAAATCTGACAGACAGAGCAAACATGTCTGGATGGTGCCCTTTCTTTGTGGTGTTGCACTTAGCATAACTCACCCATGTAAAGCACCTTGGGGTAACTCTGTTGTGAAAGGCACTAAAATATAAATAAAATTGAATTGAATTAAATTAATTGAGAGCGGTGCATACTGTGGGCCCTACCAAGGGAAGTGGGAACTTTCTTTTGAAAGTAAATTTTTTCCACAGGTTGCTGGTTTTTAGCTTCGCCTGGGAGACTTAAGGAGCTGCAAGTCACAGGGGCAGCCAAACACCTGGTACATCACTGTGGGGCGTCTTTGTATTACACTGTGTAGATGCCTAACATAGCAACAAAATCATATAGTGTGCACGTGTGTGTGTGTGTGTGTGTGTGTGTGTGTGTGTGTGTGCGTGCGTGTGTGCGTGTGCGTGCGTATGGGTGGGTATGGGGGCGATGTGGCACAGAATACACATTGTTGGGG
>JAABNY020000002.1:20989370-21001632 GCA_015164015.2 Brevimyrus niger | reverse complement strand
GTGTGTGTGTGTGTGTGTGTGTGTGTGTGTGTGTGTGTGCGTGCGTGCGTGCGTGCGTGCGTGCGTGCGTGTGTGTGTGTGTGTGTGTGTGTGTGTGTGACACAAAAATGTACTAGCTTTATTTCCATTCAAATGATCAGAGACAAACCACAGAAAAGGAACAAGAACTCTTCTACTAGAGGATGTACTCTTCTACTTCCAAGGGCACAGAAATAAAACAAAAACAATGTATACTCTTTCTACTGATCAACAATGGCACAGAAGAAATTCATGACAGTTTGCCAATTTTCCATTCAAAATGACACATTTTCAGTAGCAAAAGCCAACTGAACCAGGAGGTAATGCAACGACTGGAATGAATCACTTTAGAAATGAATGACATTAAAGGTGTAGCCCGACAGCACCACAATGAGCAAATAACATAACAGGCTTACATCAGTCTTCAGAAAGGGGCGCCTAAGGGGAGCATGCTGACTGGATGTGCATAACCTCCAATCAGAATAGGGCAGGATATGAGCACCAGGTGCCATCCAAACAGTCTATAGCTGAGGTATATCTGTGCATTTAGGAATTTAGGGTTTTATTAAACTTGTGTTCAGACAGACTAAAAGCATAACAGCACAAAAGAAAACAAGAAAAAGAAAGGTTATAATTTAAAAAGTATATCACTATTGCAAGAAGTTATTTAGATCTACCAAGTGCCCAAGACCAGGTTCATTGATGTATCAGGCCCAGTCTGGCCTTGTGGTATATATACACTGAATATGCATGCAATTAACCCTACAGCAATAACGCGCATTACATTACAGCGTGGGTCATGGTGCAAAGAGCTAAATAAAACAACAAGGATTTTCTTGTTGGAATGAACAAAGACTTATGTGTTATAGGTGATGAGTACTTGTGAGTACTCATAACCCGAAGCAGGTAAGGAAAATTGCCCTAATTATGAGGAATAATGAACATACAGGAAGTAGAAAATACTTACGGTTTATACCAAGCCAGCCACTGTGAGGAGATTATTTTATTATAGCTCGAAGGTGAAGTGGTGTCCTGTTTTATATAGTATTTGCAAAGCACACAGGCACTTCACATCCACAAGTAGCATGTTAAAAAACAGCTTAAGCACATTCATTATTGTAATTCAGAGGGAATTAGCGAGAAGAAGAGCTCATTTACAGAACAGAAGGGCAATTAATGGTTAGCAACTCACCATTCAGCACAATATCTCCAGAAACAATAGTCACAAAGTCTCCAAGATGATATATCTTTAAGGCCGGGTGCAAGCTTCAGCGCCATCACCAGTTAATGGGCCACTTGTTGGATAACCTCACCGCCCTCCCTGTCGCCATGGGAAACATGATGTTTTTAGTATAAGCTCTGTTTCCCTGAAAGATTCCAGCACCACTAGGGATCTTGTGGCAATCGTTCACTCTGCTTGCATCAGACCGTCACGCAAAGGCAATCAGGGAACCAGCGAGTCTGGAAGACATGTGACTCCACTGTTTTCTTCCTAACGTCAACACTGGCCCGTCTGGCAGCCCGTCAGTACGTTAATTAAGCACGCCAATCTGTTTCACGCTGGAGGATCGGCTGCTTAGGAATTCAGGCGGGCAAATTGGCCGGATCGCAGCGAGCCAGGGCTCCCGTGGGAAGCGAGGACGTGGCCTACCTTGCGGACACTCGCCTAATTTCCCATCAAAGGCCCCCGATCCGCAGTGCCGTGCGGAAGCGGCCTGCGCGCTGAAATATTCATCGCGTCTGCGTTTCAGGCCAGATGGCGCCGTGCTGCAAAACAAGCCGCGATCTGACAGCTTCTGTGCCGAAACCTCTGTTGTCGATCTGTCAGATTGGTCTTTTCATCCACCCTGCAGAGCACGCCGGGAGGGATGGAGGGAGACGGCTGTGTCACCCTTTGTCAGGCATATATATAAATCCCTGGACGCCCATGAGGAGTTCTCCATGCATAAACACTGGACTTGCGTGATTCCCTCGCTTCGGTTAAGGCATGTTCCTGAGGGCCGTAGGGAACCACACAGATAATGCTTCAAATCGGAACCAGGGTGTGTCGTCGGCTGGTCCAGTGGCCCCTGGCAGCAGAACAAAGCTATTTGCCAAAGCGGGGAATAAACAGCCAGGACACCTCAGCTGCCCCATGTGATGAGTCACCATCAGCGGGCACATGACATGGAACACGGCCCTCAGACTCCGGGCAGGAATACTGCAGCCCGGATACCATCGAATCTGAGGCGGTTTATATGCAACACCCAGGATGAATCGCAGGCGACTGACAGCCTGTGAAGCACTGTCTCCACACGGGACACTCACATAAATCATCCATCCTACTCTCATATGTTTCCAAAAACACGTTTTCAGATCAGGGTCACATTACGCTATAAGCACACGTTAGTATGCGCACGCCACACACAAATGCACACCGCATACACACGCATGCACACGCACACGTGGACACACACAAACAGATACACGGGCATGCACACATACGCACACGCACACAAACACACGCACGCATCCCGGAGAAGCGAGCGTGCTGTGAAAATAGTGCCAGCAAACTGGAGTATCAAGAGACTCCCACATGAAAAAGAAACTCCAAAAAATGATATGTCATAATGTGCATGATGTTTATTTTAAAATATTGCTCCTCATCTAAGCAAGAACACCCTAGTGCATGTAAATGTTTTAGGACAGATGCAATACATGATGAAATCTCTATTTTCGTTTTTCGAACACTTCGAACTTTCGTACTTCAAACACTCGCATGGATATCAGTTTTTTACAGAAAAACGTGACCTGTGTTATTTTTAGCTAACGGGTCAGCTCTGTGTCATTCGCTAACCCTATACACTGCATCCCCACACTTACTGGGCAGACATTATTGGCCTCTTTTCAGTCAGGAACCTGTCCAAATAGCCAGAGCGTCTTAAATCAGTATGAGATCCATATCGGTCCTAGAGTAGTCACACTTTTCTGCCAGAATTAGCAATGGATAATTAGGGTTTTGAGATATTCGATCCAGTGAGACGGTAACATTTGACAATCACTGGGAGCTGGTTTGTGGTTCAGACTCCAGCAGTAAGATCACTACAGTGTATATAAGCTTGCTTGTGGTTGGTAAATGCTGCCAGTATGTTTAGACTTACCCATTATGGCTTATCACCCTAAACACCCCCCCCCCTCCATTCTCAAGTGTGAACAAATCATTTAATCTATGCAAAAGAAAAAACATCTTCAAATTAAACTCCTTTTTAAAACATTTGGTCAAGGAACATTTTATGTAGTAACTTGTGCCTTCTTTGGATTTGGTCTTTGGGGTGTCCATGTGTCGCACAGGTAAAATCCCCACGGTGTGTCTTGGGGCATTGCCTGGAAAAACTTTGACTAATCCCAAAATGCACTGCAAAGCTTTTTTTGCCTGGGCTTCAGCCAGAGTTGCCGCTCCAGTGACTCTTCGTTAAAGCGTGCCATTTATTTGCCTGCACTGAGATTAATCGAGTAATCAGTGTCCTTCGTTCCCCTGGGGGTCTCTGAGATGCAGTAGCCAGGACAAGCACACAGAATAGCATTTACGCTACACAAAGGACAGCGTTTGAAAAGGTCCCATTACAGAACGATCTAGTGGAGTGAGAAATCAGGTGTGAAATGCTAATTTGCTAACTGGGACAGCAATGCATGTCACTGATTTATGGTGTTAACTGTGAGGGGGCTTCCTGCCTCCTCGCGACCGGTGGTGTTATTTACCAGTGGCCTGTGGTGGTATCTACCAGTGGCCTGTGGTATTTACCACCACTCAGACTGCACATTTGCATGGGGCAATTTAGGTTTTGTGCCACCCTGTGTGGTAAATAATAAACAAACACTTATAATAAATAAATATTTAGGAGATGCTGCAGTAGCTTGTTCTGCTAACTAGCAAGTGCTAGCTAGCATCTACTGACTCAATGACTCCTTAGGTAGATATTTAGTTGTTGAAACCTCCCAAGGGGGCAGGATTTTTTCAGGTGCGGCCCAGAAACATCAAAGCCACCCCTGCCCATGGCACGCATGTTATTTGACACTGTCCATTTCTAAACGCATGTCAGTGTCTCCAGAATGTTTACAGGGCGTCGCAGGGACGTTAGATCCCAGCTCATCATACATCAAACAGCCCAGGAAGGACAGGAAATCATGGCAAACAGTGTCTTATTTGTGCTCTATCTGAGTCACTACATATTTCACTGAAATGCTAGAATATGAAAGATAATCGCCTTCTCCTGGAGGAGAAAACGGTGCCTTTTAATTGGTACGCTGCACTCTGCAAAGCAAGAGGAGTGACTTCCAAAACCTTTGATATTACCACAGTTTTGTTTGCTTTTCATTTATTTATCTTCCAAAAGGTCCTCTCAACAATATGTTTTTTCTTTCCTCACAGAAAATAGAGCACATGCCCCCGCATTGCTGCGTCCTCACATCCCTCCAAATTGAAAGGTTCTGCCAAATCACTTATCGGTGCAAGAGACTCACAAACAGGCAGCCATTTATTATTCATGCCCTTGTAAGTGGAACCGGCCTTGTTAGCTTAGCCTAACCAGCCAGACTCAGCAGTCCTTTGTGTTGAGGTGACCAGCTCGGCCTGAAAAACAACAGGATTGGCTCTGAGGCATCATTAAAAAGCAGGCTTGCCTTTTTGAGAGTCAGAGCATTAATACAGCAGCCAGTTTCTAGGAGAGGTGACCCTGCCAGCTGGGTGAAATTAGCAATTAGCATGCTACGTTAGCGGTCAGTGTATTCCTTTAAGTTTGCCAGAATTAGAACCGTAATACGAGGTCCTTCCGGGGCCCTCATCCAAGATGGCCATGTGCAGGCGTGACACGGTTCTTCCCAATGAAAGTGCACGATTGCGGCATCGCTTTAACCTTGGAGCCTAAACCTTCCTCACTAACATTATGTATTTGTGGAGCAGAGCCAAGAATTTGTTTAATGTGAGTCATGGTGAGGTGAGACATTGGCATAGGGGTCAGTACACATAGCACTGTTTGCAGTGGACACTTATACCAGTTTGCTGTTATTATTAATTATTCATTTGAAAAATGACCCACGGCAACTTTCACTTTGTTCAGCCGTATGAGAGCCGTATTCTTCTATGTACTGGAACCCACACCCCACTAGTCAGAGGTGTGACCTTTAAACACAAAACTGATGTTCATAATCATTATTCTACTGAGAACTGAGCAAATGGCAGGACGGTCACTCTCAGTGCTCAACTTTGGTTTGGACGGAGCAGTTTGCTGAATATCCTGCGATGGTTCAAGCTCATGGATTCCATGTTTGTCCTTGAACAGGAAATGAAGGTAGCTTTCTCCATAGCACCACCCAGTGGCGGGTCAAGGGAGCTGTCAGTGGGGGAGTGCTGCTTCGGTATGCATCTCGCTCATTGTTCCTGTGCTTTGGCGTAAATTAATAAAGTTCCTTCCCAGGGGGCTGTGAAAGAAAGTCTGGCCCCTCCTGCGAGGGTAGAAAGTTAAGCTCTCGATGAGTTGCTCTTATATCGATTTCAAGTCTGCAGTGATACCCCACTTCCCCACATTCCAGTCCCCCCAGCCGCCCTGTCTGTGTTATTGCTGGGAGGGGTTTTGAGGTGGGAGGATTCTCCTCCTCTGTAGTGTGGACACCCAGCAAGAGTAATTAGTCCTGAATCTTACTGCATTCCGTTTGTCTCACACAGATGGCGAGCATGCTGGGCTGGGTGATGCAGCTGAGGGACCTGCAGGGATTCGCGACACGGCCTCACAGAGAGCCAGGACACAGGTTGGAGGATTGAGACCTGACTTTTCACTATCACATAAAGCTTACAGTTCTACCCCCAGGGACGGATTAATGCACAGGCCAAGCCCCAGCACACATCAAAGCCGCATCCTGCCTCAGGGAAAATGGAGCAGTTAGTCAAATCAGCAACAACTGAATGTCCATGCTGATGTCAGCTTAGGGCACCCAGATAAGTTAACCCTCCCCCCCTCGACACACACATGCACACAGAGACAAAAACACACACACGTGGCTTATTCACGAGAGTTCGTTGACATAATACGACATTCAGTACTCATGGATGCAGCAGCATATGAAGACCCGGATGAGCCCATCACTGAAAAGAAGTTTAGACTATATCTCTCTAATTAACAGAATACAACCCTGTTTCCAAAATATTGGGGACACTGTTTAAAATGCAAATAAAAATAGAATGCAATGGTTTGTAGTTATACAGACCCATATTTCATTGAAAGTAGAACAAAAACAACATGAGAAATTTTATTGTTTTATGACAAATATATGTTCAATTTGAATTTGATGCCAGCAATATGTTTCAATAAAGTTGGGACAAGGGCAACAAAAGACTGAAAAGTTGTGTAATGCTAAAACAAAATAACTCCTGGTTGAATATCTCACAATTTATTATGTAAATTTGCAATGGGTGACTAAGAATATCGAATATAAAAAGAGCTCCCCCCCCTCCCCCCCAGAGAGTTTCTGTGCAGTGAAGATGGGGAGAGGTTCATCACTCTGTGAAACACTGTGTGGGTTAATGGTGCAACAAATAAAGAATAATATTCCCCATTGTAAAATCACAAAAGTATCATTAAAAGTTTAAGATAATCTGGAGAAATCTCTGTATGCAAGAGACATGGCCTAAAACCAGTATCGAATAGCTGTGGGTCCTTAGGTGGCACTGCATTAAAAACAGACACGATTTTATAGTGGAAATCACTGCAAGGGCTCAGGAACACTTACAAAAACCACTGTCTGAAAACACAGTTTGTCTCTGCATCTACAAATGCAGGATGAAACTCTACCATACAGTATAAAAAGCAAACCATATCTAAACATGATCCAGAAATGTCACTGACTTCTCTGAGCCTAAGCTCATTCAAGATGAACTGAGGCAAAAGGGAAAACGGTCCTGTAGTCTGATGAATCAAAATTTCTAATTCTTTTTGGAAATCATGGACGCCCCATGCTCTGGAGTAAAGAAGGCAAGGACCATCCAGCTGGTTATCAGTGGACAATTCAAAAGCCAGCATCAGTGCCGATGGCTTGGGTAGCTTGTAACTCTGGGAAGACGGCATTAATGTATATACGTTTTGTAGCAAAATATGTTGCCATCCAGACAACATTTTTCTCAGAGAAGGTCTTGTATATTTCAGCAAGATAATGCCAAACCACATTCTGCTCATATTACAACAGCAGGGCTCCACAGTAGAAGAGTGCGGGTGCTAGACTGGCCTGCCTGCAGTCCAGACCTGTCACCCATTGAAAACATTTGGTGCCCCATGAAATGAAAAATACAACAAAGGAGACCCTGAACTGTTGAGCAGCTGAAATCTTATATCAGGCAAGAATGGGACAACATTTCACTTTCAAAATTCCAGCAACTGGTCTCCCCAGTTCCCAAATATTTACAGAGTGTTGGTAAAAGAAGAGGTGATGCAACACAGTAGTAAACATGCCCCTGTCCCAACTTTTTTGAAACATGCAAATGGCATCAAATTTAAATCGAGCATATACAGTTGTGGAAAAAAAATGAAGCGACCAGATATAAACAAATTTACAATTTAAAATCCTGGTTTAATTGTATGTCTCCTAGCAGAAGGCTACACTGCGAGTCAGGTTGCTTCCAGGTTAAACATTCCTAAGGTAGCATAACACAAGAGCAAGGTGAAGCACAAGACACTGGGAATGACCAGAAACCAGCCAAATAAACAGCGGAAGAGACTTTCTAATGCCAGAGATGACCATTAAGTTACCTAACAGTTTCCTGTAAATTATAGGATGACATCAAGTGATCTTCAAAAGGAATGGGAAACATTAAGTTCAGGTGAGAGGTGCACTGCTAAGACAGTTCGTATCGGGTTCCAAGAAGCAGGAGTGAAGTCCCATATAGCAAGGAAGAAGCCTCATCAATGAGAAGCAGGGAAGAGTCAGGCTGGAGCTTGGAAAAAAATGGATATTATACACAGACGGACACCCATTAATTGAGAAATAAGTGAAATTAAAAATTGTTCTGTGACCTCTTAATGATTTCCCGAGCTGAATTTGTAATAAACCAATAAAATTTCAACTTTCTGGGAAAGGACGTTGTATATATGAAAGTCATGTGATAATATTAAGCTGGCAGTCAGTGTAGGCAAGAAGGGTCCTGGCAGGTAGAGGGTGTTAATTGGATTATTTTTACAAAATGTCACCACCTCACTTACTCGATATAACTAATGAACAGGTTGTTCGGTTTGCTGAGCCCTGTTTGTTCTCTTTTATCATGTCTTTAAATGTGTAACCGAGAATATTAGAGAAATTTCCATTATACACAGAGAAATATTATAGGTGATTTGTAGAGGAAAAATGAAGAAGAATGTCCTAATGGTGTATGAACAAGACCCAGGTAAACAGAACAGATCATGGTAAATTTTTACCATACTCCAGGGGCCTGTACTATGAAGCAGAGTTACTGGTTTATCGGGGTAACTTGTCAGATTTGAGGTAGTCTGAGCAATATGAAGTCCATTTAAACTGTGGTACATTAAACCCGACAAGTTACCCCAATAAGCCATTAACCCCTCAGGCCACTGGTGTTACATTTTTATTTTTGTTCATTTATTACATGTTTTCTAAGTTGTTGTGTTAAAACTCTCCTTGGATTGCCACCTTATCGTAGTGGAGGGGTTTGCGTGCCTCTTTCAACAGTGCGTGGAGGTCAGGGACAGTGCCGCTGGATTCGCAGACTGGGGTGGTGGTCGCCTTATTTAAGAAGGGGGACCGGAGGGTGTGTTCCAATTACAGGGGGATCACACTTCTCAGCCTTCCCGGGAAAGTCTATTCCGGGGTACTGGAGAAGAGGGTGAGATCTCGGATTCAGGAGGAACAATGCGGTTTTCATCCTGACCGTGGAATACTGGACCAGCTTTATACCGTTGCAAGGGTACTGGAGGGGGCCTGGGAGTTTGCCTATCCAGTCTACATTTGTTTTGTGGATTTGAAAAAGGCTTACGACCGGGTTCCCCGGGGTGCTCCGTGGGGGGTGCTTCGAGAGTATGGGGTCCAGGGTCTACTGTTGTGGGCCATTCGGTCCCTGTTTGAACGGGGCAGAAGCTTGGTCTACATTGCCAGTAATAAGTCAGATGTGTTCCCAGTACGGGTTGGGCTCCGCCAGGGCTGCCCTTTGTCATTGGTCCTGTTTATAATATTTATGGACAGGATTTATAGGCGCAGCCAGGGTGTTTAGGGTGTCCAGTTTGGTGGCCTCAGGATTGCCTTGCTGATTTTTGTGGACGATGTCGTCCTGTTGGCTTCATCTGCTGGGGATCTACAGTGTGCTCTGGGGTGGTTTGCCGCCGAGTGTGAAGTGGCAGGGATGAGGATTAGCACCTCCAAGTCCGAGACCATGGAGGGTGGATTGCCCTCTTCAGGTCAGGGAAGATGTACTGCCTCAAGTGGCCTCAAGTATCTCCGGGTCTTGTTCACAAGTGAGGGTAGGCAAGATAGGGAGCTGGATAGACAAATCAGAGCAGCGTCTACAGTTTTGCAGGGACTTAACCGGTCCGTTACTGAGCCATAAAGCAAAGCTCTCAATCTAGTGGTCCATATTTGTCCTTACCCTCACCTATGGTCATGAGCTATGGGTAATGACCGAAAAAATTAGATACAGGCGAATACAGGCGGCCAAAATGAGGTTTCTTCAGGGTGTCTGGGCTCTCCCTTAGGGATAGGGTAAGAAGTTCGGATATCCGGGAGAGCCAGCGAAAAGGAACCAGTTGAGGTGGCTTGGACATGTGGTGCGAATGCGTCCTGGGCAGCTACCCAGAGAGGTTTTCCGTGCATGTCCTACAGGGATTAGGCCCCAGGGCAGACCCAGGACTCACTGGAGGGATTATATCTCTTGGCTGTCCTGGGAATGCCTTGGCGTCCTCCCCGAGGAGCTGGTAGAGGTAGCTGGGGAGAGGGTGGTCTGGGTATCTCTCCTGAAGCTGCTACCCCCACAACCTGAATCCCGGACAAGCAACAGTTAATGGATGGATGATGTTAAAACTCACTGACTGCAACCTTTCAGTTTAAAAAAGTGAAAAGAGTGAGACATCAACAGTGGAGGGAAGCATATGGGACCGCGAACCCAAGGCTTGCGTGTGTGTGGCCCGCAAACTCAAGACTTTAGTGTGTGCACGCTGCAATCCCAAAGTGTGTGTGCAGGTCGCAATCCCAAGGCATGTGTGCGCAGGCAGCGATGTGACATGTGTGTGGGGGCCACAAACCCAAAGCTTGCATGTGTGTGGGCCGCAATCCCAAGGCATGCGCGTGTGTGAGCCGCAAACCCAAGGCCTGCATGTGTGTGGGCAGCGATCCCAAGGCAAAGAAAATTGCCCCTTGACATGAAAATTAGCTGAAAAAGTAACCCTTATAGACCCTCCACTCTTCCAGGGCTGTTTCTCTTGTCTGGTTGGAAGTTGCGAATCAAGCTCATCTAGGCATCCGCAGGCTGAGAATGGTGATCACCATATGGCACATGGTCCTCTTCATCGCACCTAGAGGTCGTCCTTGAGTTAGAATGTCAGTGTTTTGATCCGGAATCACTCATTATGCAAAATCCAAACCCAGCAACCACAGCCAGACCCACACAGGCACCAGAGCTAATCTTTATGCTTTGAAAGTAGAGTAAATTGATCATAAACACCAACAAATATTGCTTAAGCTGAGGGTCCATGTTTTCCAGCCTTACACTGGAACAAAAATCGTAGACTTCATTAAACCTCAAAAGCACATCTTCTGTGTTAAATTTTTCACTATTTCAAATTATTATGCAGTTCGAAATGAAAACCAGAGCAGATTTTCCAGGCGGGAATTCAGTGTCTCTGATAACAGACCGCTCGCCTCTGAAATATTAAAGCCCACAGCTGCATTTGTGTTTCAGCGGAAGCCCTTTAATCATGAGCGGAGAAGCGCAGGATGTCCGGTGCATTATTTCTGCATTGTTAACAAGTACCACATTAAATGCATCCTCTCCCTGACATAACGGTGCACTGGCATTAATGTGGCCACTGGATTCCTTTTGCTCTGACGCCTTCTGCTCTTTCTCATTCTCTGGCACCTTTTTCATCATCATTTGCCCGAATAGTTGCCATTGAGGAATGAAGCACAATGAAGCAGCCCCCCTCCCCCGCTCTTTGGGTTGAGCCTCGGTGTCTAAGGGAGCCCATTACTAAGGCGAGGCGAGGTGGCCCGCTTTCATCTCAGCCCAGCATCGACGAGGGCCACTGCAGTCCCTAACTGGGTTGCCGCCATTTTGGTGTGTGCGCGTTGGCATCCGGGGGGATCTGTCAGCGCCACGGAAGCATCAGAACTGCATCAAAGGCTGAAACGGTGTCACCTGCACTGTTCCCCTCGTGGGGATCCTGTCTGCCGGGTGAAAAACGTAAACAAATGCGGGAGGGCCATGATGTAACTCGGTGCAATGCCGATACATCGAGGGCACAGAAATGCACTAGAAAATCATCACCTGCCGCAGGGCACGCACGCACCTAGAAAAGAGCACTTTGGGAAGCGCAGAGGTCAGAGGAACTCCCCGGAATGGTCCATGTGCGGCCAGAGAGAGTGACTCTGATATCCATCACACCCTCAGACCATCAGAAATGAAGATATCTGTAGCTCATTAAACATTACAATCATGGTCCTTGACTTCAATATAGAGCTAACAGACATTTAGATCATGTTTGATCAACCACCTCATAAACACATAGTACACTTTACGGCCCAGAGCGATAATACTCCAACCTCATAACGTACAGTGCACTTTACTGCCCAGAGAGATATTTTGCACATTGCCCATTTTTCTATTCCAGCTTTTTCATCTGTTTATTTTCATATTTAATT
This sequence comes from Brevimyrus niger, assembly GCA_015164015.2. Classification (NCBI taxonomy): domain Eukaryota; kingdom Metazoa; phylum Chordata; class Actinopteri; order Osteoglossiformes; family Mormyridae; genus Brevimyrus; species Brevimyrus niger. The sequence continues at coordinate 20,989,728 of JAABNY020000002.1, read as the reverse complement.
AATTAATATTATTAAGTACCTCTCCAGTTCCTAGTTACACGTTTGCTTTGATGTTTTGTGGGTATCTTTGTCTTGTTTTGAGCTGTCTAATCCTGTTTCATGTTACTGACTGGAGTAGGAATTCCTATGTACCAAAAGACAAATTAAGAATCTTGCAGCTTGCTGTTAACACAGAACTTAGTTCAGTTTATTTTTAAATAAACTAAATTTATAGTACTATATACTAAATGTATAGCGCTGTGCAGAAGTCTTAGACAGCCAAAGAAAATTATGTTTAAATGATCCCAGCATTTGCAGCAATCCTTCATAAACTTGACCACTAACACATCTCATACAGCTAAATAATAAAAAATACTTT
>JAABNY020000002.1:20949231-20965313 GCA_015164015.2 Brevimyrus niger | reverse complement strand
CCCTCCCCCCCCCACTGGACAGGTTGATGAATAAGTTGTGCGGCTTTTTAGCCTTGCCATTCTTTGATGCCCCACACTGGTAGCAGATCACATGCTCGTTCCAATGTGATGTCACTGCTTTGACATTATTCGAAAAAAAAAAAGGAAAAAAAAAATCCTGTCTGATTTGTGCCTTTAATCTGTTGTGGGTAGTATCGTGATTGAACGTCTAAATCAGGGAAGAAGGCTAAGGATAACACTAATGTAATATAATTGTATTTAGAGATGCCTGTTCCGCTGATATTTTTCTTTTCTCAGAGACTGCATGCGTTTCATTACCAATTTTTACATTGGGCAAAAAAACGGAATCGCCCGTGTTATCAAATACTGGTTTTTCCATTAGCCTTGCACTGAAATCTCCTAGGAAGTTGGCGATAGAGCGGTCGGTTTGCCTGGAGAGTACTGGGACGCGCTTGCTGTCAGACGGAGGGACTCTCTCAACTTTGCTTTGCGGCTCGTGTGGATGAACCAAATGTAGCGCAAGCCAGAGCATCAAATGGGTGTCTGCTGATTAACTTAACGCGTGATCGTCTAATTCCAGTTTCCTTTTTTTTTTTTTTCCTCTTCCTTTAATTAAAACCGTGTTGAAAGGCAGTTTAGGCATAAGTGGGCAAGACTTCTGTTTGTGAACTATAAGACTAGGTTGCTTAGTAGGGGATCGCTTTTACCTTCGGTTAAGTAGACATTCTGCTACCCGCTTTGTGAGTAATGTCCTTGTACAGTGTTTATATTTGACAGGACTGTAGAAGCACTGACCAGGATTCAGTGGCTCTGGTGGGTGGGCTCACAGACGTCAGCTGTGAGATCATCCTCAGTCCCACGCCCCTTACTGATTTCACTGAAAGCACGAGTGTTTCGGCTAAGCCTGGCTCTCATTGGATGGAGATGAGCTGGAGTTCAGGTGTGTGCATGTGTGCGCACGCCTGTCAGATACACTGTCAAGTTCTGTTGGATAAAAGGCCGCATCCATGCTATTGGACGGCTGCAACACTGTATATTATACCATTGTTTAAAAATAGATGCTGTTATTTTGGATTTCAACATGTAAGGTAGGCCTTTTCTTCCCGTGTCATTTTGCAGGTGTTTTCTTTAATCGTATGAAATGTAATAAACCAGGTGTGGTATTTAAAATCCTTTGGCGTTCGCCGTCTGCAGTGTTTTAAAATCGGGCAGCGGTTTTCCAGCTGATTGTTCCTTTGGGGCCCCGGCCGTTTCGGTGAGAGACTCACTATCTCCTCGTGGACCGTCTGTTTTACATGATCAGTGCTTGTGCATTAAACCTTAGTTTACTTTTGAGGACTTGAAGCTGTTTAGAGCCACGCCTCTTGACTTTCTCTGCCCTTTCCTCTATTATATTTGTAATATAAACATCTGACGTTACAAGCGACTTCCAGTTTGCAACTGCTGTCAAATTCCGTCCAACACCGCGCTCGCTTGGTGCCACCGGTCCAGTACTACTGGGTCGTGATCTGCTTGCCGTCCAGTGGAGGAATGGCGGTTCGGACATGAAAGAGCGCTTTTACCAGACGTGACTTGTGAACTTTTACCACAGGGTAACAACTCGGTGTGACTCGTGATCGTGCACCATTGGATAACCCACTCAGCATGATTGGTGATGACATTACCGGTGAACCTTCACCAAGGAACAACCGGCGGCACGTGGTTGGTGAACCCGCACCTCGGGACAACCGGTGCCGTGTGATTGGTGAACCCGCACCTCGGGACAACCGGTGCCGTGTGATTGGTGAACCCGCACCTCGGAATAACCGGTGCCTCGTGATTGGTGAAACCGCACCTCAGGATAACCGGCGCCGCGCGATTGGTGAAACCGCACCCCGAAATGACCGGCGCTGCGCGATTGGTGAAACCGCACCTCGGAATGACCGGCGCTGCGCGATTGGTGAAACCACACCTCGGAATGACCGGCACTGCGTGATTGGTGAACCCTCACCTCAGAATAACTGGCTCGCTGTGAGTCGCGTAACTTCTAACACTAGGCGAGCAAATCTGTCATCATCTTTCACATCCGTTGTGGGGTGCAGTAAGTGGGCTTCTGGTGCTGTGGTGCCAGTCTGTGACACCTTCTGCAGGAGATGTCCAGCGAAGGCGTTGGCGACCGGAGAATCACACCTGTGGGCTGCCGCTTGACAGGCTCTGCCAGGCCGTTTACCATCAGTGTTCTTAACGCCTGCACGCCCGGCACAGAGAGCAAGCAGATGGTCCTCGGAAATGTCCTCTAAGTGTTGCCAAACGGGACGATTTGTAGTTATTTATTTTGGGAATGTATATGAATTAAAAGATTAAAAAAATAATCCGATGTTTCTTGCACACGTTGTAGGCTGTCGTGGTATAAAACTTCAAACCGAAACGTTGTAGATACTGAACTGAGGTAGACTGACCTTGTATATTACTGCACTTTGGGCAATATTTTCTCTGTACATATTAGCAGAACCAATTTGGGTTTTATGTTGACATTGTTTGGTTATAGTGCAATATATTTTGTATGCAAGCAGTTTCAATAAATAAAGGTTGATCTTTCTCTGCTAATTTGGTTTCATTTGTCTCTGTGACATTGTTAAATCATGACTAGCATCATTGTGGCTTTATGAAGCGTCAAAGCATTTGTATTTTATTTAAAAAAAAACATAAGGTTTATATCAGGGCAGCACAGTGGTAAGAATGATTACCTCACCCCTCTGGGACCAAAGGTTCAAGTCTCTGCCCCAGCTCTGTGTGTGTGTGTGGAGTCTGCATGTTCCCCTGTGTGTTGGGGTTTCCTCCTGGTGCTCAGATTTCCCCCACAGTCCAAAAACATGCTGAGGTGAACTAGAGTTACCAGGTTGTGTGAGTGTGTGTGTGTGTGCGCGCACTGCATTGCATTATTTCCTACCTCGTTTGTGTCTGTAGCTACTGGGATCCCTGTGATCCTGGGTCAAACATGTGGGTATAGAAAATGGATGGTTTTGGTTGCTCTTTCTAAGCTATATGGCAAGGAATCTTGCAATTAAAAAATCCTTCATCTGTAGCTCCTGTGTTGAGCCACTAGATGGCAGTGTTCTACTGCCCCCAGTTTCCACTTGCCAGGTTGTGTGATCAGTGTTTTCTACTATTTCTCGGGAGAGATTGTCTGTTAGTATGGCTCCGACAGCCTCTGACAGAGCAGCCCTGGCTAAGAGATGCATCCCAATTATTTCTAGCAAAAAAAAAAGGGGGGGGGGGTGCTCACAGCTTCGGCCTCCCGCTGGCCTCGCTGTGGAATTAGAGCTGTCATCCACGTACTCCGGAGCCTGACCTACTTTCACATGCTCTCTCACTCTCTCTCCATGACATCGATGAGCCCGCGCGGGTTGGGCGCAGACCCCGGATCATACCGGCGCGGGTGGGCTCTGAGGATGTGGAGTGCCACCTGCCCGACCCCTTCGCCGGGCACCTCAGCAGGATCGTTAAGGAGTGCAGGGGAAATTGATGATGGCACTTAGAATGGTGCCTGGAGTGCCATTTAATTAGCATATAATGGCAGAGCCTGTGCATCCATTACAGTCTCGTATTAGCCGAACGGGCATTCAGCTCAGTAACTAATGCCGGTGTTTTGCTGGAGTGGGGGCGGGGGGCTGGCCATAACTCGTTACTTGGGGAGCGAACACAGAGCCCGCTTGAAGATTTGTCCTACCTGGCTTTTATTTTGAAAGATTTATTTAAAAAGGTGCTAATCAGTGTGCAGTGAAACTCAGTACCTACTTGGGGGGGATCTACTGCAGCTCCTGGAGTGTGATGCTCAAGTGACTTTGGAATGACCTTATAAATACGTCCATGTGTGGTTCTTCTACCGCTTCCATTTTCCTCCTCTGTCTTTTGTTTCGCCCTGTTTTTCGGGGGAGGGGCTCTTTTGTTCTCATTTTCCCAAATGAGCCCCTCCAACTTTTTTGGCACCGGCCGGCCCCTCGTTTAGGAAGGACTTCACAGGCCGCGAGTGTGAGGCGCTGGCGGCTCTCCCCATTATCACGCTGCCAGCCGCCCTGCCAACGCCGCGGCTGGGCTCTGCCGTCCTGGGTGCCCGCGGATGCCAGCGCCTTCCAGCAGCGCATTCACAAAACGCTGCCCTTTCAGATCATCTCTTATTGTAAACATCGTCCGTGGGAGGCGTCGTGCTCGTCTCCCAGACTCGGTGCCAGCTGGTCTCCAGTGTGGTGTTTTAATTCTAACAGATTTTTACTAGAAATTCCTGCTCCAGAATTCCCAGTCCCGACATTTATTTATTTACCGGCCCCCCCTCCGCACCAGACAAGTGCCTCTCTGTTCAGGTCTTTTGTGTGTGCGTGCGCATGTGTGCATGCAGGCGTGCTTGTGAGTTTCCCACTTCCCAGACCTCCACCCTTAAACAAGTTGTGGGGCAGCATCTCTCTGACTTTCCTGGGAAAAGGACCATGTGACCTCCCCGTTCCCGTTTCCATGGCAGCTCTGCGTCACATTCCACTGGCCTGCGAACTGTGCACCACTTAGAGCCCTTTTCTGCCATGGTTGTCAGGTTGGGGCTGAAGGTGAGGTTGCAGGACAGTCCTCTGTCCCACAGAAACTAACAGGTCCCAGCCCCCTCCTGTAGGGACACATGTTGGGCTGCCTGGACCAGATGGTATTGGCTGGTTGTGGTCATGTGACTTTTTACATCACCACTGGTGGTGTCTGACCCGAGCAGGACTCAGGGTGCCATAGCCATTCATGTCATGGACTTTATGTCCGGGTTGCTGCTTCACATTATAGCCTGAATGAGGTTGTGGGATCTCTGGTAGAGATCTAGATTTTTAAGTCATGTTTATTATTTTGTTTTTATTAAAATATAAAATGCTTCTGGCGTAAGAGCTCTTCTAGGTCAACATTCCAAGCATCCAGCAGGAAACGTCACATTTGATGGTTCTTTATGTGCCTCCTGTGTACTCCAGGATCACACTGGGGCCTCAGTGAAGACCCGTCACTTTCTGTTTACCTAATTAGTGCCCTATCATTCCTTTTCACTCTGGAAGACTGCAGAAACCCTCATTAAGTGTCAGTGCACAGTAACGGTTTACGGAGTGTAAACGCTTCACAGCATCAAATCCCCTTTGAGTGGAGTGGATCCGGCGCCCGTGTGAGCGAGAGCCCTCCACGAGGGCGACCTTGTGGCCTGGGGTGGCACCTTGGTTGATTGGTTCCCATAGTTGGGAGCTCCAGTTGGAGGAAAAAAATCAGCCAGACCAAGGTCACCCATGTCAGGAGAAGGACCCCCAGTTCACGGCAAAGATCTCTCTGGTCTTCACTGTGTTAATGGCGTCCGTTGCTGTCTTCCCTTCTCCTGTGTCACGTGCTTGCTTGCTGCGTGTTTGTTTCCTTGGCCGCAGGCTTTATGCTGTCGCACCCTCCCCATGAGCGCTCAGGAGCTCTGTGGCCTTTTCCTCACGTAAAGGAGACCCCCTTCCAGCTCTCTCTTCAGATCTGCACATGGGCTAATTTAGTGCTTAGTGCTTTTTCACTTGTGGAAGTGCCATCAATGGCACGATTATTTGCTTTTTTTTTTTTTTTTATCTTTCGTACGTAGCGAGGTCGCCTGAGGTTACCTGGGGTTCACCCAGGCGTGAAGGTAGAGCCCCTCCTCAGAAAGACGGCCAGGTGTCTCCCTGCTCACTCTTTCCCATGGGGCCGGATTCTGAAAATGAGATTCCGCGCTCGCGCTCTCACGGTTGGGGCTTTCGGTTTCATGGAGGCGCTGTGGTCGTGTCTGGGGGGGCGGGGGGACAGGCTGGGTGGCACAGGTGCCCTGGAGCTTCTGGCTGGTTGCGAATTCAGGGAACGGGGGCATCTGTTTCGCCTCTGACCGTGGTTTTTAATGTCAGATTAGCAGCTGTACCTGCTCTCTGAGCTTCTTTGTAGGAAACTGTTGCACAATTGAAAGCGGAGTGTGCGGGAAGGGGGGGGGGGGTGGAGATGGGTAATCGGGTCCTTAATCGCTGCAGATTTCCGTGGGACATGCCACTTTGAGGCACGTATATGCCACCTGCTCCCCCCCCGACTCCCTCTGGCCGATTGGCAGTCCAGTTTGGCCGCTTTGGCTGTCTGATATGCCGCCTCTGTGCCCAGCCTCAGAGCCCTTGGTCAGTGCAGACTGCAAGGTTTTTTTTTTTTTTGGTGGGGGGTGATAAATTCTTTCATTCTGGCTTCTGTGAAACGCGACCCAATGATTGGCTTCTCTCCAGGGGCATGTAACCCCTCCCACAGCACTTACCAAGCGATCACACCCGCCCTGCTAATTCATCACTGTCCCAGCCCGTTTGGCCCTGGACCGCGAGGGCCTGCTGGAGTCTTCAGGCCCGCCATGGGACGGGGCTCCGCGTGCCAGTAGAGATGTCAAGAAACCCGAAATAAAGGGAGGAAAATAGAACAGAACCCATAAAAGCTCATTAGGAAGGAACACACAGTGCTGTGCTGTTCCTGTTCAATCCAAACACCCCATAAACTTTTTTGGACTCTGCCATTTGAATTAGGGCTAGGCGTCTTGCTTTTTGGCAATGCCCCATCCAAAGGGAAACATTGGGTGATACAGCCGCGTGCTACAGAAAGTCGACCTGAAGGGGGCGCCAGTGAGCTCAGGGGGGGTGTTTTTGTTCTACTGACACCATCCGTGTCCTGGTAGGTGGGTGACGGAGGGCTCCCTCCCATTTGTTCCGTTCTACCGTCTCTTGGGGGAGACAGTCCTCTCCTTTGTGAAGGTATGTCCAGAGCAATGAGTCTGGTTTTAAACAAAACCTAACGTTCAGTCTTAATTTAGCATTAAGCAAAACAGAATCCCGTCTGGCTCCTGAAAGCCACCATTGTCCACGCGCAGGTGAACCGGGATCATCTGAGGAAAGCGTGGTGACGGCGTAGGCCGGAGAATCCATTGTTCATGTTTTTCTGAAAGTGAGCTGGCAGCAGAGCAGCCGTTAGCTTATTCAGGGTGTCTGTGATACAGACGCAGGACGGTGATTTTTCTGTAATATTTGTACTGTATACCTGTTGATCGTGTTTTGGGCAACGACTGCAGAATAAACGGGGTGGGAGGCTCCCAGTGTGCTTGGGCCCCCTTCTACTTCTGCTTCTTCACAGATTTACTCACTTTATAAAGGTCTGTTTGGGCCAGTGAGCCACCCTCCACCCGCTGTCTGTGGTCTCGCCATACGCCCTTCCCTCGGCCTGCGGCTCTGTTCTGTTTCTTTCCTGGTTATTGTGCTTCACCCGCATGCTCGCCTTTGCGATTCACTTTGGCATAGCGTCAGTCCCCTGGAATCGGAGTAGAAATGGGACGCACTAGAATATGGCTGACTTTATGGTGAGCAGGATAATTATGAAACGAAGCAAAGCAGGCTTGGATTTCATAAGCCTTGGTCATGTGGTCCAGTTCATCCTAAGCCCTAGTGTCTCCTTAAGGTTATGAGGATGTCTTATGTCGGTATCTGAAGCTTATCTTAAATATTATATATAATTCAAATTTTAAATGCAATTTAAATTTACAGACAGCTCTCGACTTGCGTAAATCCGGAATTATGTAAAAAAAATTATCCAAGCTATACAAGAGTCTATGGACCACTAATTCAAAAAAGCTTACTGTATTTTTTTTTATTTACTGTTATTTAATATATGTGTTTTTGTTACAAGACAGGGGTGGCCAATCTTATCCGCAAAGGGTCAGTGTGTATGCAGGTCTTTGGGATAACCTGTAGGTCACTTGTTGAAACCTCAGTGTGTCGACTCTGCAGCTAATCAGTCCTCTAATTAGTAATTTAATTAGGAAGTTGCAACAAAAACCAACACACACAGCAGCCCTATCTGGATAAGATTATAAGGTGTCTTGAAATGGTATGGGCAAGTTACTGTGACTTTTGCAAAATCTGATTTATGTAAGGTTTTGAGGGACGGATTACTTGCGTCAGTCGAAACCTGCCTATATACATATACAGCTGCCAAATCTATAATGGAAACATGGTAACAGTCACACTTCAGGAGAAAGAAAGTAAATGTGATTTTACAGTTTATGATTCTAATCCAAAAGGAGCCAGTGATTGCTTCCACTAACATAGGAAGTTACCTGACATCCCCCACTGCTTGTCTGAACACTTTGGTCACTGAACACTCGCCGGAAATTAGAACAGTGTTTAATCACTGCAGGTCCTACTGCTTTCCCTTTTCTTTAGAATAAATGGCATGGTAGGGGCAGGGCTAGTCAGAGTGGACTTGGTGTCACCCTCCCCCAACTGGTTCAGCTGGTAAGTCATATGCACAAATGAAACTGAAACCCGTGTGTTTGCCGCCCGCCCGTTAAGGATCATAGAAGAAACTGTAGAAACACCAGCTCTGTGTTTTCGGGACCGCATGCCAGTTCTGAAATGATTAGGCGAAACGGTCCCCGTTCAGGTGTCGATTTGCATGCACTGTTGACGACCTGGTTTCCTTCTGGGTCCTACTGGCGGTTGCGAGAGTTCTGGAGGGCGGCTTCGCTGCTGCCTGCGTCACTCACCGACATAAAGCCTCATTACGTTTATGCCAAAGTTATGATATTATTACACGCTGCCGCATAATTAGCCAGACAGGCTGGACCCGAGCTCCAGCAGCCAGGGCTCTAATTAAATCCTGCAGCCTTCCGAGGTGCTGCTGCTTTTCAGAAATGTATCCTGCAGGTCTCATGGCCTGCATCCCTGCAACCTTTGTGGCTACAGCATTCATTCTGACCCCCCCCCCCTCCCCTCACAGTTGCGTGTATCAGCTGTGTTGCGGCTGTTCTGCTTCGATCGGGGACTGGAATCACTTCAAGGACATTTAGTAATTAGTCAAATTTGCATTGTGTACATCCTACGCGCCCCTCTTCCCGTGTTTTGATGCGCTGGAGCCGGCAGCCTGCGCTTACGCGCTCGCCAATGGCAAAAATGATGTGCACTGGGGCTGGCCAGGAGCTTCCAGAAAAAGGTGTTGTGCATGGCTTCCTATGTGTCTTCCTTGTGTGCTGCCGTTACCCCCTCCTCCCCGCCACCGCCGTTCCGCTTGATGGCCGAATTAATGACAGATTTTCTCCAGACTGAGAGGAACTAGGGGCCGCTGGTAATGCGGAGGTTGCCGTCTCCGAAAAAACGCATATGAATAGGCCCTTTGGTGTGTCTGTTAGCATGTTAGCGTCTAACAGCCGGCGCGTGACTCCCAGTGCCCAAGCAAGCTGCGTGTGACCTGTGCCGCCAGGGGCCTGCCGGCCACAGATGTTTCAGGGGAGACCTCCGTCAGCAGAGTGCTGCTGGAACGGCACTGCTCTGAGTGGGAGCTCCTGCCAGCCGGGCAGTTTGTCCAAGCCCGTGGGGCCCTGGCCGCTTCTGGCTGGGCATGCCGGAGGCTAAGCTAATTAATGACTTCCACTCCACAGGAAGGGCAGCCAAGCTCAGACACGCCGGGAAGGCTAATGCTAATGCTAGCAGTGCTGTTCCTAACATTAGCATGGTGCTAACAGTAGTGCTAATGCTAGCAGTCTTCTGGTCCTCCTGGGCTGCTTCCTGAGGTTGAAGACTGCACCCCGTGGGGCAGTGTCTGCGCTAACCCTGCAGATGTCAGCTTAGCAATAGCATACCTGTCACCCCAGTCTCGCATTTTTGGCTGGATTTCCAAAAAAGAAATATTACATTAACATACATGTCATATTACATGTACATTAAGTCATGTACAGGTACATAGAAATGTGTTTTTTTGTTTCTATGTATCCCATCATGCTCTCTTTTTTAAGATATGTAGAGGTGAGAGTGAAGCTTGGCATCTGAGCACAGAGTTAGCTGTCCATCCTGCAGAGCTGGGGCACTTTATAGGGGGGGGGGTTAACGGTCTTGCTCAACAGCCCAATGGAGATGTGGCTTCTTCACAGGATTTGAACCAGCAACCTTCCGATTACATAGCCTAAATTATGCACTAACCACACACCACCCGCACACAAATATTTTTTTCTATTAATTTTTTTTTGTGCATGAAGTAGCGAAGTCATGAAGTCGGAAAGTTTGTAATGTCATGTTATCTTTCTGTCAGTATCTTTGTGCAAGATGAACAGCAGGGAATCTCCTGCATAATTAGGTAATTCCTTCAAACGACATCAATAGCATTAAGATATCATTCAATCTGAAGACAAAAAGAGGGGGAAAAACACAAAATACAGTAGGTAGCCTTGGCAACAGACCCCTGTCATGTCTGATTGGTAACTTTGACCGAGGTCTTGAGGTCCATCCCACCTCGCAGCAGAGAATTGTGGGACAGCTTTCCGCAAGCCCACAGGAGCGCATAGAGCGAAGTGAAGGAAATTCTCCTTTAAATGAACCACTGCTGGGTAAACAGGCTAGCTTTTTAATTATTTGTTCGTTTTCACTCCTCTGAAAGGAAAAATGAATGATATGCCAACAAAGGCCGCTTGTTTTTGTGCTAATGCTTAACGTTGGCAGACAGTTCTGTGATGCTGAGCGATCGCACGATGTTCGCACCCTACCATGTTATTATCTTAAAAAATATGATGCAGACAACTTCTGCTGAATTTAGCGGGCTTTTAAAATCGCTATTCATTTCATCGGGCAGCGCCAACCTTCCTGGGAGAACAATTATTCATCAAGCACGCTCTTCTGATTTTTGGGCCCCTGTTTCGCACCCTAAGGGAAAAGTAACCCTAACCCCCCTGCCCCCCCCCCCCCAGCCCACTCGCTTTCAACCAAGCCTTCAAGCTCCACTTGTCGTTTTTTTGTGCCTCCGTCTGGCAGGTGGCCAGGTCACGTGACTCAACGAGATTGCAGGGAAAAGTTTTTCAGAATCGCCAGAGATAATTAACTCTGAAATTACAGCAGTGTAATTAGGAAGTTCTCTGCATGCTGTATCAGTATAACTAATAATGGCTCCTTTATTCATGTCATCAAGATCAGAGTGGGCAGGGAGGCAGTTGTATGACCTCTGCTGTTCCCATCCAGAGTCTCTCCTCCGGTTCTGCAGCTTTGTGTAGCTGGTTTTGCTGGTTGCTTTTCGGACTCATCCAGCTGTGCCGTGCAATGGTACTTGAGTAAACGATTCCCAAGATGGGCTGCTGGACAGCTCGGAAAAAGAAAAAAAAAAGAAAAAAAACATTATTAATGATCCTTTCTACTCTGCCAGTTGATGAAGACTATTGATGGCTTTTTTATCATCGTTATGAGGTTTGTTTAATTAAACTCCAGTTCTCCGGGTACCAAAGAGCCATTTCATGACCTAATCTACTTCCCTCCTTTCAGTGGGTCAAGAGCCCAGAGTACAGCAAGAGGTGGTGGCCCTAGGTGGGCCAATGCAGCCTTAGACCTGGTTTAAACCAGGGGCCTAGTTCTGGCTCAAAGAATGTGAGGACATAGACCTGGCTCGGACTCCAGCCAAGGCGAGGGCTTAGACCTGGCTCGGACCCCAGCCATGACGAGGGCTAAGACTTGGCCTGTACCCCAAACAAGATGGGGACCTAGGCCTGGATTGTGTCCCAGCCAAGGCGGGGGTTAATACCAGGCTCGTACCCCAGACTAGGTGGGGACTTAGACCTGGCTCGTACCCCAGCAAAGGCAGGGGCTTAGACTTGGCCCGGACCCCAGCCAAGGCGGGGGTTAATACCTGGCCTGTACCCCAAACAAGGTGGGTATTAGACCTGGTTTGTATCACAGCCAAGGTGGGGCTTAGACCTGGCTCGTAACCCAGCCAAGACAGGGGCTAAGACCTGGCTTGTACCATAAACAAGGTAGAGACTTCGACTTGGCTTGGACCCCAGCCTGGCTTGGACTTGAGCTCAAGCTTCATTCACAGTCCAGTGGGCTGCGTGAGGAGTTTTGTGGTCCTGGGAGATGAATGGAGTCCTCAGCACTGCCAAAACTCATATTTGAGTGCATTGAAACTTCTCATGCAAATAAAAAACTGCCAAGCAATCATGATGAGACTAATGCCACAATGTCAAGCAGGAAAACTTTTGGGTCAGAATGGAAATTTTTACGGTATGTTCCCCCTGGCTCATCACAGAAGGTTCTAGAAGTGGTAGTGCAGATGTACTCTTCAGGTCAATGGGTTTTGAATTAAATTATTGAACTCGCTTGGTTGTTTGCAAAGATGAACCATTGCAGCAAAGCTGGGGGCTGTTCATCTCATGCTGCTTTTTACACATTAATCTATATTTATACCGACATCAGAGGGCAGGAAGGACCTGGTGGAATCTGAACTCGCTGCCCAGGGCACATCTTTCAACGACAGCACTCTCATTCCGGAGAAATCGTGGATTTTTTTGAAAACCTGAAATTAAGTTTTATTTGTTAGTGTTCAACTACATTTGAGTCTATTAGTTGTATCCCATCAAGCTATCCTTATTAAGACACACACACATAGATGTGAGAGTGCAGCTTGTGGTCTGAACACAGGGTCAGCCGTCCATCCTGTGCCCTCGGGGCATTTCGGGGGGTTAAGGGCCTTGCTCAAGGGCCTAGTGGCCAGGTAGCTGTTCTGCTGAGCACAGGATATAAACGAACAACCTTGCAATCACAGGCCCAGAGGCCTAGCCTGCTGTGCATCACATCACCCAACCAAAGAAGTGTCAGAAGAGGGATATGAACCCCAATCCCCAGGGGAGACTGAAAACGAGGTACAATGCGTTAGACCTCTGAGACTTTTTTAAATGTAGCCCCAGAAACAATAAATGTCCCACAGACTGTGCCCCCAACGCAGTGCATGCTTGAGTGTGCTGTTCAGTCCTGATTCACTGTAACTTGCTTACTTTTTTTTCATAGTTTCATATTATTGAAGGTAAAATGTATCTGTGTCTATATGCGAGTGACGTGTGTGCCTTGTCATAAGCATTTCAGCGTATGGCTGCACCCATTCGTCATGCACATGACATGTCAAAGGCCTTGACTTGTATAGCACCACAACACGGGTTGTCCAGAGCAGCCCCAGGTGGGACTCAATGCTGCCGTCAGTTTTCCACGAGCTGGAATGTTTCACCCCCAAACTCCACAAAATAGTCAAGAAAGCATCGTCAAACCTTGAACCAAACCCCCCCCCACCCCCCCTCCCTGCCAAAAAATAAACAGTACAGGACATTCCATTCCCTGGCAACCAATGAAGTTAACGATGAGTGCATTAATTACACCGTTTTTGGTCAGATTGTGCTGTAGCGCGCCCCACATGAGGGCAGTGTGTGTGTCTGCTAAAGTGTCGTATTTATTTATTTATTTACCTACATATATGCAGACAAGATGTCTGAACAATAAAATTTTAATAGATAATGAGCTAAAACTGAAGTCCAACAGGCTTCGTATGGGACATGGATCTCAGAGCGCCCCCCCCCCCCCAGAGGACAGTTTAAGCAGTAACACCATGGTGGTCCTGTTTGACATGGCAGGGGGGCCAAACCAAGACTCTGGACTCTAACACTCATCTAGCTCCTATGGACCAGCTGCTTTTTTTCCACCCTGATTTTCCAAAGAAATAAAATGAATTGGTGTAGTATGTTGTTTTTAAAAATGTATGACATGATGGTTTTACTTCTTAATATACATGTTTTACACTTACAAATGTATATCTTGTTGGATTAAAACATACCACATATAAAATAGAATATGCATGTTATATAGATTATTTTTAATGAACCTTTTAAATCTCAGATGTTTCACATCCTTTGTTAAGCAGCCAGCCACGCTGCGATCTGTACCACAGAAGAATAAACTGAAATGAATTATTTATGATGGTGATTTTTTTTTTTTCCCCTGGACTTTCACGCGCCTCGGAGAGGATGGAGGCAGCGAATCCTGCCGGACGTCAGAAGCTTGCTGTTCCTTTGTTTCCGTGCCTCCATCCTGTCGCCCTTCTCCCGGCTCCTCCTGAGCTGCGAGGCGCTGTCTCCCTGGGCCAGCCAGCTGGGTTTAGGCCCAGTCGCTTGTGCCAGCAGGCTGAATTGAGGGGGGGGGGGGGGGTCCTCCCCCCACCCCCCCCCCCCCCCGCTCCTGGCTTTCTCTCTTCCTCCTCCCCCCCCCATCCTCCCGGGCCAGCCAGGGGGGGTTTAGCCCCCCCCCCTTGGCCCCGCAGGGTGAAGGGGGGGGGGGGGGGGTACCACCCCCCCCCCCCCCATCCATGCGGTGGTGTCGCTTTCAGGGTGCGCACCATCTACGATCCACTGATTTACGTCTCTGTACATTCCACCAGCCCCCCCCCCCCTTGTGACACCCACACTGTCACAGTCATGCTCCCCCTCCCCCAAGTAGGGGAGTCTTTAATGCCGTTTTCTAATATAGTCCCTCTATCTTTAACGACTTGATTAATTGAGCAATCTCCAGTGGCCGTGACATGTGGAAACGGAGCTATCCCTGGGCGGCACTGCAGGGTCTTGGGTTTGACCTCTTTGGCGGTCACTGCAGTTGGACCTTTGGCCATCATTCATGCTAACACCGTCCATGTGCGCAGTTTCACCAGAAAAAAACAAGCGGTGGCTGAACTGTATGCTACACGTTTGCCTTCGGTCTGCGTTCAGCAAGTACAGCCAGAGGGGTGGCCGGGATGGTGACCACAAGCCATGACCCAATCAGGAGCTTCTGTGGCAGTCACCTGGCAGGCGGGGTGACCTTCACGCCCAGCGGCAGTCTGGGTGGCATGGATACCGGGTCCTTCTTTAAGCACAGGTGACCTCCTCCTCCTCTGCGGAGACGACGCCTGTCTGACGACCACTAGGGGGTGCTTATAGGAGACACTGGGTCTGATGGCTGATCTGGTCAGTGGGGATCCCGGCTCTATTTAAAGAGCAGGCAGTTTGGCAGCAGAGCTCGTGTTCCAGGGAATATGCTGTCCTATAAATACCCTGACCAGGGCCTCCAAAGTCCCAGCATACAGACACCAGATCTGCCAGCCCCCACCTCCCATCACTCCCAGTCACATAACCAAGGGCCAGTGTGTTGTTTCTGTGGCCCCACTCAAAAGTCACTTTGGGACTTCTCATAGTGTAGTGACTGTTTTTGACCAATAGGTGGCCTCCTGCAAATGTGTTATTTGAATGATGATAAACACCAGCACTGCATATGACATCTATGCCCCTTTGCTTTGAGGCCTTTTTGGGCACTCACATGACAGTATGTTTGGGTCTCGATGTTTGTCAAACGACATGTAAATTAAATTTAAAAAAAAGGATGATGATGGTGATGTCCTACGACATAAATAAGGTACTAGCTCATATCCTTGTTAAGCTGTGTAGAAAGGTAGAAGGTGGTTCCCCTAGGGGCCAACAAGTGTAACTGCGTCACTGAGTGTGCTTCAAAATATATATGTAACATAAACAATACATTATACTGGAGGACAGGGCAAGCACACGGAGGACAGGTGAGATTGGTGTGGCAGGAAGCGGATTTGGAACACAGCATGGGAGGGCCAGTCAGATAAACGGCTGCGTCACCCATACCCGCCGTTACCACTGGAGGACCTACATACGCAAGCTTTCTTAGAAGAGGTCATATGCTGCCCGGGAGCCAGCGGTCGGCGTCGCTGTCTCACGTTAACAGCCCCCTTCCATGTGACTGGAATGACGGGACCCGGGTGGGCAGATGCGCTTGGCGCCCGCCGGGAGCTCTGGGAAGCACGGCGGTGGCGTTGGAGGTTTCCGAGACTGGCGGACAGAGCGCTGTGTGCGGGTTTCCCTGCGGGGCTGAGACACCCTCTGCTGACAGGGGGGACGCTGGTATACAAACAAACCTCACATATGAATGTATATATAAGGAGCAGTGTTTGTCAGCCCGATGCTTATTTATACAGCTCCTTGGGAGAAATATGTTCAGACAGAAGCTGGGCCCCGTCAGGGAAAATGCCCGGTGCCCCATCCTCTGCTCTGCCCCGCAATAAAACCTCCTTCGCTATTATCTATGTGGCGCACAGCAGCCGCAATGGCTCGGCCCAGCTGATCTTGACAGCAGGGGGGCGCCGCTGGTGCCGCGGGGGGGGGGGGCGGGCACGAGGCTGCGTTATCCGGCCATTTTGAGGGACAGGCGCGCCCGCCC
>JAABNY020000002.1:20929582-20942159 GCA_015164015.2 Brevimyrus niger | reverse complement strand
CGTAAATAAAAGGATCCCCAGGGTTGGGAGGGGTGAGGGGAGGAGGCGGGGGGGGGTGTGGGGGGGGGGGGGGGTGGCGGGGGGCTGGAGGGGGGGGCGGGGGGGGCGTGGGGTGGGTCGGTGGGGGAGGGGGGGGGGGAGGAAGGTGCAAGAAAATCTTCTAATATTTGATGGGAGAAGAGAACAGGAAAGCAGGATGGGGCTGAACGATGCTGAGGCACGGCAACAGCGAGTCGCCATGGAGAGGCATAGCTGGGGGCGGGGGAAATCCAGGATGGGGGGGGGGGCATAAGATGGGCCATAATTCGTACAGGGGGGCAACTTTATCATTAGCCCCTGTGGCCCAGCCCCTGTAGACACCCCAGATCCGGGTGTTTACGGACAACACCACACGGAATTCCCAGGATACCTGCGGTTTTTAATGAGCGTGTGGGGAACGAGCATACAGAGTGAAAGCGAGAGGGAGCGAGAGAGCGAGGGATGGAGGGAGGGAGGGAGGGAGCTGCACCACCTGGGACCCCCGGCCGGCACGTTTTCTGAAATACACAACCCCCACCCCCCGCTCCCCCCCATCTGTCGTTTCCCGCGCCAAACGATATTTGCAGAAGCCGGGTTTGGCGGTAATCTTCTCAGGGACAAACTTGTGGAGAATAAATTGACAAACCATTTAGCGGCGGCGATAACGTCCTCGGAGGACTTCATACAGCAACAGGAACGACACGCCGGCTGAACCAGGAGGGGGGGGAGGGGGGGGCACGGGGCTTGGGCAGCTCCGCTCACGCTGCGACGTAGCGTCCAGAGAGCCAAATTACTTCCACGAAAGAAAGTTTTGTGGGGATGCAAGATGGAGAGTGCTGATTGAATTTGGCCGTGCTCATGAAGATTGGTGAGGCTTAGATTTCATGAAGTGGGGGTTCCTATGCAGGGGGGTGGGGGGGGAGGCTGATGCGCTTTTCCTTTGGGGATTTTAAGCTCCCAGACCGGCCCATGGATTCACATTGTGCTTATGCCACCATCAGTGTGATCCTGTTTTTGCTGCGCCCCCCACCACCATTCCCCATCACACCTTTGGGTCTGTGAGTCATGTGACCCGTCATGCTTTCTTTTCACAGCCTCAGTGAGGTGTGGTGTCCCCCTGGTCACAGCAGTAAGCATAGGTCAGGATCTGCCATTGTGCCGTGATGCATATTCCTGTGTAAATAGACAGCTGCCAAACATCAACGCTGCTCTTTAGCTTATAGGATCCACTGAAGCTGTGACGATCGGTGCCCCACCCTAGATCACATTCAGATACATCATCGGCAAGACTTACACACAGCCATTTCTCAACATACATTTGAGAAAGCAGGGTCAACCAGACCCTCTACTAAATGGAGAGTAAGGGGACCAATGTTGACATCTACTCTGTTAACCCCAGGATTTGAACTAGTGATCTTCTGATAATGGACACAGTGCCCCTTAACATGATGACCCTTAGTTTCAGAGCACAGACAGGGTTTGAACCCATAATCTTTGGTTTATGAAAACGACCCCTTATCTCTTGGCCATCACACTTTCTCTCTGTCCTCCTTTGCTTTGGGGGAGTCCATGTTGCCCTGTGTTAATATTAACATCTGGCCTCCCAGGTAGTGTTATCCTTATTTGGAGGGGCTTACGCAATTCGCCACCAAGAAACACATCTGCCTTCAGCTGTGACATCACCACATTTGCCTGCCCTGTGGTCTTGCTCTTCCTCTAGCCCCTGGGGTCCTTGGGGTCCTCTGTCCAGAGAGGACAACTCTGCCTGCCTGTACAACCAGCTCAGAGTCCTGCAGGAGGCAGGGGCCCCAATGTCGGCGAGGGGTTTGGGATGCGGCCCAGGAGCAGCTGGCCTGTGGGCCGTGTTGGAAGGCTGCGGCTCAGAAAGTACCCAGAATGCCCTCACAGTGCCCAGAATGCCCTCACACATGACAGACTTTTTGCTCAAAGTCCGAGCAGCGTCCCATCGATGTCCAGATTTTTTCGTTGTTTTTGTAACGTGTGAATCTGTCCGTGTTTCCACGGCTACCCTCCAGACCGCTGCCACTTTCCGATTTGGCGATTCCCACGGCGGTAATCCAGATGATTATTTTTTTTCCCCGTTATTGATTTCCCCCGATTCCTTCAGGAGTTGCCGGCGTCCAGCCCACTTCACCGTGATGTGACTCAGATGGATGTGCTGCGGTCCGAGCGGATGGCAGCAATGGCCACATTACTGCCGTTCCGCAGCCATTAAGCCTTAATCTGCCGCCGTGTCTCCACTCTGCGTTCCAGCTCTCTCTCTCTCTCTCTCTTTCTGCCTCTCGCCAATCCACTTGTGCCGTCCTTTACGGCTTCATTAATTCATTTGTTATCAAAAGCCGTTAGGGCCGCGGGGAGAATGTTCTTAATTATATATTTTACAGGCACTGTCCTCGCCATAACCCAGCTCCCTGGTTCATAAATCTCACGGCCTCAGACCTGCTGCTTCACCGCTTTTCTTGAGGGGAGGGAGCCAGTTTCCTCAGCACAAAAGCTGGGTGAGGCGGTCATCTCTACACCACAAAACCTTGAGCTGAGATCAGTCTCGCCGGTCATGTCCTCCTGCCTCTGTGAGTTTCCGCATTGCGTGTTTTGGCCTGAGGGCTACGGTATTTAATAACGAGGGGGCCCTCGCTGGGAACTGTTGTGTTGAAGGGGTTGTTTTCCAGGGGTCTTGCATACGGGCAGGTGGGTGAGGGAGGGGTCAGGGTGTGGGGGCTGGGTCGGGTGTGGTCCAGATTAACCCAGCCCTGGGAACGCATGAGCTTTACCTGTGACACATGCCTAAATCCACACCCCCCCCCCTCTCCGACACACCTCACACGAGGTTGTAATTAACAAGTTTCCTTTTTCATTTGTCCATGGTGTCTCCCCTGTCATAGTCAGGGTCACTGATGTCACGGGGCTGGCCAGTCAAACAACAACAGGCCACGGAGATCAGGACAGACGCGGAACATTTCGGTGCTGACGTCTCGGAGCGGCCTTTCTGGGCAGTGTACGCCCCTGTCACCTGATGACTAAGACCTATTTCCAGCTCGGTGCTGACATAATTAAGAACACACTTTGTTTGGAGCCCCGCTGTTCGTGCCCTTGCTGAGCGAGGTTGAGGGACGGACACGCGGGGGGGTGCGGAGTGGGTTGGTGGGTGGTAGAGCTGCAGCGGTCATGCAGCGCGAGAACAGGAAGCAGGCCTGGCGATCGCCTGCAGCGCAAGGGATGCTCCACGATGGCGTTTCGCCATAGCAACGGGATGCCTTGGAGCTCAGCTGGGGTCCGCTATTGGAGGATACATCTTTACATAGGCTGGGGTGCAGGAAAATTATTATAGTTATGTCATATTATATTTATCTGTATTATACTATCCGCCTATGCCACACATATTATTTATGTGCTTGGGGTGTCGTTATATATATTTATGTGCTGGTATGAAGTCACCCCCCCCTTCAGTTTCATTTACAATCCCCTCTTCATTTTCCCCACTGCCCTTCCAGGTTGCGGGACCTCAAAGGTTCCATGGTTCTTTGCTGCCTGACGTTTATGGTTCTTACACGGGCCAATCACATTGCGGTGCTAATTAGCTCAGGTGTGGAAGCTTATAATAGGTCTAATTATGTAGCAAGCTCCTTGAAGCTGGTTTTTGGGAAACAACAGGCCAAAGGTTACACAAGTAAGATAAGTTAAAAATCTGAGAAAAGAAGGGTGATAGAGTGGCATGCCAGCCTTGTGCTCTTTGCTGCCTGGTATTGTCTCCAAGCCCCCCATAAGCAGGAAGCTGGATAATGGATGGATGGATGGATGGATGGATGGATGGATGGATGGATGGATGGATGTATACATGGATAGATATACAGGCATATGTGTATGTACTCACTGGTTAAAATCATTCTATTTGTACATTCTAGAGTATGTTTAATATGAGATAGTGTTCTTGATATTGAGACAATGCAGATGTTCAGTGTTAAGCTGCTGCCGAGTACCATTCAGGATGTCCTGTCTGTCTGAACACGGCGTGAACCTGCTGTCCTAGTCTACTGGCCCACATGAGAGCATTTCTGTAATCTTTCAGGACCGAAGACAGCGGGGGCAAATGCTGCAGGGCCACCCCAGGCTGACAGTTAACGGCGGTGTGGGGGGCAGACAGGCTCCCCCAACACCCCCCCCCCCACACCGCCGTTAACTGTCAGCCATCTCCAGGCAGCGCTGTAATGGAAAATAAGGCAAATCACTCCTTTATTGTTTTGATAATGGCGATTTTATTGGAAAATCAATCAGCTCCAACTATGCATGTGTGCCCCGGTAATTTATACGTGCTAAACACAGGCACGCCGTGTGCTGGGCTCTAATTACTATGGGATGTTGACTGCCGCGCTTCAGACTGACAGGGCGGGAAAAGTGACTGACTGGTTGCCGTTTCCAAGGCGACGTCCCGGGGCCTTGACTCACGCAGCGGTGCTGATCCGACCCGCGTGCCTCAGTGGTCTAACAGAATGTCCCTCATGTCCGGTACAAACAGAACAGCCATTCACTGAGGCAGCAGATTCTGGGCTTTCACACCAAAATTTCACGTTGGGGTGTCAGATCCGGGTGTGACGGGCCTCTCTCCCCACCGGGTTCTTCGAGGGTTTCAGCCTGTCTGTGGGGGAACCTTCTGCAAAACCCGACTGAATATCATTCATTCCTGACTGCTGGGAGATCCCCCAGCCGTGAGTCATTGCGACTCCCCCGGACACGTGTGCGTTGGTAGTATGAGGGAAGCGGGGTTTATGGTCCCCGATTCGCTGGTCCTAATGCAACATCATAACAGAGCTCGACTGGAATGTTCTGGAAAGAGAGGCGTCACCCCAACCCAGCAATCTGTGAGGGTGTTGACGGCGCTATGCTCGGAGGTGGACTTCTTGAATGCTGGTCAGACTTGTGGTTGGAAGCAGGAGGCTGTATGTTGCCCACACGCCCCGCTGGCCAACATGCTTGGTTTGAGTCTCCCTGGGGGACAGCCGTTAGTACCTCGTATTATTAAGCCACCAGCAATTAACATGATTAAGGATCTGTGACCTGGAGTCAGAGGCTCGACTCCTGCACTTGTAATTTCTGTTGTACCATTGCTACTGTAATCACATTTGGGGTGGATATCCAGCCAGATGTAAAATGTGTGGGAAATGAATGAGTACGGAATCAGGTATGAAATGGGCCACTGCGTTGTTTCTGTGCTGGGAGGTGGGAAGGCTTGCTTTCTGCTAAACGTCCTTTTTGAGGAGAACGATGGCGGCACAGCGCTCAGCGCTGCTGTCAAAGACATGCTTAATCCGCTAATCCATGCGGGAGAAGCCCGTCTCCTTGGCTGGCCCAGCGATCACGGTGGTGTTAGCATGAGTGAGACACGCTGCGGTCGCCGCAGTGATCTACACCAAGCCCCCCCCCCCCCCCATTGCAGCCCGCATCTGGGGTCCATGGGATGCCTTACTGAAAGTGTGCGGCTCTCTTTCCGTTTCTTAAAATGGCAGAATGAGACATGAAACAGAAAGACAATAAAGGGGGTTAAAAAACAGAGGCATCTGCTGTAAACTCCTGCTGTGTGGAACAGAAGGACCATCAGCGTGCTGGCTGACTCGCTGAGAGGCGGCGGAGCTTCACTTGGGGAAGGATCCCAGACAGACGAGGCCTCGCTTGCAGTTTATCCCAGAGCAGAACACGCAAGGTAACCTTCCCCTGTCTGCAGTGCCCGGACACTGCAGATCCAGCCAGCAGGTGGCCTAGCGGTTAAAGAACTGTTATTTTCACCCACAGAATGAAAATACTTGTTCAGCGTGTTTCTCTGCAAATCATATGGCAGTCACATGATCCGCTGGCAGTCATATGATCACCACAAGGCAAAAAGAAATCAACTTCTGTCACAGAACATTTGGGAGAATAAGCAGTATTCATGTTTATCTTTGGTGTTCAGCACTGACAGACAGCACAGTATAAACATGTTAGAAACTTCTAGGAAGGCAGTAGCTCCTCCCCCCTCTCTCAGCAACTTTCTATAAAAGTGATTTTAAGTGGTCAAATTCATTAAACATCATGATTAAGAAGTGCAATTACAGCAAATGAGTTAATAATCAGTTAAGTTTTTACATTTTTATTTCACCCCTTGGCCAGGATTGGAAAATTTAGCAATACAGCAGGGGGGTGGGGGGGAGATGTTCCTGTTCATTTGTTCATTTATTTTATGTCTCCGCCTCCCACACAGAGGCCCCGCCTCTCCGGCCCACAGCATCGGGCGTGTGTGACCCCGTCCACAGCATGACCCACGGGCCCCCCAGCCTGGCCTCCCCATAACCCGCTGACTCAGAGGCTTCGTGTTCCAGGTGGCCTGGCTGGGACTGTGTGTTTGATTGGACCCCCCCCCCCTCCCCTTGTGATTTGATTCAGCTTCTGGTGGACATGCAGCTGTGCGTTACCCAGGCTTGGCAACAGATAACGCATCTAGAAAAGGAGGAAATGTTTTCGGGGATTGGAGAGGCATAAGCCTGTCTCCGGCATCCCCTCTGACGCCCCTGTGTTTGTCACTCACGCAGGGTAATAAGGGTCACGGGTCCAGCACCTGTTTTCATTTATCCCTTGGTTTTCGGGTGTTTTGAGCGGGAAGCTGGCTTGCTGGGCAGCACTGTAGCCTCGCACCTCCATGGTTGTGGGTTTGATTCCCTGCCCGGCTCTGCGTGTGCGGTATCTACGCTCTCCCATCATTCTCTGTGTGTTCCAGCCTCTTCTCACGGTCCACAGGCACTGTTTAGATGGGCCGACGCCTCCGAGGGTGTACGCGTGCGTGTCCCCTGAAGGGCTGGGGAGCCTCTTTCCCTGTGCATGCTGGGATATGCTCCAGGTGTGCCGTGACCCTGAACTGAATAAGAGGTTATTCATCCATCTCCTATGTTGTTCCAGTTTGCGATGTTGGCGTATTTCAGCTATTACTCGTTCGAGCTGCCAGACCACAGGGTGTCGTAGATAATTATGTGGACCCCCATCCTCCCCCGATACAGAGTCCTGACTGCTTACATCAGACAACAGTAACTGTGGCTGGATTTAATTGCTGGGCTCTTCTACACCCTAAAAGCATGTTTTTGTAGGACGCTTCTGCAGCATGACGGAGGGACTGCGAATCTGCATTTCAAAACGTTTAGCAGTAAAGTGCTAGGAGGAGTAATTTGTTAGCTGTGTTACTTAGTATTTTAAAGGTGAATGCAGTGGCTTGTGTAAATGTGTGTGTGTGTGTGTGTGTGTGTGCGTGTGTGTGTGTGTGTGCGTGTGTATATGTATATATACATATGTTGATCGTGGGAGTCAGATATTTATATACAGTTTTATATTACCATACACTCTGCAGACAGCGTGCTGCTTTACCTGTGGTGGTATGTCGACAAGCCCCACCTTCTTCTGCTTCTGGAAGCCGACCCCTTCCTCATAATCCTGCCCTCTTGGGGGCTGCCAGGGCACCTCTGGTGCTCTGGTCCCTGTTCTCTGTCTCCTTCACACAGTCATGTTCACTGGGTTTTGAATAGTGCTGCCATCTAGCTGGGGGGGGATGGATCAGTAATTTCTATTCTTTGAGCCACATCACTTGCATCGATATACGATTAGTAATGATTGAAAGGGACAGTGTCTGATTTAGCATCAGTGTTAGCATTAGTGTTGCCATTAGCATTAGCGTCAGCCTGCGGCGTGGATATGGGCACAGCTAACAGGGAAACGCTCTCCCCGTTAAACCTGCATCCTGCTAAACCCCATGAGACAATGCAGCCTCTCTGTCAGTCCGCAAACTAACTTGTTAAGAGGTTGGACTGTGCACTAGCATGTGGAGTGTGGGGGGGGGGGGACTTTGAACGCTTCTTTTGTTTTTATCTCAAATTCCATGCCTGCATTTTTGCAGGTTCATACATCCAGGGTGAAGATTTATTCTTGTTTGCGGAGCCCAGGCAGGCTTGGCGGGCCTTGCTGGGCCGCGGGTGGAGGAGCGGCCTGTTTCTCTGACGATTTATGACGCCCGTCTGGCCCGTGAAGTAGTAATGGACTGGACCCCTGGCTAATTCCGATAACATGTGTTGAGATATTTAAGATCTGGATGAAGGGCTTAGCTTGGCGATGCTTGGACTGGACGTGCCCTGCTGAATATTCGCAGTGTTCCTGATTTTTTTGGGAATGACACCCCCCGTACCCTCACTGTGTTTACTTAGCTCTCTATCTGGCCATGTTCCTCATCTGGAGCCAGGGTGACTTGGGCCTCATTTGCATTCTGCGACACGATTGGTGAGCTTAACCCCCGGCATGCTGGGAGCAGCCGTAATTGGCCCCGGCTTTGTGTAGGAGCGCCTGTGCCTCTGTCCTTGGAGGCCGCTCCTCCTCATCGCAGTGTCTGGGCCAGCAGTGGGTTGCTATGGAAACCGGGGACGAGTTTCCATACAGCAGGAGACCTAAATTGTATTATCTTTTTTTTTTATGGAGAGGAGAGTGGTAGGGACTCTTGCGTGTGTCTGTGCACTAATTGAAACAACCATCTCAGAACTGGCTGGAGGCTGTTTATCGGTGTCTGTCACAGGAAACCAGAGAGGGAGTTGTTATTCTCCGGTCCCTATTTATAAATCCTTGCTATCTTTTTTTTATTTTACCCACCCTCAGCATTAATATCTGATGCATGCTTTTTTTTTTCTTTTTTTTTTTGCATGTGCAAATTTTTCCCCCACCGGGAAATACACGAGTGAGAAACTTGATTAATTAAAATCAGCGATGCCGCCGATAGAGCGAAGGATTACAGTAAGCTGTGAAATATTACGCTCGTTTATCACGGCGACTTGAGCGGCGCGCTCTCCGGCGTCTGGCGACGCTCTGTCTCGTGCCCGGCAGCTCATGAAAGCCATTATCCTCTTCATCACGGGGGGGGGGCTACCGGGGACTCTGCTCAAAGGAAGCACGCTGCCCTAGCGCGTCACATGCTAAGTGACCCCCCTCGACCTCCTGGTTCAGGGGCCCCTCTCACTTCTGTCGAGGGCCCGTGTGGCACATTGCTGCCCCCTGGCTCCCGATGGGCGAGCACATCCGTGGCTGAAAAGCGGTGATAAGTGCAGGCAGAGGGGACCCCCAGGAACAGTGGATTTACTGCAAATCCCTGCATCACGCGCCTGTGCGGCGCAGCCGTGGTACAGCCGCAGGCCAGTCACAACTGCGGGAGTTAATGGAGTGTCGGGAGGGAGTGAGACAGAGAGCGGCGGGCAGCGTGCGGATGTCAGGAGGCCCGTTCTCTGTACCCCTGCTGCTAGTCCATTTGCCTAATGTGTGCTTCCTCGACGCAAAACACCATTAGCATGGCTAGCTTCTGCATTCCTGTGTCTCATACTCATTAGCACAGCTATCCTCAGTATTCATGCGTGCTTTTACTTATTAGCACAGCAAGCTTCTGCATTCATGTATGGTTATGCTCGTTAACATAGCTAGCTCCTACATTTATATAGTATAGTATGTGATAGGCAATTTAGCACAATTAGCTTCTGAATTCATATTTACTTATTCTGATTGGCACAGCCAGCTTTCCACATTTATATATGGTCAGAGCATATTTGTATTAGTTTTTACTCATTAGCACAGGTAGATTCTTCATTTTTATATGCTACTGTTTGCTAGCATATTTGCATTTGTTTGTATTCATTATCACAGTTTCAGGGTTGCCAGCTCTCACGCATCTGCCGTGACACTCACACTTTCAGACTCTCATACGCACACAAAAAAAATCTTACGGCAAATCCATCTATTATTCCACTATAAACCTAAAATTAACTACATCAAAAGTGTCAGAGTAGTTTTCAAACCCTACTCATTCTATATAAGGCAATAAACCTGTTGCATACGTGTAAATGTCCTGAAAATCTGACTTCAGCCAGCTGACCAGTTGGCCACCCTGCAGTTAGGTCCTATGTCCATATATTTTTATAGCACCACAAGCTTTTAAATTCATATATTGAATTACTCATTAGCACAGCTGGCCTTTCTATTCATATATTCTTTTACCTATTAGCATGTTTGCATTAGCTTGTGCTCATTATCACAGTTATGTCCATATATGCTTATGCTCATTAGCATAACTAGCTTCACATTTACATGTGCTTATGCACAGTACCATAGCTAGCTCCTTCATTCATCTATACTCAGGCTCATTAGCAGAGCTAGCCTCAGCATTCATATATGCTTCTGCTCATTAGCACAGTTATCTTCCTAATCTATATATGCTTATGCTCATTAGCACAGCTAGCCTCTCCTTTCCTATATGCCTATGCTCATTATCTCAGCAGGTTCCTGTATTGTCATGCTTACACTGACCTGTTTTGTGTGTTGGTTGTGATGTTTCGTTAAGCCATCACAAAGCGCGGTCAAAAGGAAGGTGAAGCGGTATTCCCAGGAGCTGTACCTTTTTGCGTTTATGTTTTTGTGTTCAGCGGCTGTGTGCTGAGCTCAGTGACCTTGGCTGCCTACACACAGCGCTGGGAATTTGGAGAGCAACAAAAACGGGTGCGTTCAGTTCACCGGGAAGGCTGGCGCTGCCGACCCCCCTCACCCTGCCGGTGGACTGGGGGCATATCCGTAGGGAGGAATGACAGCAGACTCTGGTTCTGAATGGTGCCTCACTGCAAGCGTAGCTGTCACACGACGGGTGAGTGGCCGGGTGGAGCTCCTTGGTGGGGTGGGGTGGGAGGGGAGGGGGGTTAAGGGGGGTTAGTGTTTGTCACTGGGTTATCAGCTCAGCTGCAGTGGAAGGTGGCTGGTTTGGTGTGGCAGCCTAATCTCCTCTTTGTACTCACCGTCTAGTGATAAAGGGTGCTTCCTTCTACTGTGAGTGTGTGTGTTTGTGTGTGTGTGTATGTGTGTGTATGTGTGTGAGTGTGTGTGTTTGTGTGTGTGCCATTGCCAATCTGTCTCCCACAAATACAAACTGTTTTTTTGGTGTTGTGTGGACCATTTTTCAGGTCCCCACAAAAATCTGTGAATGCAATGAAAAAACTAAAAATGCCAAAAGTCTAGTATTTTGTTTGATTGCTTATGGTTAAGGTTAGGGCTGGGTAGGGGTTAAGGTCATCATGTTGTGAGTTTTCCTCGTAGAAATGAATGGAGAGTGTGTGTGTGTGTGTGTGTCCACCATTTCTGATTCACTGGCTGTCTCTTGGAATGCCTGAAGACAAACTTGGTAAATCACGGGAGCCAGGCTGCGTTGTGTGTCGACAGCGTCCTCTGGTGGCCGGCCAGATGCTCCCCAGGGACCCGCTGATATCTGCTTGTGGTCTGGGCCTTTCAGCCGGCCTGGCCTGAAGCCGCTGAAACAGTGACTTTGCGTCTTGCTGCTCATGACATGCTGTCAGCCATTTGTGATTCGGGTCGGCATGCTCCTTGGTAGCCGTCAGTAAACACACACTTCACTGTGTAAAAATGTATTCCTCTGTCCAAAAACAATGCAAAAACAAAAAAGTGATCAGAATCCAGCAATCGATCTAAAATAAAACAGCTGGTACAATGAGTTGCAACATGGGAATTGAAATTAATTGCTAGTTTTGAAAAAGTACAAATTATTCCCGTGTTTCTTTTGACCTCTTCTTTTCTTCAGAGTTGCATTTCTGTCTTTAAATTTGACACACGAATTCAGAGGCCCAACTCCAGATTCAGTGCATCGTTCTGTGACCAGTCTGGGTTCTGTCATAGTTCAGAGACTCAAGTGACGTTCGGGATCCTTAAAGGCTGCATGTGGTGGCGTGTGTGTATTTGGGTGGGTGCTGCGTTAGTGTCAGCTAACATCACCTGGGAAATCTTAACAGCACAATACGGTCGCAGAAAACCTGGGCGCTAGTAGCCAGCCCCCCATGCACCGGCGACACAGTAAAGTGACGCGGCGTGGTGCCACCCCCCCAGAGTCGCTGCCGGTGGCATGTTTTTATTTGCCCGGGCTCCTGGGAGATGAATTGCATAACATTCAAAGGCAGTGGGGCAGCAATGAAAATCGTGTGGGGTTCTAATTAAAAGCAGAGAGATCCATCTCTCAGGGTGTTTCATGCGGATGGGCACAGGGGGAGGCCAGTGTAAGCGATTACGGTTAAAAACGGCGGAGCTTGTGTCAGGTTTTCCTGGGCTCCGTTTTTTCGGCGCTCCCTTCCCAGCGACCAGGACAGTGCAGGTTTCATCTGTTGGCCTGGCCCCCATACACACCACGGCCCCCGCTCCACGTGCATGTTTAATGGGGGGATCCCTCATGGCCGTAAAGGACCAGTATGGCACTTTACTGCGCTGCACTTCAAAGGCTCGCTTTTTACGGCCCGTTCCACACGCCGAGTTTTACCGCGCGGGCATCTGGACGCTGTAGATGAAGCACGGGTCGCCAAGTTAACAGCCGCGGGATTTATAGCGGAGAGGGCGGAAGACGAGATAGCATGCAGGCTGACCTCCCCCGCCCCCCCCCCTCCCCCGGCCAACCCCCCTGTGGGGGGGGGGGAGGGAGAGACACACAACGGCAGAAAGGGGGGGAAAGAGG
>JAABNY020000002.1:20903552-20917061 GCA_015164015.2 Brevimyrus niger | reverse complement strand
GGCAGGGCCGGGTTTTGTTAGTCTTTTGTCAACACTTTTTCGCCTGGGTGCCCCCCTCTCCCCAGCTTTTGTCTGCTTCCTCTGACACCTCCCCCCCCCCCCCTTCCTGATACCCCAGTCTATGAGGGGGTCTAGCCCCTTTCTGCATCCCCTGTAGTGGGTGTATAATGTTTGTCCTCCCGCATTCTGTTTTTTACCTACATGTGACGTGGGCGGCGTCACACGGTGTCTCCAGGTGTCACCGAGTGTCCCAAATAAATCCAGAGCCGGCCCTTCCGGTGACCCTGAGCTGTACGCGCGACTTTGCCATTAAATGGACGTTTTCACCACTGCAACTCTCCTCCCGTCTGCTCAGTGATAACATGGATGCATAGCCCCTCTCCATCCCCCCTCGAGACTTGCAGACGTGACCCAGTCGTGTGGTTCTGTCACACATGCAGATAATGGTCACAATGAGTATTATAAGCCCTGTGAAATAAGATGCTTATATTTCCCAGAAATCACTGCGGACCACAGAATCAGCACCCCACCGATATCTCGCCCTGCCCCGATTGATGAGCTCGCTGCTGCCCCCTGCTGATGGATTATTTTGCACCCCGCTTTGTTTTCCCTTTTCCTGCTCCGTTTGAAAAAACAACCCATTCCCCGAGCTCAGGGAGCCCACATAAAATAATAGCAGGGTTGTTCTGTGTGGGGAGGGGGCGCCAGTACATACATCCCACTGGTGGATGGGGTTAGCGGACCCTGGGGGGGCAGCTGCTCCTTCTTTGTCCGGTCCCCTCGACATTACTTTGCCCCCACCCATCAGACGGAAGCTGGAATCTGGGTTAATGCGATTCCAGCAGTCTCTGTCACTCTCTCCCACCCCCTCTCCTTTCTTGCCCTTTCATTTACATATAGATATATTTTTTCCAACATGCAGCCCTAATTAGCCATGTTTGACTGAGATATTTTTTCTCCCTGGAAGCAGATGGTGACGACACAAACATCCCTGCCTGTGAATCCGCAATGACCGCCGGCTCTTTTTACCTGATTTTATTTTTCTTCCTTCTCCTCGCTTCCTGGGTGGAATATCAGTGGCCGTTTGGAGTCGGCCCAGCTGGGGGAGACCTCCCTCCCTCCCTCCTTCCCTCCCTCCTTCCCTCCCTCTTCCTCTGCCTCTCTCCCTCCCCTCCCTCTCTCCCCCACCTCGCTTTGCACTGTCCACATCCCAGCAGGTGGGGAGTGTCTCCCAAGGATGAATGCTGACTGTTGCCTTCCCGGCTTTCATGCCAAGTTGCCGTCTCCCTGCACTTGGGACTTAGTGCATCCTCTTTCGGTCATATGTCTGGCCTCCTGTCATCTCATTGGCTGAGATTTTACTTATATACATTTTGAGAACCCCACAATAAACTGTGGAGTTTGGGAACTGCATCACTCACACACACACACCCCCACCACCACCTTCATGTCCACATCCTGCTCACAGAATTCCTATAGCACTCAATGTCTGGTAGTCGTGGTTAATCTCCCCTCAAACTCAAGCACCCCCCCCCTCCCCTCACCCCACAACCACTACTTTTATTACCTTAATGCATATGACCTTTAACATCACCACTCTAGCTAAAAACAACTAATAAATCATTATTATTACGACTTCAGTTATTATGAATGATAATAGTGCAGGAATGGGAAGATGTGTGTGAAGGTGTTCTTGGGCCTGGGGGCTTTCTTTTAGCATGGGGGGTTATTGTTTTGGCTGTTGGGTACAGTGAGGAACTCTTACCCCCAAGTCCTCCATGTGTGATGATTATGTAATAATGTCATGTTTTACAAATATTTGGCTTTTTATACAGACAAATGTGTGTGCGTGTGTGTCTGTGTCTGTGGATTATGTTTATAGTACGTTGTGGGGACCAAATGTTCCCCACAATGTAATAAAAAGCAGTCATTTAAACATTGTGGGAACCATTTCTCAGGTCATCATAAAGACCTGTGAATGCAACAGAAAAACTTAAAAATGTCTTTAAAAGTCAAAAGTCTTGCATTTTCTAGGCTACTTATAGTTAAGGTTAGGGCTGAGCAGGGGTTAAGATTGTCATGTTGTGATTAGAGTTTCCCTTGAGAAATGCATGGAGACAACAAAGATATAATTATTAACCTGTATGTGTGTGTGTGTGTGTGTGTGTGTGTGTGTGTCCTCCTATGTGTCCACCCAGCCCCCCAATCTGTACCAGCCCCCCCTGCTGGTGATGCTACTTCGCACAGTCTGTTGCTAATCTGCCTTAATCCTGTTTAATGGAGCTGTGCTGTTAGTGGCTGTTTGCTGTGTGTTTACCGGCTTCAAAGCGGCACACACTCTGACTCTGCGGGGTTGGGGGGGACCTCTGGAAGACGGACACAGATACACACTGACACTCACTAAAATAGTCACAGATACACAATGACACTCACCGACACAGTCACAGAGAGACACCAACACAATCACCGACACAGTCACAGATTCACAGTGATGCAAACTCTGATGCACACTGTCACATACTGATATAGATACACAGTGACACAGACACCAATGCACACTGACATTCACTGATACAGTCAGAGATACACACCAACACACAATGACACTCACTGACACAATAATAGATATGCACTGACAGAAACTATGGTATACACACTGACGCACACTAGCATAAAAACACACTGACACTGACTGACAGTCACTGAAACAGTCACACAGATACACAGTGACACAGTCACAGATACACTGACACACACTGACAGACAGTCACTGAAACAGTCACACAGATCAACACACTGTCACAAACACTAATACACACTGTCACACACTGACATAGATACACAGAGACACTGACACCGATACACTGAAAATCACTAACAGTCACACTGACACAGACACACACACTGACACAGACACACACTATCACACACTGACACAGACACACACTATCACACACTGAGACAGATGCACACTGACAGAGTCACAGATACACATTGAAATAGACACAGATACACACTGACACTCACTCTCTCTCTCACACACACACACTGACACAGACACATACTATTACACACGGACACAGATGCACACTGACAGTCACACATGCATAGACACTGACACTCGCTCTCACATAGACATCCTGACAGAGACACACTTTGGTATTGACAGACCGATGATTTCTTTTTCCAAACACACACACACTGACCTTCTCCCTGTCATATACAAACACTGACAGACACTCGCACACACCAACACACACTGACACTCTCTTGCACACAGAAATTGACTTATAGATACACATTCTCTCACACACTGACACGTTCTTTCACACACACACACACACACAGACACACACGCTGACGCTTTCCCTCTCACGCACCCCACTGCTGCCCCCATCAGTCCCGCAGTAAGATGAGCTGGATGTGCCTCTTTCTTGCGGCGGGGGAGAGAGAGAGGGGAGGGAGAGAGGTAGAGGGAGGGAAGGAGGGAGGGAGGGAGGTCTCCCCCAGCTGGGCTTCTCTGTTACTCCTTCCTCCTCACCCGTCTATGTTTTATTCATGGCAGTGCGGCTTGCGCTGCAGGATGAATCGTCCGGGTGATGCGGGTGCCCGCCGCTCCCTGTTTGAAAACGATCTCCCCCCCCCCCACCCCCCACGACTCCCCTCCAGCCGTCAGGCCTCCTGAAGCGTTTTATCCAGGGAGTCGCTTAGTGGGGCCTTTCTTTGCCAGCGCGTCTCGTCAGGAAGACGCCGGCCCCTTAGCACGCTCCCCACTGCTCCACGCAGCTCTTTATTGATCACGAGGGGGCTGGCTAGGTGTGCCCCCCCCATATTGACTGTGTGCTAATGGCCACGCACGCCACTAATGCCTTTTATTACTCCTGCGTCTCCTTCAAAGCAAGCAAAACAGTAATTCATCTCAGGAGCGTCCATACCTCCGGCCCTTTCTTACCCAGGGAAAGCCATAGCGCCGTCTAGCTCCACAACCCAGGCAGGGTGCCATTGGCATCTTATATTCCCGTCTGTCTTTTCTGCCTGCCCATATAGAACGTCAGTCCCAGAATTCCCTGTGGCGGCATGATGCAAATCACATTGCCAATGACACTTTGAGGCTGGACTTGGTGTCGTTAGCGGTAGCATTTACTAGCATTCAAGCCATGCACTTATGTGCCCCAACCCTCACCCCCCAGTTTGGGGGCCCCCTGTTGGCTGCAATGAGTCACTATGCTGGGGGGCGGGGGTCCCAGAGTGAATTTTTGATTGGGGCTCTAGAAACAGCAAACCTGTCCTTGGTCATTGAGCTTTCGATAGCCGAATAAATGACACCACCACCTCCCCCCCAGACTCAGAGCGGGCAACAGTTATGTGCATTTGCACCAGTCTGCTGGTGCCACAGGGGCGGCACTGCCAGCCATGCCCATGCACACCCATCCTTCAAGGCAAGTCCCCATCCTTCAAGGTCCGTGGAGGATTCTCTTGCCGTTCTTCAAGCGCAGGAGCTGCACTGAGATTTCCGCTTGCCTGTGACTCCAGGCTGCGGCTCTGTTCTGCTTTTTAATTTCCACGCTTCTAAATTTGGATGCTGGTCTCAGAGCTGCCGAGCTCCCGCTGCAATAGTGGCATTTTCTCCCTTTTCACAGGGGTAATGGGGGATCTTTGGGGGGGGGGTTCTGGCTCCTAGGGTGGACTGAATAAGTGACCATCCACATACCACATTTTCACTCACCACCTTTTTACTCAGAATTCTTCCAAGTAATCACCCCCCCCCCTAACAAAAAAAATAAACGTAGTCATCCCAAACTAAACTGTCAGCCACTGCCAGATGAGACGAGATTTTTATTTTATTTCTCCTAAGATGAGTCATCTTTGCCTCTAATGCACTGCAGAACCCAGTAAGAGGCAGTTACTCTCCTCCACTGAAAAAAAAAGTCGTATTTTATTATTAAGAAATGAAGTGTAAGGATTTTCAAAGTGTCAGTGTGGGCTTTTAATGTCATCCTGCGCGGCTCTGCTGAGAGGCCATGGTGCCCAAAGGCACTTCATGGTGGGGGGGACTTTTAAAGGGGTCTGTTGATGGGGGCCACAATAAGCAGGACGGGTCACTGCTTTGAGAGATATCAAAGTCCATTTTCATACTCAGCAACTGCCAGTTGCCAGGATTATTGTTCGCCATTGTCGGCATCCCATTAATCTTGGGAATATTGAGAAAACACCCTCCTCCATCTCCCTCCTCCTGCCTGATCCTCTGTTTTAGGGCGTGAGTTTCACCGCTCAGCGTCCCATTGCCCATTTCAATGTAGCTAATCAAATTCGGTCAGCACCGCAACATCGTAATAAATGTTTTACTCAAACCTTTAAAAGGCTCGTTTGCTAATTGCAGCGGCAGGAGACATCGCTGCTGCATGCGTTGCGAGCCCGCATGAGATAATCCCCCCTCAGACTGCTGTTTTTTGCTGACTAACGCTGTGAAAACCAAAACAACAATTGACGACACACTTCAGCCTTTCCAGCTGGCTGAATATCACCCCTAACTGCTATACCTTTTCTCTTTTTTCGCCTTTAACAACGGGGTAATTACAGAACAGGGATGGCCGGGATCCAGATTTCTAGCTGGGAGCCGAGCAGGGCCTTCTGGGTAGTGGGTGTGTCCCCACTCTGAGAGGCCAAATGCTAAAAATACCTGGCCCACAAAACTCAAATCAATACGTGAGACATCGGGGCACGCAGGCAAAGTCGAATGTGAGAGGATTTCCGTCAAAGACTGGCATTGGCTGGTGGGGGGCGGGGCTACGGGGAGGGGTGGAGGCTTGTTTGCTTTCAGCCACCCTGATTGGTCCTCTCTCAGTGTATCCCAAAACTGCAGGTTAAAGTTATGTTATTTGAAAAGTAAAATAAGTAAACAGTTATTTAAACAGTAAAGTCAATCATGGTTGCAAAGTAGAGTTCAGAGGCTTATCATTCATCAATCCTCTTTTTTCAGAAGATTTAGAAGATTTAGATTTAGAACATTTTCTAACCTCTGGGGTTGATCAGTTTGAACTCAGCAGATTCAACACTTTATAATGACTAATTAAAACACTCTGGGGGTCAGGGTTTAGGTGCCAGGCTATCGGAACTTTCCCTTGCCACCCCAATCTCTCACTCAGACCTGTTTTCAGGGTATCTCTGGATTGATCTGCTGCCATACTGCACACTGGAGAAGCGCCCATGTGGGAGGAGGTGTCACTGATCCTCTCGTGGCTGATTCAGGAGGCTGAGGAAGCTTAGGCAGCGTCTGCATGAAACGATCTGAGGCCTGTTATGTGAATAAAAAGAACATATAAACGAATGATACGCTGTAAAAACACCACAAGAAAACACTTATAATAAAGCCAGCTTCCACATGTAAAAGGAAGCCCCTTTTAATAAAGTGTTACATTGCTCTATGGCGCCACAAACTGGCTGTGATGAACTCCTGACCCAGGTTTAAACACCTGGTGAACCTGACCTCTTCTGCCCTATTACCACTGTGCCACCCCTCACCCTACCAGCCTAAACATGCAAATCAGCAGCAACCCCCCCCCCCCCGTGTCCCATGACCCTGACCCCACCCACTTCAGTTCTAGCTCACCCAGTCCCCCACAGCACAGAGCTGACCGCGCTTGCGTTGTCTCCTAATGGCCCTGTTCCCCATGCTGCCCCCTTGTGGTGCAGTTCGGCATGTGCTTTGTTTAATTCTGCTCTCTCCTGCCCCAGCAGACCAGCAAGGGCGACGCCCTGGCGAACCGCGTGCAGAACACGCTGGGGAACTACGACGAGATGAAGGAGCTCCTGACCAGCCACTCCAACCAGAGCCATCTGGTGGGCATCCCCAAGAGCTGTGTGCCGCAGACGCCGGTGGAGAAGGCCGAGCAGCCCGGCTTCTTCCCCGAAGGAGCGAGGGGGCGGCCGGGGCCCGGCCAGGCCGCATCTGTATCCATGCCTCCCCCGGGCCCCTCCTCTGCCTCCTCTACGTCATCATCATCTTCCACGCCCAAGAAATCCCGCGCCACAGACTGGCACAGAGGGGGTGGGCAGGCGGCCCTGGGGGCAGGGTCCACCTGTGGGCGGGGAAAGCACGGGGCCGCCATCCACGAGCCACCCCCAGCCCGCCATGAGGACCCGTTCGCTCTCCAAGGCGACAGCCACAAGGGTGACTCTAGTCCAGCCTCATCCTCCCATGGACGACGGCACGCGTCAGCAAAGGGGCCACCAGTGGACACACCGTACAAAGAGCCCCCCCATGGCCGGTCCCCCGGAGATGTGGAGGCGGGGCCCCACGGCGTGGGCTCCCCCGTGGCCTCCACATCCCTGCTGCCCGGTGGCCTGGCCACACCCACCTTCCCACAAGCCTTGCACAGCAAGCCCAGCGCGGTGCAGCAGAAGCCCACGGCCTACGTGCGGCCCATGGACGGCCAGGACCAGCTGCCCATCGACTCACCGGAGCTGAAGCCGCCCATGGAGATCGGGGATGGCTACGGCAGTGCCACCTTCGGGGGCCTGGCGGACAGCAAGGCAGGCGGTAACGGCACCAAGGGCAAGCTGCCGAAGCTGACGCTGCCCCCCCCCGGGGAGGTAGGTGTGCTGCTGTAGCTGTGTGCTCGCCTTCCCATGATTTCGGTTTAGATGTTGGAGCTGTGGTTGACGCCTTCTATGTGATCGTGTTGGTGGAGGGTGGATCCAGGGTGGCCATACTGTGACTTGATGGACGATGGTGCCCGTTAGAGTGCCCTGGTACCATTGTAATCACCGATTCGGAGCGCCCGGCCATTAGCCCAGATATTAACATCTGCCACAGCCACCCATAGGCACAACCGTTCAGAAAGAGAATCTTCCAGGGCTGCGCATCTCAATTTGAGCCTTTGTGAGGATAAACGTGTCCACTGCCCACCCTAATGTCCCTTTAACTGAACGCCCCTTTAACGCTCACTGACACAGAAGCCTTCCTTTTGGGCCCAAATTAAGGTTCAGCTGCACTTCTAGCCCTTAGATCAAACGTGAATCGAGTCCGGGGCTTTTTTGAGAGGGGAGCAGCAGAGCCTGATCCCAGCCCTGCAGAGGTGCCGACTCACCTGGGCCTCTGAAGCGTTTATGAGACGCAGCGCGCCAAGCCGCTGCCAGAAGACATATTTAATCCGTGGCGCCCTGCAGTTAAATGCTAATATATTAGGGGCACTCTAAGTGCTTTGAGAGGGGGATTAGAGGGAGACGCAGGCCGCGGCCGGGGGGGGTCATTAGGCCAGCTCAGGGAGTCTGCTGGCGCAAACACGGCATCACAGAGGTGGGGGATAACTGCACTCTCAGCATTCAGGTCGCGAGGGATAGGGAGTGACACAAAGAGGATCCTGGGATAGATTAGCCTGGCCTGCTTGAGATAAGGACTGAATCTGCTCGCCTTTGTTCTCTGGTCTTCTGGTCTTCTGAGGCTGCCTGGCTCCAGGTCTGCTGACCTGCACCTGCCTTTAATATTCGTATTTTTTTTTTTTAAATCACAATTGTTTATATTTCTGCTAGTTGACAGGCCAGTGGTGTTCCGCAGGAGTGGGCGGGATTGCCACATGCTGTCAGTCACAGGCAGGGTTGGCCCTTATTGGAAAAGGCAGGCAGAATACTGCATGTTAATCCCGCCCCAGAGCGCTTCAAGGCAGGTCTGTCAGGGAAGTGGACAGGCCCCAAGCTGTCACTAATAATGGCGTAACTGCCATGGGTCCTCGGGGGGGGCTACAAATCTGAATGCAGAAAGGGGGGCTGTATCAGAGCGTTTACGCATGTGTATATGTGTATTTGCACCTTTATGTGTCTTTGTCTATGTATGCATTTGTTGGATCCTACTGCTCCTGAATGGAACATGAAAAAACAAATCAGGGCAGGTCTGATGGAAAGAAAGCCCCCCCTCAGCGTTGTTCGGCTCTGGGTAGGCGCCCGTCCCAGTCTAAGGTGAAACATGAGCAAGTCCCAAATGCCCCAAGGTACCCACCGGAAGCCCATCTGACAGCCTCAGGGGACACAGCCCGCTAAGGTCCATCAGACACATCAGGAAGCATCCTGCTATCGCTGAGGGTATCAGTTCGGCCAGGGGGTACATGCGGCACTCACCGAAAACGGCCGCCTCAGGTCCATCGCGGCAAATGCGAGCCATCGATAGTCAGATAACGGCATTGATCGGCCTCGGTGCCGGGCATTATGGAAGCTCTCCGTAACTAATCGCCTTATCGCCGGCCCTTCCGGGACAGAGCCACAGCGGCGATGGGGCACATTAGATTAGCCGCTCTGTCGAGTGCAGACTGAAGGATGCGCCGAAAATGATCTTTTATTGCGCGCTCTTCCTTTAAAGAGCCATTTTTAATCCTTTGATGGTGTTGTTTTGCGGGAGATCATAGCGGATCTTTGCGTGGAGGGTAATCTCATTCCGTCCAAACTGCGGTTTAAATAGTCCATCCCAGGCGGTGTACCCACTTTGATGTGGGCCTCGGTGGGCTTAGCACCAGCCCCCCCCCAGCCCGTGCTGCTTCTGACTGATGGATTTCTGCCTACTGAAGGTCAGCTGGAGTTCCTCACCCGCGTTTCTGGAGGTAATTGAGCTGGTGTGACTGACCCTTACCAGCGCCCTCGATGAAGTGGGTGCCGTACCCCACCACCACAAAAAAAAAAAAAATTGGGAGGGGGTGCTTACCTCATAAGCCCCTCCTGCACAAATGCTCACTTTACTATTGCCCGAAGCAGACGGCACAGTGTTTCTCGCACCGGGTGTGTGTGCAGACGGGGAAAGAACATTCTGGAATGAGCCTTACGTGGGGCTTGGCTCCGGCTTCAAATGCCTCCTGCCTGAGCCACATTTCCAGCATCATCCCAGTTCCGTTTCTTCCCAACCAGCTCGGAGGAGCTCTGCCCCAGAGTGAAACTATTTCACACACATTCATCTTGGCAGGCAGTTCCTGGTCGTGTCTTTCAGAATTGTCCGTCTTGGCACATTTACGTCTAATTTATTTAGCAGATGCTTTTATCCAAGCCAATGTGCATTTTTTTGGGACATACTTTCTTCTGCGAATGCAGGATCACACAGTCCCTTTAGCCATTGGGAGTTGTGAGCCTTGCTCAGGGGCCCAATGGTGGAATCCCAGATCGGCTGTCTGTCTGGACGTGCGGCGTGCAAGGTAGCGATGGCCCTCAGATGCCAGGATGGAGGCCAGCGCAGAGCCTCCAGGACGCCTGCTGGAGGTTTGTGGGACGTAGGAGGCTTTATTGCTGCATACAGCCAGGATGGCTGGGGCGTGCAGGGAGGGTGAGCAGGGGCCTCACTTTGGGCTGGAGGTGGGCCAGCCTCTTGGACTGGCTGGCTGTGTTCAGCAGTCTCTAATTTAGGATTTAGTCTTTTGAAAGGAATTTGGTCGGGGTTACCACCCACAACACTCCCTCCTTAGAAACTCAACCCGAATGCCCCCCTCGCCACCCACACACCCATGGAGTTCCTCCTCTGTCATGTCTCACGATGATAACAGCAGCAGAAGCTGCGGTTAAGGCTTTATTTTCATGTAGCCTGTCCGTTTACCTCGGAGCTAAATTGGATTTCTGGGAGGGTCTGGGCACGTGGGGGGTGGGAGGGGCAGCAGAAATGCTGGGGATTTGTCTGATGCACTGCCTCAGTTTGAGATGACCATGCTCAGTTTCTGACCATGCTGTCATAGTCACAGTGCCGCTGAGGTGGGAATCACTGCCGGTGAAGCATCTTGACTCCCTTACGGATGACCCAAGAGTGAGTCAGAGCAGCTTCTGTGATCAGCCTAAGGAGAACCGATTGAGGAAGAGCATTTGCTCTCTGTCTCTGACTAACGGGTGAATCGTTTAGAGGCTCGTCATCGGGGCAACGGGGGTGCCGTTAGGTACAGCGAAACAAGCAAGCCATCACGTGGAGAAAGTCCTATGGATGTCGGCACGGAT
This sequence comes from Brevimyrus niger, assembly GCA_015164015.2. Taxonomy (NCBI): domain Eukaryota; kingdom Metazoa; phylum Chordata; class Actinopteri; order Osteoglossiformes; family Mormyridae; genus Brevimyrus; species Brevimyrus niger. The sequence goes on along the minus strand of JAABNY020000002.1, from coordinate 20,906,105 downwards.
ACACCTCACGTTAAGCAGTCAGCTTTACCACGTGTCACTGCACATGTTAAGTGTGAAACACCTAACACCTTGGCCCATTCGTCTTACAAGTATCCCATCCACTGAAGAAATATGGCAGCCATTCCTTTCATCAATACCAACACGTGCCTTTTCTCCCCAGAATCAGACCAGGGGCTTCCACAAATGGACCATGCATTTCTGCTTTGGCCATTGTCCTGTGTGTCTGCCTGTCATCGTAGATATTGTTAAATATGAAGGTAGGAGTGTCCTCACCTTTAGTACCCTGAATGACGTGAGCCCATGTTCATGCTGTTATCCCACTGTGACGAGCTGATCATTATTCCCAGCGCTTCCCCTATGTTTCTCTGATCATCCTTACAAGTTAGAGTCCCCAATCCTAAGGGATGTCATTATCAGAGGTGCGTCAGGCTGAGGATGACAGTCCCCCATCTGTGTAACCACAGTTAGAATCACAATAGATAGACAGATGTAGCAATAGATAGCAGGCACTGGTCCCAGATCAGGCAGTGCTTTTTGGGATCTTGTTCAGATAGGCACGGGCTGTCGCACCTTCGGCCGGCGGCTGGTGCGGGGGTGGGGTGTCCATCCTGCCAACGTGCCGCATCCAGCTGGATCACCGCAGCACCGAGTGCTTTTCCCTCCATGCTGAGTTATTAGGAAGCCCCTTAATTCCAAGTAACAGCTGGTCTCATTTGCATAAATCCCATCACAATCTATTTGCCCGGGTTTCTTGTCAAACTGCAATAAAGAAAGATTGTGTAGGCCTGGGGCTAGAACCCACACAGCGCTGTCGGGGTTCACTGGCACAACCGGGAGGGTCCCTATCCCCAGCCAACACCTTCTGTCCACCCAAAACTGGTTTCACCAAACAGAAAATGCGTCGTGTTTTGGGTTTCCCCTGCTGGCTGGTTCGCTTTATTTTGAGTTGACTGGGTTTACAACTTTTTGTAAGTTTAGAACTTCAACAGTCTCAGGCAGGGTTGGTGTTTAGCCTTTAAAACTAGAACCTTAACTAGATGTAATGTGTGAAGATCTAATGAAACCATTGCTGCTTGTAGAGTATATTTATAAGATAGACTAAAATTAATTAAATAAAATTAATGAATTCCATTCATTTTAGAGGTTGGTGTCAGGATTGACACTCCAGCTACCAAAAAAACCTCACGGAGCTTCAACAAAGCAGGCAGGACACTTTTCTGTTCTCCGTGGGAGTAGCTCCACTGCTGCTGCCCTCAGGAAGGCTGCACACATCATGGAATGGATGGGGGGAAGTCCTCTAGAACCTCATCCCTAGAGGAGTTGAAACTGCCGGAGAGCCAATGGAATCAGTCCTGTTGGTGATCAGAGTTGGTTTGGTGCCGATGTGTAATTGCTGCACAGCAGGTTTTAACCAGAGAGGGTTCTGGGTAGGCATGTTTAACGTCTTGTGTCTCCGTCATAATGCTCATCTTCCTCTTCAACTGTGATGATTGATATCCCGATGAAGGAGACATTTTACTCGCAACTTTGCTCAGTTGTTGATGGATGCCCATGAGGTGACACTCAGGAGTAGTAACTTGTTGTTACTACTCCTGAGTATTCATCTTAGGTCTAGTAGGCTACCACGTACTAGGTTAAATGAGGATGGACCTGGCCAGACTCCAAGATGAAGCTGTTTCTAATGAGTTTGCATGTAGTTTGTATGAGGAACTTTCAGACTTGGGGGGGGGGGCATTCTCAACTCTAATTTGTTGTGGAAGACATTGCATGGCAAGGTAGCTGACAGTTGAATTGATATTGCCAATGTTCCCAGAAGGCAGTGTTTCATCTTCCAGGGCACCTTGAATATTGTTAAGAGGCTCTCGAGAGACTGAGTAAGGAGTCTGGGCTAGTTAAAACCCAAGTTCCAGACCTTTAATGACCTCTTGAGCATAGCCATCAGCAGTGTATCATTTCTGCAGAAAGAATGTTGACCACATCAAGAGATTCATTTACCTCAGCAGCGACATTTATGTCTTTAGTGACTCATCCTATGAAGTCAGCAGATGGATTGGAAGAGCATGGGGGGCTCATGGGGTCGCTGTATTGTGGTGTTCCCAATATCTCTGTAAGAGGACAAAGGTCCAAGTCTTTAGAGTCCTGGTGCTCTCTGTCTTGCTGTATGGCTGCATGACATGGACACTACCCAGTGACCTGAAACAAAGATTGGACTCCTTTCCTACTGTGTCTCTTCAGAGAGTTCTTGGGTACTGCTGGTTTGACTTTGTGTTGTATGAGCAGTTGTTTAGGGAAACTTGAATGAGGCACATTGCCTGCATTGTGAGGAAGTATCTGGTATGGGACTACTGCGATGTGGTGTGATTTCCTGAGGGTAATCTATAGCCCGCAAGATTCTCATTGCTGAGGACTTGAACAGCTGGACCAGGCCAGGGGATTCCCACATAACACCTGGCTGTGGCAGGTATACAGCTATTTCTGGAAGGTGGGACATGACTGCCTGGGGGGGGGGGGGGGGGGGGCAAACCCGGCCGCGGGGGTTTTGGTGGGGTGGGG
>JAABNY020000002.1:20869481-20879830 GCA_015164015.2 Brevimyrus niger | reverse complement strand
AGGTGGCTGGGGTGGCATTTGGGGTCACAGGGGTTCCTGACCTGACAGGGTTGTCCTGGGGGGGTGGGTTCCTCACCTCTCAGGATGGGTCTGATATGAGTATTAAAAAGCAGAGTTGTCGCGGGCACGTATCACAAGGGTGTGATTTCCCCATAGAGCAGGCGGGCGTCTCCTCCGCCAGTCCCCTCACCTCCTTGCAGGCTCCCCCTCGCACTTCCTCCCACATCAGCGCGAAGCCAGCAGAGTGACGAGCAGAGCCGACTAAATATAAAGTGGCGACTAATTCCGTAAACAAACCCCCCGTTTCCACGGATGGCCGCGTTTGCCAGTTATCTGCCGCTAATTATGTACCAGCTCAGCCTGGCTTTCACGCTCGCTCCTCAGACGGGAGTTTTTGTTTGCGTGCTTTTCCGTGAAATCCCTTAAGTGACAGACTATTCCTGAAACTGACTCTGCGTTTTTATTCAGGCTGAATCTGTAACTTCGAGTCCTTTGTTTCCTTTCTGTATGGAGTCCTCCTCTCGCCTCTTAGGCTTCCTTGCTGTGCCTCACTGTCTGTCCAATTTTCCCCACCCCCAGACCCAATTTGCCCTGCCCCCAGAAATCTTTGCCCCACCCCCAGACCCCTTTGCCCTATCAGCTCTCTCCATGTGCTAATTTGAGGCTCCTCCTCTCTCCACAGGTCAGCTTGTCGGGTGACTCCAGCTGCGTGGAGGACATTCTCCGGGTGAGTCTAACGCTCTTCCTGACCCCCCTGCCCCCTGTCCTATGTTAATTACACATAGTTACCAGCAGGACCCTGCTAGTGATCCTCTTATCCCCTACGGAAGGTGCCAGGGCTCTAAGAAGAGCCTGGTGACAATTAGCGAGGTCTGTTCTACCACGTGCCCGTCGGCGGGCACACTGGGATGGTGCCGTGCGGTTTTCACTGTGCTGTTTGTGCTGTGTGGGCGAGGCCTTGAGGCTGTGGTGACGCTGGCATTCCTGAGGCCTCCGCCACGTGCTGGCACTGCCTGCTTGTTTATCGCCGTGGAGACAGGAGGCTTGTCAAGTTGGGGCCTGGGGGCCTCCACACGGGCCCTCCTCCCGGGGCCACAGGGCCACCAACAGAGATGACAAGGTGGCCGTCAGCACCCTGGGGCATAAGAAGAAGGGGGTGGTAAAGGTTGCTGGGCAACAAAGCATTTAGCCTCCACATGTGACATGGGTGTATCAGACATGGAGCTTCTTAGGGCTCCTCTAGTTGCGGACTAAATCAAACAGGCATATCAATGCCAAACCAGTCATTGTAAATCAGAGCACTTCCAGGTCATGTGTGAGATGTTTCAGTTTCCTGTCTTGCCATAATCCTCCCGGGGCCAGATGTTCTCTGTAAGTGATTAACTGTTGTGTGTCTTCATTTACGTCTGTCCTGTCTCTCAATATAACTGTTCTTGGCCTTCCAGAAAAGTCTGTCCAGCGTAGTTACACAGTTATACCATATGGGCAGACTGGCCACCTCTTGACAAAAGGGGTCTTCATTCAGTTTACTCTTTCAGCTAGTTTAAGAGCCTGTTAAGCGATCTTGCTTGTCTAATTGGTCATCAAGACATACCCACAAAATCACTGTCCCACCCCCATCTTGCATCGCTATTATTATTATTTTTTAGTCCAGTGTAATTAATCTTGAACATGAATGAGGTGAAAACATGAAGGATGGTTTCAGTCTGTGATTATTCAGGCGGGTTTTAATCTTGCCGCTGCTGTCTCCGGGCTTTACGAGCAAGCGGCCGCCGGCATCAGCTTGTTCTGTTTGCAAAACCGTGTTTAGATTGGGAGACACGCTCTGGTACCCTTAATGCGTTTAATTTGCAGCCCAAGGCCACAGAAGATGCGCTCGGCCTCACTGCAGCAAGTGAAGAATAAGGTCAGGGGGAAAATTAGGGAGTTTATGAGAAAAAACAACCCTGCGGAGTGGGAGGTGAGAACTAAGATATCTGGGAGTGTTATGGAAGGGCAGTAAGTCACGGAGCAGGAGAGATTCTGGAAGCCATTACTGACAGCCAGCTAGTTCTGAAGAGACCTTACTGACAGCTAGATGGTTTTGAGGAGATCTTACTGACAGTTAGATGGTTCTGGGGAGCCATTACTGACAGCCAGCCGGTTCTGGAGAGACCTTACTGACAGCTGGCTGGTTCTGGGGAGGCATAACTGACAGCCAGCTGGTTCTGGAGGGACCTTACTGACAGCTGGCTGGTTCTGGGGAGGCATAACTGACAGCCAGCTAGTTCTGGAGAGACCTTACTGACAGCTGGCTGGTTCTGGGGAGGCATAACTGACAGTCAGCTGGTTCTGGGGAGGCATAACTGACAGCCAGCCAGTTCTGGAGAGACCTTACTGACAGCTGACTGGTTCTGTGGAGGCATAACTGACAGTCAGCTGGTTCTGGGCAGGCATAACTGACAGTAAGGTGGTTCTGGGGATACCTTGCTGACTGCTAGATGGCTCTGGAGAGGCATAACTGACAGTCAGCTGGTTCTGGGGATACCTTACTGACCTCCATTTAGCTCTAGGAGACCTTATTACCATCCATGGCCTTTGGGTATGTTTGTCTCTTCCTGAGTGTGATTTTCCCTGTGCTTTTGTGTATGTGTGTGTTGCTCTGCTGATGACTGATGACGCCCCCTACAGGAGATGACTGATCACTGTCTAATGACGCCCCCTACAGGAGATGACCCATTCCTGGCCCCCTCCTTTGACTGCAATCCACACACCAGGCAAAGCGGACCAGAACAAATTCCCCATCCCATCCAAGGTGACCGCCTTCGCCCCACACTGAGCCGACCCGCTGCTCACAGCACCGTATCTGTGTTTTCCCAGCATGCCTCGGTACAGCATTCTCACATAGGCAGCATCCCGCCTCATGACCTGGGCCTCCTTTGGGTGCAGCGTGATCAAGGCCCATCCCCCTGTCGGAACGATAATGTCATGCTCCTTTCCTGCTATTTCTGGATCGGTTGCCGTTTGAGGAATGATCACAGATGTAACAGAACTATGACCGTCCCTGGTGTCCCTTCTTCTGGATCTCGATGGGGAGGAGGGGGGCGGGGGGAGGGGGGTGATGTGCTGCCCAGACTTGTTTGTTCATTTAATGATTTGGCGAGCTGTCCTTTGAAGATCGAATACTGCAGATAGTTTATTTAAAATTGGGCCTTAAACCAAACCAGCACCCCCTATAGGGTCAGCTGGGAGTGGTCACAGCCCATTGAAAGCATCAGGTAGTCAGATTGGGTCAATCCTCTGTACAAATAATACATCAAAGCAAACAGCCCATATCTCTCATAACCCCCTTTAACCATTAGTGATTATTGTGCCTGATTGCGTGACTCACCGAGACGTCATCCATTGTGTCGCCCGCCCCTACACCCATTCCTCATCCTTTTACAGCTGAATCCCTTTATTTGTATCCTATTAGAGATCAGGTTGATTTTGTTAGCTTTAACCAGGTGGCATTTTTCATAAGGATCTGTTTATGTAAATCTGTGCTCAACGGCACCGCCCTTCAGGTGAGACTACCCCTGTCTCACTCTCCATCTGTGTGATGTGTGATTGGTGTTTTCTGTCTGATTGCATCACTACCAGATCAGGTCACTCCACATGTATTGGTGCAGTAACGTGTCACATGTATGATGACCTCCACATGTTTGATGACCTCCACATGTATGATGACCTCCACATGTATGATGACCTCCACATGTTTGATGACCTCCACATGTACGATGACTCACTAGTATCTCCACCCCCTGCCTGTCTCCCTTGTTTAGGATCCTCAACATCTCACCTCAGGATACAATGGACAAAGTAAGTCTGCTTTTATTTTGCTTTTCTTCCCTAATTTTTTTGAAACATGAATTATGAAGACTAGCAGCGGCTCATTGTCCTCCACGGTGGAAATGTTCTGCCGTGCGGCACTTCGTTAGTGACGCTAATTGGCAGCATGCCAGCCCTGTGATGGCACTAAGCTGATGATGGCCCGTGCTGACGTTTCCACATGGTTTTCCGTTATAGAGCGCTGTGGCATCACCGGTAACAAGCCCCCCACCAAGGCTGTGCCTCAGAAGTCGTGAGTATTCATTTTATTAATTATCTGGTGCAGTAGGGGGGGACTGCTGACTCCTCTGTGGGATAAGCTGCCTGACACTGGTGCCAAATGCTGTGAATGCTGCAAGACACAGCACAGAAAATGGGAAACATTTGCCCTCTGCCTAACCTCTGGCAAAAAGACTTCCCTGTCACATGACTGAATGGCCCTCTGTCACATGACTGACTGGCTCCCCTGTCACATGACTGGCTATGACTGTCGGAGGCATGCCTGGCTACCTTGCCAATGCGTCTTTCACTTGAGACAGAAGCGAAGATGAAAACATCGCAGGTTCATATCCGAAAATCTTGCTGTACAGGAAGATATTATGAAATAAAATAAAAATGTAATCAGTGTATTTTGATTTGGAAAAAACAAGGCGGGTGACTTTACTGATAGCTGAAGCTGTATTTTCCATCATAGCCCAGAAATGACAGGGAGTAATTTCCTGAGAGACGGAGTCCGCAGACGGAACCGAGCATGACAGTGAATCTCTCTGTTGACCTTTGCAGCATCACTCTCTCTCTCTCTCTCTCTCTCTCTCTCTCTCGTCTCTCGACCACTCCGCTGTCGCCCAGGGAAGTTCTCCAGGTGGCCTGCTCTGTAGCTCCGGCGGCCCCATGACACACGTCCTGATGCTCGTTACAGAGGCACTGTGGGATCCTCAGAAGGCCCCGGTTATCATGTGTGTTCTCAGCCCCTGAAGGGTTTTTGGAATTGGGCACATAGAGCCCTTCTAATCCGCAGACTAGCAGATTAGCTTTGCCACGTGCACACGGCAGTGGGGAGTTTAGCAGTTAAGGACATGGTGGCTTCCTGTAAGGCTTACAGTCCACGGGCAATTCCTGTAAGAGTCACAGTTATCAGTGCCTTCTGGTAGGACTCCTTGCACAGGCCATTCCTGTAAGACTCACAGTGGTTGGAACATTCTTGTAAGACTCATAGGGTGTACATGTGTGTTTTCCTGTAAGACTCTGCTTTCTCTGTTCTTGTGAGATGCTTGGTGATTGGTGCATTCCAGTATGATTCACAGTTACTGATGCATTCCAATAAGATTCACGGTAATATGTCTGTTTTCTTCTAAGACTCATAGAGATTGGTGTTTTCTTGTAGGACTTATTGTGAATAAGGCCCACGATTGGTACTTTCCTATAAGACTAACAGCGATTGGTACTTTCCTGTAAGACTCACCGCGATTGGTATATTCCTTTAAGCATGAGCACTCAGCCACAAGGCTTTTAGAGAACTTCCCGTATGTACAACAGAAGGCTCCACAGATGCACAAAGCTATTGCTTGCAAATCATCCAGCTATTCTGATGTGTGTGTGGTTTTTTTTTTAGATTAAGGCTGAAATAAACCAAATCCTCCTACACAAACCAGCACTGGTTGCGGGGGCCTCAGCGTGCTGTTTAACCACGACACAGGGTGATAACGTGGTAGAGTGCTCTGCGCCCCCCCCCGCACCACTGATCGCAATTGTGGTCATTTAGAATGAAGGGGTGTGGCCACGCAGTGACGTCAGCACGAAACAGTCCCACGTGAGCGGCCAGGCATGAAACGAGGTGACGTCACCGCGGACAACCACCCGAGCCATTGAGGAGGTGGAGCATGAAGGAGTGTGTGCAGGCAGCTCATTCCGAGCAACACACCCGCCACACGCTCCGGGAAGCAGACGGATCGTTGAATCTGGGAAAGAGAAAACATCCGACTCCAAGCGGTCAGGAATAATTACCAGTCCACGGTCAGGGTTTGAGGTGTAAGCGGGTGCAGCAGCTTAGAGAGGCCTTCGCTGTTTCCTGGGAGAGAGGGCAGACAGCCTCCAACTCTAACGATGCCTCCGAGCTTCCAGCCCGGTGCCGCCTCACGCCCGAAACAGACTCCCTAGCAGCCTCCTGTAACCTTTTCCACTAGATTAAGATTCCAGACGCTGCCATGGAAACGGAACCTTGAAAATGAGATCTCTGTCAGAGTGTGGGAGAGGCAGTGTCTGTCCCTTTGTGTTTCTTCAGTGCCAAGTCCGATTAAGCTGGCCGTAATCGGTAAGGCAGTGTTTGAATAGGTATAACGCGCTATCCCACCGCGAAGTGTCAAGTGTAGAGTTATGGTGAGACTCTCCAAACACCAAAGTGGCTTAAGATTAAGTGGAGATCTAGGGGACAAATCTGGCTTGGTTGATCGTTCACCGGGACCCTGGAATACCACCTCTGAACTGCTCGGTAACTGGAATTTCCACTCTTGTAGGTGAAGGGGCCTTTTGTCAGGTCTACCTTGCATTTGTAATGAGAGTCTCCTCTTGGCTCAGGAGATGATTTCTGCAGCGGCAAATGATGCGCGATGCTGTGGTGCCTTGCAGTGGGCAAGGAAGACGTTTCCCGTAAACCCCCATCAGAGATAAACCCCAAAGCCCCATCAGGGATAAACCCCAAAGCCCCATCAGGGATAAACCCCACAGTCCCTTCAGGGATAAACCCCAAAGCCCCATCAGGGATAAACCCCACAGCCCCATCAGGGATAAACCCCAAAGTTTTATCAGGAATAAACCCCACGGCCCCATCAATGATAAACCCCAAAGCCCCATCAGGGATAAACCCCACAGCCCATTCAGGGATAAACTTCACAGCCCTGCAGCCTCAATTTCCCCACTGGTGTGGTCAGGTGTTCCCTCAGGTGTGGATGTGGACATCACCATATTTTTCTTCCTGGAAAAAAGCCCAGATTGAAATATTGATTTTCATCCCTTTGTCTTTGCTGGGATTATTGGGTGTATTTTCACGTCTCACATTTCTGCCGATCATCCATCTTCCCCTCTTATCTCTTGCTTGCTGTCTACATTCCAGCTGGGAGTAGTGTCCGCAGGTCTCTGTACCTCACATTTACACGTGAGAAGGGTTTTGCCACAAGGGGGCTCCGCTGCTGTGACTCATCCATGGTTAACGGGGTCGACAGCATGTTCATTTTCATTCTGTGGGGGGGGGGGCTGTAAACCTGCAACTCTAACCACTGGGACAGAAAGTGTGTGTCTGTGGGGGGGGTTGCCCCTGGCAACATCCACTGAACCACCACACAACTAGAGAAGCAAGCAGGTGTGTGAGCAGGCATGTGTAACTGCAGGCAGGAGTATGATGCAGGCACACGTGTGAATGTCTGTGGGCACACGCAATTTATAATTTATAGATTAAAAACCCAATACGATAAGAAAAATTTTAAAGGCCTTTTAACTAATAGGAACAACCTTACAGGGTTCTTTTATATTTTTTGTAAATAAAATATCCCCACAAAAACTATATAATATATAAACAGCCCCGTCCAAATAAATATGTCTCTACGGACTTTGTTGGGTAGTTCCTCCTTCTACATCTGCTGTTATGTTGTATTTTTACTATACCTGTAACCCTTATAGAGAAATATTTAAACACGAAAGATCACCCACATTAAAAGATAGAAAAATCTGTGATTTGAGTCAGATCTCATCCTGGCCAGCTGGTGGTTTAGCTGAATGAGATTCAAACAGTGCTCAAGTGTCTGAGACACAAACTGACGACCCCCCTGGGTCTGCTGGCCGATGACTGCACTCGGGAGGGCCCCTGCCAGACCTCTGATTCATTCTGTTCTTATGAGGCTTTCAAACAGATGTGTGCTCCGCCTCCATATATTTTGAAGGAGGTGTGCTTAATGGGCTGCCATGGGGAGGGCTTTAATACACAGCAGTGTCTCACACCCCAGTGACACCAGCCTCATTGCACAATGTTGTATGGGGACTATATTATGCATTGGAGCCATCTGTAAAATACCAGTGGAGTCGCCTACTGTAATGTGCCTGTTTGTTAGCATAATGCTAGATGCTACAGACAACCGATCGGCTGCCTGTTAGTTTTTAGGCTAAAACCAGCTGGTAACTGGCTGTCCAGTGGGACAGGCAGAGCCACACACACTGGTAGCTTCCTTAGATGTCCCTGGGGCATTTTTAGGATAATGGGAACGCCCCCACTTTAAACCCCCCGCCCACTATAAAATGTCCTTCCTCTTGTTTACATAGAATAACACGACCCAGTTTAAAATGCCCTGCTCGATGTTTACACAGAATAACCCCTAATTTTGAAACACCACGCCCCTTTCTTACACAGAATACCCCCACACACCCCCCCACTTTAATTAAAACACCCTGCCCCTTGATTACACAGAATAACCTCCCCCCATGCTTCACTGATCAACTTGCTGACTTCTTTGTAGTGGGATTTTTCTTCTTTAATTGTTTTTTTTTAGGTCTTAGAAGAATGTCATGGGCATACACACACACACACAGAAAGACACACACACAGAAAGACACAAGCACACACACACACACACACACACAGAAAGACATACACACACACAAAGACACACACAGAAAGACACACAGGAAGACACACACAAACACACACACACACACAGAAAGACACACACCTACACACACACAGACCTGAACTCATATATCTGTGGGAAACATCCAATAATTTCCACGGGCATAGCCCTAACCCCTGACTATGATGACCGTAACCACTACCTAGCCCTCTGACACCCACACACATAGACCCTTTCACACACACTCACATAGACCCTCTCACACCCGCACACATAGACCTCTCACACACGCTCACATAGACCCTCTCACACCCGCTCACATAGACCCTCTCACACCCGCACACATAGACCCTCTCACACCCGCTCACATAGACCCTCTCACACCCGCTCACATAGACCCTCTCACACCCGCTCACACAGACCCTCTCACACCCGCTCACATAGACCCTCTCACACACGCCCACATGAAACACCTCGGCTTTGTGACACAGGTCCTGCAGGACACATGTGAGACATTAGAGAGTAATTGCTGGTAGTTGGGCTCTGAGGTCCTGCTCAGTCTGAGGCAGTCCGGGCAGCTGAGGTCATACTGTGCAAAACTTTAGCATATTGGCCTCTTTATTGTTCCCACTTCAGAGGAATGACTGCCAGACCTTGTTAGTGCCGCGCCAGGCCGCGATCTCGCCGTGCAGGAACGCATGTCAGCAGGACTTGGCGTGCGTCTCTCGTGTGGGTTTTATTTACATGCTTTGCCGTTGCTGTCACCACAGCCCACGGGCTGCATAATTACATCACCTCTTAAAGCCATTACTTCACGCATTAGAAGTCCGACATGAAACTCCGACACGCGATCGGCCCGTGATGGGTAACGCAGACCCACAGAGGGTCAGACAGGCGTTCGGCATCACAAAAATCCATCATAAAGTCCTTTGCATCAGTGTAGTCAGAAACCCGATGTCTGGTACTAATGGAACATTCCATCAGTTATGTGTCACGTCAACCGACAGATGGGACACCATCTCCAGGAGCCCTGGCCTGAAGGGTTAATGTCACAGGGGACCAGCGATGGTGACAGTGACACACTGACACTGTCATATTCACATCTACAGGATGCTGGAGGACGACCTGAAAATCAGCAGCGACGAAGATGACGGCGACCAGGTAGCTTGTGTGAGGGCCTGCGCGCATGTCTGTGTGATCTGTGTGTGTGTCCGTAAGCATGTCCAGGTGTGCGTGTCTGTGCAAGTCTACATGTGTGTGTGCGTCCGTGTGTATGTTCTTGTGCATGCCTGCATCCAAGTGTGAGTCCATGTGTACATCTGTGTGGATTAGGGCATCCTGGGGCCGTACTACATTCAGGGGTTGCGTGCAGAAAACTCAATCATGGCCCTGCTTTGTACACATATTCAGGTGACCAGAGTGTGTGTGTGTGTGTGTGTGTTTGGGGGGGAAGGATGGTTTGTTTAAAAAGACACACCCTACGCTTCCCCTTCTCTCTGCATTTTGACACTAGTGAAAAATGTTTGTTTATACTGTATTTTTTCCCCCACACTTTAATCTCTGCCTGTGTTTTGGGGGCTCAGATCCACACCTCTCAGCCCAGCAAACATTCATTATTTATGAATCATGTGAGGAAATATGGCCATGTCAGGGCTGCAGATTGGCTGTAGTAATCAGGCTCTTTAAACGACCTGGCAAACTCTGCGTGCCGTCGCTCACTGCGTCCCCCAGAGCTGCGGGTTTGCCGAGAGACAGACGAGTGCAATCGTGTTTCATGTGGGTTTGCATTAATCCAGCAATAATTGACTAATACATGCGGAGTTTGCTGAAACACATATACGGGCAGTGGGGCCATCGTATGTCGTCTGAGTCAAGCTGGGGGGGGGG
>JAABNY020000002.1:20839205-20857556 GCA_015164015.2 Brevimyrus niger | reverse complement strand
GTCGCCGCGCGAAGTGAACCTCAACAGGAAGGCGCCCCCGAATAATCTACTTTTGGGGTTGCATCCATTGTTAATAATCTTCTTGAAAGGTAGCAAAAATCCGGAAGGGGGGGGGGGGGCGGTGCCTGGCAAAAGTGTCAGAGTGGTGGGTGGGGAGGGAGCGATCACAAAAGCTGATTGACACTAAAACCTGTGGGGTGAACTGCAGAGGTCTTACGAGGGGGGTCCAAAACCTTCAGGATGAATTGCGCACATTTGTGATGTGACAATCGATATTTGTGGTTTAACTTCACCCCTGCCAGCCGCTTTTTTGCAAGACACTCTCGTCCCTCTAATGAGCTGCTTGATGTTCCCAGCCGTTCACAAGACGTCTGCCATGGAGAGCAAGCTCAGGTGTCTCTTCGCCATGGGAACAGCCCAGCCCTGGAGAGCGGCCTGACCCAGGAAGCGTGTCACCATTACGGTGGGAGGGGCTCTGATTATCACACCGTATGGTGTCACACAAGACACAGTGCCCGCCTCTCTCATCAGGTGCACGTTATTCCACGTTATTCTCCTGTCTGTCTGCAGTTAGCGCGTGTTTGTCACTATGGAGATCATGATCCCCAGTGAGGATACCCCTGCGTCTTGCAGTCCCATCTCTTTGCTCTGGGTGTCGCCTTCATACTCCAATTAATCATTTCTTTCGAAACCACAACTGTGACCGGCGCTGAAATCTGGAAATGCAATCTGGACAGAGCTGCGTGCAAAATCCAGTTGATCGCCTGAGTGATGTGTGATTCGAATCAAAAGTAAACCGACCTAAATAAGCCCAAATTAAAAGGCTAGGTTTCCATGATTTGTGGCATTCCTTCCAGCATAAATAGCTAATCGAGCGGTTCTTTGGATTTACCCCCAAAATCTGAAGCGCTGATATCGGAAGCTTGCAATGATGTCTTCATGAAGTCTCCAGGCCGCTAAGGGGCAGGGTGTTGGTTTGAGACCCAGCACACCCCCACCTTCTCCATGCAGGAGTGTTATTCCGCATCAAAGCATGTTTGTTTTACCATTAAACCTTGGCCCTGTGCTCAGTACAGCCCACTCAGCTTTTTATGGCGTCTATAAAACTCCATCACCAATCATCGGTGCTGTCATTTTAACCTCATTGTCATACCGCCCTGTGGTACTGCGGTGACGGGGCGACCCCGGCAACGAGGCCTGCCGCCTCGGATGCCAGACTCAGGTCCATGCTGGGGGGGAAGCATTTCAGCATCCTGGCAGATGGATAGATTATTTATACACCGGCCAGAACCCCCCCCCCCCCTTCCTTATTTTAGCTTAAGTAAGAGTGCTCCTTAGTCCCTGAAGTTATTTATAACACTGAAAAAGTGTGTGGGGGGTTCTTTACTTTTATTTTAATGTTATACAGCCCCTAACCTTGCCCTCCGCTCCACTGGAGTTCTCTATGTACATTTATATGCAGGGAGGGTGGGGGGGGTTGCAATTCATCTTGCTGTGTAAGACTGTAAAGGTCTATAAGGTGGCCGTATTTTTGAAGCGTATATGAGGGATGTAGTGGCGAGGGCAGGAAAGGTTGGGGAATATCTGCACGCTTTTGCAGGTTATTTATGTGGGCGTATATCTCTTTTATTCGGGGCATCAAAGAAAAAAGCACAGAGGCCACATGGTGGGAGCCCCCCCCTCCAGCGCACACACATACACACACACGCACACATGTGAGGCAGGACAACACATTCTCCAACAGACAGAGGCGCTCCTCTGTCCTCGTAAGGTGAGCGAGGCTAATTAGCGAGCAGCTCAACCTACATCGCACTCACTGTTTCCATGGGAACGGAGCCGCGGGCACCTGGAAGAACTGAAACCATGAACAACGTTAAATCCACGTGTTTGTCTTACGGGAGGTCCTCACCCCATATGAGTGACCCAGCCTGCAGGAACCCTACATTAGCCAAGCTATGGATAGAGGAGGGGCCTTTGCGGGTGCCGTGGTAACAGGTCACGATGAAACGTGTGTATGAAACAGTATCTAAAAGGTCGAAGGTTTCTTGTCCACAATACTGATCTATCTGGGGTCACAATCCAGTTACCCACTTGACCTTTGAACTCTGTCAAAGGTCATCTGCCTATCTACAGCATGTGTATCAGGTGGCTTGACAGTGATGACAGTGATTCCATAGATAATGGTTTCTGGGGCCTATGTGAACTGTGACGCTCTTCTATCCACTGTAGTCAATCCCCGCTTTTAGGTGTGTGTGTGTAGGGGGGAGGGGGGTCATTTATTTCCCCTGAACCAGTGAGATACTGTTGTATGAACAAGATAAATATTTGTCACATTTCCATCATACTACTTAATGAAAGCCTTCCAGACTCACAAAATCTCCTCTCCTCGAACTCTTCCACCTTCTGATCTCCCCTTCTTTCTGATCTCTCACCCTGCTGTTCTCCGCTACTTGCTGATCTCTCATCTTGCTGATTTTCCCTTCTTGTGATCTCTCCTTCTGTCATTCTCCTCTCCTTGCTAGTCTCTACTTTGCTAATCCCCCTTCCTTGCTGATCTCTCCGCCTTCTAATCTCTCCCCTCGCTAATCTTCACCCCTTGCTGATGTCCACCACCAATGAGCTCTCCCTACTGCTGATCTCCTCTCCTTACAGATCTCTCCCCCTGCTGATCTTTACATCTTCTGATCTTTCCCCTTGATAAGCCTAATGATTGGCAGGCAGTTATTTGATGGGATGTAGCTGAAACCCTGAATATTTTCACCTTATTTATGCATCTCTGGCGATTCTCTCTGCCTTCCAGTTAATCTGTTCTCCCTCTCTGGACCATCCTCATACATGAATGAATTCATCTTTCATTTTTATATATGAGAGAGAGAAAGGCCAACTTTAGAATATAAGACATGGCTGAATTTTGAAAGCCAAGCCGTGCACTGCTTAATGCCATTAGCACTAATCTCAAACAATCCAGGCCCCTTCCAGGCTACAATGTGGGCCGGGGATAATGAAGTAGGATGTTGGACCCTAGAATATTTACAAGCTGTGACACAAGCCGCAGGCAGGCAGGCAGGCAGGCTCACCCACAAACCGGGGCCGTTCCCCTGCCACGTATTGCTCTGCCTCTCAATTATTCATATTCAGCAGAGCAACTTGCAAGAAATACACGGTGTGATGGAAAACAGATCGGATTATCAGTGCCTCCAAAATGTTGGACAGACACGCTAACAAGGAAAGAGCACGTTTACAAGGAAGAGACATGTTAACGAGGAATGGGCACGTTAATGAGAAGAGAACACATTAACTAGGAAGGGACATAGAACTTAGAAGCAACACTTTAATGAGGAAGGGGCACATACACGGGAAAGTGACATGTTAAGGAGGAAGGGACATGCTAACGAGGAAGGGAAATGCTAATGAGGAAGGGACACGCTAACAAGGAAGGGACATGTTAATGAGGAAGGGGTACATAACGAGGAAGTGACATGTTAAGGAGGAAAGGGACATGCTAATGAGGAAGGGACATGTTAATGATGAAGGGGCACGTTAATAAGGAGAGAACGTATTAAATAGAAGGTACATTGGAACTTGGAAGGAACACATTAATGAGGAAGGGGCACACCCACAAGGGAGTGACACATTAAGGAGGAAGGGACACGCTAATAGGGAGGGGACACATTAACAAGAAAGGGACATGCTGACAATAAAAGGGACACGCTTACAAGTAAAAGACAAGCTAAAAAAGCGACATATTAATGAGGAAGGACATATGAGGAAAAGACACACTAATGAGGCAGGCACATGTTAATGAAAAAGGCAAAGAATGAGCTACAGTTTGGGACATTTATGAACATGTTTGTGGTCAGCTTGAGACAAGGCATGATTAGTAGATCTAGGGAAAGAGAAGTGGCTTGGCTGTGAGTCTAAGCTTGAACCCTGGAGGCCGCATATGAGAGCTGGACATTGGGCCGCTGTCAGTGCTGGTTTGGCTTGACTCTGTTTAAGCGACATGTGACTGACATTTTCTATTTCAACTTAAAAGGCAGAGAGTCTGAGAGCTGCGTAAATTAATGTCTGTGAGTACAGCATGTAACTCTGATGTGAGGCTCCTGTCCCTGTGTCCACTTTGCGTTATCATACGTGAAGGTACCTACTAACACTCACTTAGCACACATGCTCTCTCACACACACACAAAGCAGACACACAAAACAAAGCACACATGCTCTCACACACACACACAAAAAGTACTCTCTCTCTGTTTCTGTCACACACACACACACACACACACACACACACACACACACACACACACACACTACAGTTGGATGTATCGAGACCAACCAATCAATGATATACATGCATTTTGTGGTGATTCAGACATTGGCGCTCATCCAATCAAATTATATGTGCAAAATAAGTGTAGTGCTAGTTAAACGTTAGTTAAATGTGTAATCACATGTCACTGCAGACATCAAGATGTCAGAATCTTCTAAGCACTTGTATTAATTCTTATTATTGCACAATTTGATGTGCAGTTTGTATTCGTATATAGTATTTGTAGTTTGTATTTGATTCATGTGACGTGTGCACATGTTTTTGTATTGTTTGATTACAGTATTTTACTTAAAATGGTGTTGTTTGACTAAATAAATGTGACCATTGACTTTCAAATAACATCTGCATATAACATTGCGTTGACTTAACAGGCCTAATCCATTTCAGGGAAGTTGATATCATACAGTGTCATTTTGCTAGTACTACTACTATGGGACATGATGCAATTTTAATTTAATAATTGTGTATCTTCAATTTGATGTTACAATTTCATCTACAAATTAAGTATAATTGAAATCAGTTACATATTTCCCATCTTTTAGGATCTCTTGGAGGTGTTGGCTGTTTTGTCAGATGACTTTGGGACCAGTCAGTACCGTCATGTCAGTCCTCAACAGCACACAAAAGTTATGGGAGTCTCTTTTTTTGGTCTCGTCTCGACTTTGTCTTGGTCTTGACTCGGTCTGTCTGGGTCTTAGTCTTGGTCTTGTCTTGGTCTTGTCTTGGTCTCAATATCTTCTGGTCTTGGTAGTGTCTTGGTCTTGGTTTAGGCAGTCTTGACTACAAGTCTAACACACACACAGAGCACACACACTCTCACATACATACACAGAAAACACATACGCTCTTGCATACTGCACATACACACAAAGCAAACACACTCTCACATACATGCACACAAAGCACACGTGCCGTCACATACATACAAGCAAAGCACAAACACTCTTACATACATACGCACAAGGGACACATGCTCTCACTTATATACACACACACAAAGCACACACGATCTCACATACATACACACAAAGCACACAATGTACTGAAACCTGAAAGCATGGAGGGACACACCTTCACTCCTAAAAGCTGGCTTCAGTAGAGAATGTATCTAACTGCTCTGATTCCTGTCGTTATCGCGGCTGCTCTGCACCTCCTCTGTGCCTCCTCTGTGCCTCCTCTGCGGCTCCTCATCTGGATGCCGCCTCAGTAATTGAAGTGATTCAGTAAAATGTACCACGTCTCTGTGTGTTTTTTTTGCATGTTAAATTACCAGCAATTTAGCCAAGGGCAAAGACCTGTGATTACCTTCACTGGCCCGAATCAAGCGCAAATACCTGCATCAGAGGGGAAAACACATTCTTGTATTTTCTCAAGCACAATTTAGTGCACACACACAAACACACACACACACACACAGATGCTCACACAGGCATAGACACACTTGAGGCTTAGCTTACTGGTCCATACATCTAATGGCACTGTACAGTCAGGTCCTTGTCCCAGGAGATGATCTGACTGTGCTCTAACACACACCACAGCTGAAGAAAGCAGCCTTTTCACACAAGTGCCCACTGGGGGCACATTTTGTAATCTAATTAAACACATCCCCATGGTAAACCAGGCCAAATCAGTTATGGTCCAAGAGGCCTACAGAGCCCTGGTGGTCTTCTGAGGTACTGCAGAATTCATTTCATCAGCCTTTTTGCAAACCTTGATGCGCACTCTGCTTGACCTCTGATTTAGGCACCACCGAAATCAGGTCATCTTTGAACCGTTTATGGACCCTATTTAGTCCATCTCTGCCCTAAATTTGGGGTGCACATTTGCCAAAGTTTGGACCATCTTTGCCCTTTCTCTGGCTCCTTGACCATCTTTACCCCGTCTCTGGACCATCCTTGGGCTGTTTCTCGGGATGTCTGAGACATTTACACAAATTGCATTTAAAAAGGGCAAATAGCTAAACATGACCCATCCTCTGATGGGGTCAGGACCTCTGTGGCATGGGCCGCGATGAGTTTTCCCGGATGTGACGAGCGCCAAAAGCCCCACCACACCGGAGACCCGCTGCTAACACGGATGTTACATGCTGCGACCCAGTAATTGAATCAATTAAAGGCCCCGGGGCATCCAGGGGCAACCAGGGGCAACCCGCGGTTAGAGGTACCATTTCCATGGCTCTGGAGCACAGGTTGCATTCTGGAGTGATTTATAAAAATAATAGAGCGTGCAGCGTGTTGAAGATCATTTAATAACACAGCGGGGCTAGCCGAGGACCTATAAATTATGGATGACAAGCCTCCGGAACTCTTGTCTCCCCCCCGTCCCGTCTCTCGTTATCTCACACTCTCACACCGTGATACACCAGCACACTCCCACACACAAACAAACAGCTTCACCCGGGTCCCTCTGGGAGTGCCGTGAACGCCAGCATGGAGAAACAGGACTGAACATCGGCCCGGCTGGCGGCCCGGAGCCGGCAAATGGATGGTGGGCATGGAGTGTCCGAGGGAATGGAGTCAGATGCTCGCGTGCTGCGAGCACCTCGCCACCTCCTGGCTGGCTTCGCCCTCCCAGCACCTCCGCTCCCCCATTCATACATGTATAATTAAGGAACCAGCTTTATTGAGGAGGCACCATGACAGTTCTGCCCTTGAAAGGTAAAACCGGGCTTGTGTCGGAATGTTAATGCCCTACGTGTGGATCTGTGCGCCCCCCCCCAGCCTGATGTTTAAATAATCAGACACTACCAACAAATAGGAAACGAACCAGGGGACTTTGCAGGGCCGATTTGAGCCTGGTTGCCCTGGGCTCAGCGGGTTGGGGTCCTTCTACTGGGATTCCGTGGTTCCCTGCTAAAGTGGGGCCTGCTGGCCTCAGGTCGGTCCAGTTAAAGTCGCTCTCCTGGGGGTGTTTGGTCCCCATTGGTGGTGGGTTCTGGTACCGGTGCTGGGCCAGCTGGAGAGCCTTCATGATCCTCAAGCCTTGGTGTCAGAAGTCAGAGTGTCTTCCTGGAAGACAGTGAATCATATAGCTGTGAGTATGGTGACTTATGGTGTGAGTATGGTGACATAATGTGCTTAGCTGGCTGTGGGTCCCTCTAAGGGCTGCCTGGGGTGTGTGTTACCGGCACGTTGTCGGAGCGGCCAGCCAGGGCTCGGCCAGTATGCCGACGCACGGCTAAGCTGATTCCACACTAATTCCCGGCGAATCGATGCAGGACCTGGAAGACTTTTCTGGATGAGGGAATTCTAATGTAATTAAGCCAGTGGGTTTCCAGGCGGGGAGTGTGCGCTTGGTGCAGTGTTTGCGTTTATGTGTCCATAATCTTGTTTCAAGACTTAATTATATAGAGTCATTGGCATTTTGAAGTATTTTAGCGACCAGCAAGTGAACAGCTTCAAAGGTCATACTGTGGCCACAGGGAGTGGGGTGAAGGCCTGCCGGACAGCATGTTTTGATCAAATGAGCAATGCTACCTCACACCTCCAGGATTGTGGGTTTGAATCACATTTGGGTTACTCTGCATTCCTCATGCACTTTGACTTATTGGTGCTTCAGATTTACCAAAGAATACAAGTGTGTGTGTGTGTGTGTGTGTGTGTGTGTGTGTGTGTGTGTGCATGCATGCCTGGTTGCGCATTGACATCCCACTCAGAACGCCCCCTAACCTTGTGGCTTTTACTTCCTGGGATATACTTGCAGCACTCTTGCACTCTGCAGCAGGAAACGCGGTTATAAGATAGATGGGTAACCTATAAATAGATTAGAGCAGGATCTGGATTAAGGGCTCCCTCCAAGAGCATGTGGTGATTGTGTAAACATCACTTTGCAGTTACATGAGTGTGCGTGGGGGGGCGTCTCCCCTCCTTCTTAGTGTCGAGTGGTTTATCTGAGTGTCAGTGGCACCTTCGGAAGTGTCAGGCGGCCCTTGACAGCATGTTGTATAGCAGGCCACGGCGGTGGCTGCCGGCAGAAGGACGGGAGGCGGAGATACGGTTTTCGTGGAGAACGGGAGTCAGCGGTGTGGGCCAGGGAACACACTGGGGGGTGCCTTGGTGACCTGGGAGAGTGGCGAGCTCCTTCAATATGGGTTCAGCCAAATTGCAGAGAGTTGTGGGTAATGCCGACGTCCCCAGCGCAAGGTGTAACCGGGTTCCTGGGGCGGGCCACTCAAGGCAGAAGATCCAGCTCACCTCTGCCTTCCTGTCTCTCAGCCTCCCCGGACCGGCCGCTCGCTCCAGTGAAGCAGGCCACTCCAGCGGTGCTTCGGGCAGCTCCAGCGAATCAGAAAGCAGCTCTGAGTCGGACTCAGACAGCGAGAGCAGCTCCAGCGACAGCGAGGGCAATGGAGCATCCCGGAAAGCCACACCCGAGGTAGGGCTGCCTTCCTGCTGGCTTTTAATACTCTTCATGAAAATGTTGACTTTTTCTGCATGATCATTTACCACAAAAGAAGCAGTTAGACATGTTGCAAAGAGGACTGTGGGTAATTTAATTCTGCTCCCGATAGGCCCTGTGGCATGCATGCACAAAAGAGGACAGTCTGCATAGGTCTCAAAAATACTCTAATTGGCATATTTGAGCCTCACAACAGTGGTATGCCCTGGGTGCCTTTGGCTTGCACTGAGAACCCCCTCCCCAACCCTTGCTACCTACCCAGAATTCATTGCTGCTCAAACTTTTCACCGATCGGCCTACCCATATCCTCAGGCTCCTCGGAGCAGACCAACCGGAGATCTCCTGTGAGAACGTTGCACTGTGATGTTTTATAAACAATCCAGGGGGCTCTTGCGTTTCCGCGTGCGAGGCCCATCAATATTAATCAGCGTTCCTGCGGGTTTTAAACTCCGAGCTCATAACAGCCCGGAGTCATCACAACACGAGCTCGAGATGTACACTCAGATGGTTGGGAAAGCAGAGGGCCAGAAGATTACCTTTTATAGACAGTAACATCGAATGATATCTTGCCGAATAGTCTGTTAACCGTCAGCTGTAGATGCTGCCTTTAAATGAGTTTATATTCATTGAGGTGGCTCATTGTAATTGCCAGTCCCTTTCAGGTTTCTTTTTTCCGAATGGCTCACTCATCGTTTATAAAATCATTCAGGGCAGACCTCAGGTATTCATTTGGAAGATTTATTGTTGTGATTAGGCGAGGCGGCACGACACGCGATGGGAGATAACACGGCTGACAAAAGCGCTCGAAGGTCTCAAACCCCGACTGCTACAAGCAAGACATCGAGCAAACAATCCATCAATCCTAAGAGGCTTTTCAGTGCTGCTTGTGCTCAGATGATGGGAAACCATCGCTATTCTTCTGTGACACATCAACATGCAGCGCTTTATGTGTCGCTGTGTTATCGGGGGTATTATCTGCATAATTATCCGGCCCTCGTAGATGCTCACAGGCTTTCTGATGCTTTGATTTCTGTCTTCTTCCAGCCAGAGCCGCCTTCTACCAACAAGTGGCAGCTTGACAAGTGGCTGAATAAGGTGAACCCTCACAGCAAGGCCCTCATCCACAGCCAGCCAGAGAGTCATGGCCCAGGGGATGGTCAGGCCGAGGATGGTAAGGGGAAACCCCCGGGACCACTGGCGCCGCTGGAGACCAAGGACCGGGCGCTCCTCAGCCCTGTGCGGGACAAGGCCAAACCCCGGACGGGCCAGAAACCACCTGAGGGCAAGAGTGCCAGGGCCAAGTCTCCAGCCAGCGGGGAACCAGTGCCACTCCGGAGGAGCACAGGGAAAAAACAGCCCCGCAAGGCAGAGCGTACCCCCAGCGTGGAGGACCCACACGGATGGCCCAAGCCCAGCAACCCCAGTACTATCGCCAAGGAGAAGGAGCCCCTGCCACCAGAGCCCACCAAAGGAAGGGGAAAGGGTGCCCCTCGGAAGGAGCCACGGTCTACGGCCACGGCCGCCCCACCCACCACGCAGGACAAGAAGAAGCACCGGGGACCCAGCAAAATCATCCCCAAGTCCAAGGAGTTCATCGAGACAGAGTCCTCCTCATCTGAGTGCCACTCAGATCCAGAGGAACTGGCCAAAGTGCCCCCTCCTTGCCCAGGGCCCAGCGGCCCAGGGCCCCTGAAGTCCAAGGACTGCAGCGGCAACATCCTGAGCGTGAGCAGCCTGGCGAGTACCAGCAGCGCTTCCATCCCAGACCCGGGGGCTACTGACCTGTTGGATGACCCCCTCTTCTCCCCCATTCCCATGGCACCCAACGAGTTATTGTCTCCACTCCGAGACCTCGATGAGGTCAAGTCCCTGTGGGTCAAGATTGAGCTCAGCTTCCTAACCCGGGTGCCTGGTCGGGACCCCCCGGAGCCAGCCCTGACCAAGTCAGAACCCAGGGACCCTGTCACCAGGCACCGCCGGCAATCGCCTGTGTCCACGCCAGTTGAGAAGCCCCCAAGCAAATCCAAGAGAAAACACAAGGCAAGCTGCCTGGTCCCAACTGCTGCCTCTCTCCCCTGCTGCAGTGACTGTAGGGGGCGATCTGCATATTTTTGTTTAAATTGTCATCTCTCTCATTTTCTCTCACAGTCGGAGAATTGCGAACCTATTAGTGGGACCAAGAAGTCACGTCTGGAGTCGAGTCTCCAGCCCCCCTGCATATCCCCCGTACACAGCCACAAGTTCACCAGCACTAAAGAGTGAGTATGTCTCCCCCCCTGCAGTCCGAGCAAGTGGCCACTATAATGCTTTTTAAGGAAAAAGAGCACGTACAACTGCAGTTTCCATAGCAACTGCGATGTCCACCAGGAGCTCCGTGCAGGGTTTCTCTAGGAGCACAAGCTCAGCTAGAAATTTTGTGCAGTTTGCCCCCCTTCCCCTGCAGCCAGGCCCTGCCCTCTCCCCCTGCTTTACCCCCCCCCCCCAATA
This sequence comes from Brevimyrus niger, assembly GCA_015164015.2. Lineage (NCBI taxonomy): Eukaryota > Metazoa > Chordata > Actinopteri > Osteoglossiformes > Mormyridae > Brevimyrus > Brevimyrus niger. Next base: position 20,846,341 of record JAABNY020000002.1, on the reverse strand, counting down.
AATTAGACCTGAGGAAGCTCATTGCAGACAGTAGTGCTTGAGGAGTGAGGGGTTGTTATCACAGGGGCCTTCCCAGGCTCCTCAGTGTAGATCTGCTCTGGCCCACTGGCCCGTGAACTGCTACCACACTGTTTAAATGGCCAGGCAAGTACAGGTGCCACCCCCCCCCCCCAACTTACATCCTGGAAGCTCTTTAAAATATCCAAGTGAAGAGAAACCTGATATACTCCTCCTCACAGTTTCTCCATGGGTCCTGGAGTGCCGCATTGATCCGCAGAACTTTGGGCAGAAGCAGAGCAAGGTCTTAGCTTTGACGTGGAAACAGAGAACACCGTGTTCCCCAGGAGAGAACCCTGGGCAGAGCGGAGGAGGAGCGCTTGTCTGTGCATTTACAGAACCGCCACCAGCGGATATCAGGGCTTGGAAGCCATCCTCCGCTCAGCCATTTGATACTCGCTCTTTACCAAGTCCTACCCCTTCCTGTGACGTGTTTTCTGGTGTTCATGTAGGGAGTGTCCAGTGAACATGTGTGTGTGCAAGTGCTGTTATTCCAGGATAGGCCAAGGGTGACCCCCTACTCAGGCTGGGATAGGTCTCCAGTAGCAAGAACAGAACTGGGGCAATGCCCTCCTGTAGCTCAAAAAGTAGAGTATTGTGCTGACAATGCAAAGATTGTGGGCTCAAAAATTTTAACCCTTTTCTGTAGTGCAACTCTCTTTGGATAGAGGAGTCAGATAAATAAGTAAAATGTAAATGTGAGACTTGAACACAGCAGACCCCAAAACCTGCATCCAAGTGCTGCTTTTTTTACTGCCCAATTGTGACAGTCCGCGTCAAGCTGTCCTGACATTTTCCTGCCCATTATCCATTTCCTCAGCTTCCTTACTTTGCTCGCAGAGCCATTTACGCTGAATTTGCATGTTGTGTCGCTATCCCATGGAGCTACGGCCCTGCTTATCCTGGGAATCAGCCCACACTGGGTTTGCTAACAACTGCCTTTGGCAACACACTGGCGCAGGAGTCAGAGGCCTGCAGCATCACAGGCCCAGACCCTGAGTCACCTGACTCTCGATAATGTGACGCTTCTCTGATTGGCTCCCATCTCCATATCAGGTGCTTTTGGGCCACCAGCTGACTCCCTTTGCTGTTTTTCTGATTTCGGCACCTCTGCTGCTCTTTTTTCAGTCATAGTTACCAGCTGTTTGTGTCTCCATAAAGCCAATGGCATGTTTAATTCCTAGTTGCCTCCGCACACTGACTTGTGCAGTGTTAATCACTCTGGAGGGCGTCTGTAGTGCCATTAGTAGCTTTAATTGTTTGGAGTGCACTCGTAATTCTGTCGACACGATACGTGTCAAGCACGTGGGGGGAGCCGTTCTCGGATGGAGCACACATGATGAATTCACATGTGCAGCCTGACCGAGCGGGGGTGCTTTTCCTCTTTCTGCATCCAGCTCATCGAAGAAGCAGCCCAGGAAGAGGGATGAGAAGCTCCTCCCTCCACTGCTGTCGCCCCTGTCTGATGAGCCCACCCGGCATTTTCCACCTGGGGGGTGTGGCTCTTTTGGGCCCGAAGCCATCCCTCCCCCGACCTCCGTGGCGGGCTCCTTCCCTCCTGGCTGCCCTTTACCCTTATCTTCCTCTTCGTCTTCCTCATCCTCATCCTCATCTTCTTCCTCACACAAGCACCGCAAAGGGGACAGCAAGGTTCCAGCCCATTCAAAGGTGAGCATCTTAAGCCCTGGGGGAGGGGGGGAGGGTGGATTTTGTGTCCATGGTGATGTCCCTGGCATCCTGGATGTCAGAGGTGGAAAGTTCAGGTCAGGGAAAGTACAAATCCAGACCGAAATTTTGTTTTAACCAACCAGTTTAGTACTCTGTGACTGTAACTCTTTATACTTTGATGGTTAGTTAAAACAAAACCTTAGTCTGGATTAGAGCTTTCTGGACCTGAATTTTCCACCCTTGCTGGACAATCAAATTGAGGCGGGTTAGCAGCGTGGCATCTAATGCAGCTTTAAGGATAAGTGTGATTCTAAAAACCATTCATGGACATACTTTTTAAGCCAGTCAATGTCATGTCTGGTTATTCATTTAGGGAATAAAACCAAAGTCTTGCTATTTACCATTACATCTATGAATCACAATAAAAGTCACAATAATCAATGCATGGCCAAATCATGGGACAACGGTCTGAAGTATATCAGAATTATTTCTGTTTGTGTAAATCTGCAGATTCAGTACTTTTCTGAAGTGCCTGATTTTGTTGTTTCAGGGTAATTAGGGTTCAGTTAACGGTCTTCACTAGACACCTGAGTCCACACGCTTTGAGAAATAAAATGCACGTTTTGTAAACAGAATAAGTTGTAAATTCAGAGCTCTGCAGGAAACGTCTCATGCGCCTCAGGCTTTTCCCAGCAATTCTTGTGTTTTTCACAATTTTAATTACTCACTGGAGAGGAGTGAGAATCAGCTCTCCTGTGTTCTGAGAGACTGAGGGAGTGGCTGCAATGCACCCGCAGTGTCACCTCGCCAGGGAGCATCACTGTGCCATTAAGTACGAACCTGGTTTCTCTTGCTCCTAATCACTTCCCTCCTCGTCTCGCAGGAAGAGGACACCCGCGGCAAGCCTTCCGGCAGTTTCCATGGCAACGGGCAGCCCGACATCGAGCTGTGGTCCAACCCGCCATCGGTGTCGGCGGACCATCCGGAGCCCAGGAGGCCCAAGCTGACATTCAGCAACATGTATGTGCTGGAACACGGGGCTGGGCGGAGCCAGAGCCCACTGTTGACCCGCCCCTTTGTAGATCAGCCAATCACAGAGCAGCACTGCTGCAACTCTGTCCACCTGTTAACCCCTGATAACTGACAGCGCGATTAGGTGCTGCAGACTTCCTGTGCAGCATTCCCGCCTGTTTACCTCCCCTGTCTGCAGCTGAAAGGAGCTGTGAATCACAGTCTCCATTAAAACTATAAAGATTTAGAGCTTTCGCTACGTGTGACTAATCATTTTCTCCCTATTTAGCATCCAGCCTGACTGTTCCAGGCAATTTATAGCTCTTGTGGGAGAAGAAAAAATCTGTTTATGCTGGAAGTGGCGTGTTAGACTGAGTCACAGTGAGCTGACAGATAAATGGAGGAGCCTGAAGATGAAGCATTAGCCGAGTGTGTTTGAGTGACTGCATATGTGCTGGCAGGAACAAAGCTCACCCTGTGCTCTGTTCCCCCTACAGCCTCCACAACGCCGACTACTACATGCAGGAGGCCAAGCGGTTAAAGCACAAAGCTGACGCCCTGGTAAGAGCCTGCCCTCTCTCCTTGGCCTTAATCTCGTTATGCATGATCTTCCAGCATTGGTGTTTGCTAGCTGCCAAACCATTAGCATGGGGCACCTGAACTTGGGGGGCTCCCTGTTGGCCACAAACAGTCACTACGCCAAATATTAAATAATCGCATCCTTTATGTAGCTGATGCTGATGCTGCATATTTTGCTAACCAACAAGCTAGCTTTGACCTTCTGACTCAACTCACTAGCTGTTTAGCTAGTTAGCTATTGAGTATTAGAAAAATATTGGGGGGTGCTGACTTTTTGAGTGGGGGCACAGAAATAACAAACCTGTCCCAGGTCCCATCCAGGTTGTCCCCCACCTCGTACCCTGTGTGCCCTTTGACCCTGATGTGGATGAATGGCTGTTGTATCCATGTTTTGTGATCAGGGCAGCAGTTTACAGATGTTAAACCCCTTGAGGGAAAAGATTGGTTTGCTCAATGAAATGGAGGAGAGGGAGGGAGGGAGAGAGAGAGAGAGAGAGAGAGAGAGAGAGATGGTCTTGTTGTGGCGGAGTAGGTATTGCAGGATACTGGGCTTACGATTTGATTTTCCCACGATTATGACAACATTACAATAACTATTTACAAACATTTGTAAAAGTTGGAGTAAAATATTGTTGCCTGTTAACTGAAATATTATTTTTATTAAAAATGAAGAAAGTTATTAACAAATAGGGCTTTTCCTAACCATATCACATTTCCAAGGAGTTACTTCTGTAGGTTGTTTAGTTGATTGCTGGTACAGGGAAAGGCCAAGTTATTACGCCTCCTGCTGTCAAATTAGTACCATTACAGCTAGGAAAAACTAAATAAAATATGCAGCTTGTTAATAATTTTTTTTTTTTTGCAATTTTGTGGTTTATTCTGATTTAAATTGTCATAAATTTGCACCACGATTTATCATGGCACAATATCCTATTGTGTGCCTAGTTAGACAATGAAACACAGACTCTCCGAATGCCCAGAACCAACAGGCGCACGGGTTGGTGCTAACCCTGAATCTGGGTGATCGCTGCTCCACGGGAAGATGGAAAATGTTGCCTGTGGTTTATCTCTCCCTAGACATGTCACCATACTGAAGATGTGTAGCCATCTATTTGGTCACAAATCTGGTCAGGGACCTGCATCATGACAGGAAGGCAAGGCAAGGGGAGCTGATTAGCCAGGATGTAGAGGCCAGCCAGCGGCCTGTGTTACAGGGCTCATTTACGACTAATAGACCTCACGGGGACCCACAAATCTCCTTCACTGCCATGAGACGGAAAGGACAGGCATTTTGGCTGGAGGGACTGTGAGAAATGTGACATTCCATGTTAGACCTGCAGGGGGGGCTGGCAGCATCATTGGGACTGGGATGTTAACAGAGGACAGTGGTCACAAAAATAATGATGTGGGGGCTCCATGAATTATGATGATGATCACCAACCCTTACCTCCTCCCTCCGCAGCTGGAGAAGTTCGGCAAGGCGGTAAACTACGCAGACGGCGCACTCTCGTTCATCGAATGCGGCAACGCAATGGAGCGGGACCCCCTGGAGGCCAAGTCACCCTACACCATGTACTCAGAGACGGTGGAGCTCATCAGGTGGGTCCTGCTCCCCCTATTGGGCACAAGCAGTCACTACACTAAATATTAAATAAACACATCAGTTATATAGGAAATGCTGGTGCAGCATGTTCTGTTAATCAGCTAGCTAGTTATGATGTCATTCTTACTCTACATGTTTGGAAATCGCCATGCAGCCATGATAGTTACTGAAACAACAGGAGGCTGCCAGAGGTGTTCAGGTTAAGTTTAAGGTTAGGGTTAGGGTTAGGGCTGCATGTTCAGGAAATAGCGCCTTCCTCAGACTGTCGGCATTCACTAGTGTCACTGGAGAGTTTCACACTGATGTGCTTCTTAAAGGTACGCCATGCGGTTAAAAAACTTCACCAGCCATTCTGCAACCGTTGCAGAGAAGAAATTAGCCGTTTTGTGGTGAGTTGTTTACCTTGCGTGCCCCCTCACGCACACACTCACATGCACATGTGGGTCTGACCCATCCTCCACTCCCACCCTAACCCCCCAAAAGTGGACTGTGAAACCCAACTCTGTTCAAAAGCATCAGATGGTAAGTTCTCAGCCCTGCTAAAATGCTATTTAAATATCCAGTACAATCGGCTCTATCTTGAAGGAGCTTTAAACACAGCTGAAGCACTTAATCAGCTTAAAGTGGCCCTTTATTCTGTATTTCATTAAGCTATTACAACATAACTCGTGATTTCCCTACCAGCCACTGCTTCAAACAGGAGGAAAGGGGTCTGTGAACAGGGGAAGGGGGGTCAGAACATACTGGGCACTGCTTGTATCTCGGCAACAGTCACATGGGGCAATGAGCACCATTGCTGTTCGACAGCATCACTTAAACTGGGTTTTCAGTTTCACATTTGTGTTGCCTACTTTGTTTCACATGGTTTATAATTTAGTTAGGATTTTATGCGTCTGTTATTGAGTGGAGGTTTGAGAAGTCGATCGTGTGTTGATCGTGTGCCTCTGTCTATCTCTTCAGCTACCGCTGTTTATCCTTGCTTTACCTAAGGATGTTTAAACTAAAAAAGGATCACGCCATGAAGTATTCTCGCTCGCTGATGGAGTACTTCAAGGTAACTCTCAGTCCAAAGCTGCAACGCTGGGCACGGGCCTCGTGTGGTGGTATGCTCATGAGGGGAAGCTGGAGATGCGTTTTGCTGACAATGTCTCTGTTTCAGAACTCCACCAAGCCGTCACAAGCCCCCTCTCCTTTGGGAGCCAATGGAAAGTAAGTGGGCCCAGGGCCATCTTGACGCTCATAGTCTCCTATTGTTCATCACTTGTGGCATAATGATGGACCCTACCATGGACCTGGCATAGGGTCCAGCTCCAGTCACATGTGATATAAGGTCCAGTCTCAGTTGCACTTGGCATAGGGTCCAGCACCAAACTCATGTGGTGTCCAGTTCCAATTGAATGTGGTGTAAGGTCTGGCCCCAATTGCAGATGATGTAGTGTCCAGTCCCAATCACATGTGGCATAGGGTCCAGCCCCAATCTCATGTGGCATGGCCGTGCTGTAGGGTCCAGTCTCAATCGCAGGTGTCATGTGGTCCAGCCCCAACTAAACATGGCGGGGAAACCAGTACCAATTACACGTGGCGTAAGGTCCAGCCCCAGTCACACATGGTGTGGGGTCCAACTCCAATTATATGTGGCCCGAATCATTTGTACTGTAGAGTCCTGTCCCAATCACACATGCTGTAGGGTCCAGCCTCAATCGCAGGTGTCATGGGGACCAGCCCCAACTGGACGTGGCGGGATGAGCAACCCCTGACACACTTGTTGCAGGGTCCAGCCCCTGTCAAACATGGCAAGATATCCAATCACACTGTGAGAGCACAGTCTAATTAGGGGGGGGGGGGGGGGGGGGGGGACCCCCCCGCCGGCGGGCGGCCAGACGCAGGGGAGGGTTGAGTCGCCCTCTCCAGCGGGGGAGGGGCGGGGGGGGGGGGGGCGGGGGGCGGGGGGGGGGGGTGGAACGTAAGCATGTAGCAGAACCTAGCTAAGTGCTAAGTTAAATACTGTGTTTAGCTTGAGTCAGGGGTTGATTTTGGGTGATGGGCCCTCAGCACAGCCCTCTCCAGGGTTCAGTGGTGACTTACCCCTCTGTGCTGTTGGTAAGGTTTCTGCCCATGCAGCAGGGGGAGCTATGGGGGGGGGGGGGGGGTGGGGACCCCCCTCCGGCGGCGGTGTGATCAGCCTTAGGTTTGGGGGCGCCCCCACTCGGTGTTTTTT
>JAABNY020000002.1:20822836-20834052 GCA_015164015.2 Brevimyrus niger | reverse complement strand
GTTCCGCTCTACGTGATTCTCTCCAGTCACTCTGTGGTGTATCAGATTTCTCTGAAAACCTGCACTCCATGACGACAGCTATGTTCTCCCTTCCCGTCTGCTGGTGAAATTCGGATGTCATGGACAGGGGTGTCCGGTTGGACAGTTCCAGGTGGTGCTCAGACTCCTTAGCAACCTGTTAATTGCCGTAAAATAAGCTAGCATTTTAGCTGGCTAGAGACCCCTATGTTACCCATGTTTCTGCGAGTCCCACGGCGGATCCGGCCCGGCTCGGTTCACGGGTGTCCGACAGGCTGGATGTGATGCACCCCAAACTGCAGGAAGGCTCTCTTCACCACAGGAAGCTCCCCGGGACACATTCATCCCTGTGGGAAACTGGCTTGAGCCCCCACACAGACCCCCTGAATTTTTCTGTGAGCCGAAAGAGAAACGAGAAGGACTTAAAAACAATGGAGCATCAATAATTTGTTAATTGACATGCGGGGTGCAGCCGGTACCACTTCCAGACCAAGGGGGAGCACAAGGTGTAAAGCTTACTAATTGGAGGGGGGTGGGGAGACACTGCTGTTAAAATTTCATGAGCGGGGGGTGCTGGAGGATCAATTGTCCAGATTTAATACGTTTGACCATTCTCTTTTTCCCAAGGCAGGGGGGCGCCTGCTTTTGCCAGGGCCCTGGGATAGAGCCTATGCATTTACCGGCCCCTTGAGCCTCCTCAGGCTTTGGGGAGCATCATCTGTGCTGACCTGCGTCCCACCAAAACTGAGCGTTATGCAAAGAGAAGCTGAGCACCTGACGCGGCATCTGCCAGCGGGTGGCGCTCTGACATGTTAATACCTGTACAGTGCATCACAGTGCTTCATGGTCTGTGTACGTTCGTCTTACAGAGTGTGCCACATAGATTGCACTCTGGGCCCCTCGGGACTGAGTGAAGCCACTGCTTCGGAACCCCGTCGCCTTGGAAACGTTTGCAGATGTGTGACATCTTACCTCCCTTTAGCTTTGGTATTCTGTAGCCTATCCACCTCTGTTTCCTATCCAGTTTCTGTAACCTATCCGGTTCTGTATCCTATCTGGTTGTGTACTCAACTTTCCGGTCATTCCATCCTGATCCCGAGTGCGTTCTCTTTGTAGTATCTTCCTCCTTTTTTTAAAGAAAGAAAGTAATAATACTCTAAAAGTGTATAGATAACAAAAACGTTTCTTATGGTGAAAAAGACATTTACTTTCCATGGCTGTACCTCCTGCTCTGGGACATTATATGTATTTCCAGACACTCATCGATTCTGCCAAATAGTGCCGACGGACAGCGTAACATCGTGTGCGATGCAGTTGGAGCAGCCGTGAACACTTACTGGCGATCACTGTTTACGAGAGTCAGAGGTGAGAGTCAGGGCACTTTTTTTCCCAAAGAAGAATTCCTCCCTATTTTGACACGTTAGAGAGAGAGATCCACATCACAATCCATGCTAAATCTATGTGGAACCCCTCAGAGTCCGCCTCGCTCCTTTGTGTTCGTAACACCTTCATAAGGTGAAAGCAGAGCCAGGCGGTGGCTCTATGCTGAGGCATCCCATAATAACCACCTGCAGATGCCCCAGACATTCCAGCATATCCCGAGGCTCAGGGTCTAATAGTGACGTTTAAAAGCTACCTAATTCCTTGAGGATGTTCAGTGGCGAGGGAAGACCAGGGAAGAGCAGGAATCCCAGCACCCAGTGAGGCGAGCGGTCGCCAGGGTGACGGCCAGCCCTCTACACGCCGAGGACCGTGACGGAAGGTGTCTTTGTGTGGGCATGCTACCCTCGTGAAGTCTTTCGTTTTTTCGTTATTTTTTTTATCTGTACAGAGCAGGGTAACTGTTATGCTATCACCCCATTAATGTATAGCTGTACGAGTTCATTTTTATTGCGTGATGTACAGAGACACTCTTCTGCCTGGTTAGCTTTCAATTTCTGATGTGTTGCACAAGCTTTGCAGAGTTTTTTATTTTTATTTTTTTGCCTATTGTATGTTTATTTTATAAGAAAACTGTCTCATGTAATGAACAAAAAAATCAACTGTAGTTATGTTGTTTTTAAATGTTTAATGTCTCTGTAAAAATAAAATAAAAAAAACTGTTATGAACCAGGATGAATGTCTGTGAATTTACTGTCAGTCAGCAAAGTAATCCCGTTAATCTACTCATCATCAGGGATCCCCCAAATTGGTCTCCTAAATCCACCCATTGTCACGAATCCCACCTGTCACCTAGGATCCCCCCATTGCCAGGGATCCACTAAATCCACCTGTTGTCAGGGATCTAACTTGTCACTAGAGATCCCCTAAATCTACCCATTGTCAGGGATCCCACCTGTCACCAGGGATCCCCTTAATCTGCCCAGTTGTGTTCGGTCATTGGTGGTCAATGATTAAACGGCTGGCAAACCTCCATAAAGAGGCTGGGCTATCAGCATTTTGTTTGGTCCACAGGCATGAGGAACATTGCTACAACACTAATGGACATCAGCAAGGACCAGCGGGGGGAAAATGCGATAACACCGATAGTGATTATTGGAGGGTCATTTGTGTTAAGCTTCTGACTTTCAGGTTTCTTAGATCACTAACAGCCTCATTTTCATATGAATGAGATGCACATTATTGCTTTTCATAATTCACCCTTTATCTAATTAACCGCTTCTTTTTTTATCTCCAAAATGTTTAACGTGCCCCAGCGATGTGCCTTCATTTATGGAGTCTCGCTGGCTGGCGGCAGACTCTTCAGAAGGAGTCTTTAAAGGCGGGCTTCCCTCTCGCCTGCCGGATAATCCACTAAATGAGGTGTCAGAGACCCACTTTGTTCACCGATTTCTGGCGCTCAGCCAGACCTGTCGACAGTTCAGATTTATCGAGTTAATTGCCCTGGGTAACTATACAACAGCGCCTTCCCCAGGATGGATGTTATAAGTCTCAGACACTGTTGGGATGATCTTTCAAGGACCATGACATCACTTGCAACACAGGTTGTGGTATGACATAATCACCAGTGGGATGCTAGGAGAAAGGGAAACGATAGAGAGAAAGATGACTGGATGGATGGATGAATGAATGGATGGATGGATCAATTGATCGACTGACAGACTGACCTGTTTGAATGACAAAATGGAGTAATATTAATGGTCAAATGTAAAAGGTGAAATGAACTGGCAATGGTCAACCTACCAGTTTTGGGTCGTTGTCTTATTAATATGATGATGCTGCAGGATTACATTAATAAATGATTCATCCGGGCTGCTATCCATCTTCATTATTTTATAATCTACAGACAGTCTCCTAATGGATTTGCAGATACAGCCTTAGGCACTGTATTATACATTACAAAGCAGAGCAAGCTACATGGTTTTATTTTTCAGTAACAGGCCAGTGCTCTCTCTAATGTCTGGATATGATACGTTTGGTCTGGTTCTGGTTCTGCTTACGCGAATTTGAACCCTGTTTGGGTGCTTTGTGCCGTACTGACTTGGACTAGAACAGCGCCCAAGCAGCCCTGTGTTCCCATGCTGGCTGACCGCTTGGAGAAGTGGGCCAGGTCAGGCTGGCTGAGGAAAGGCTGTTTCAGGAGATGGGTTCAGCTCCCCGCTGTTAGACCGCTGGATCATGACATGCTGAGTGTCGGGGGAGGGGGGAGGGACGTCACCCCGCTGGTGTAGATGTCAGAGTTCGGTTTCCACTCCCACTTCATGGAAAAGTGACAGCAGGCTATGGCACATGGCCCGGCTGGGGGTACATCTGAAATTAGAAACCCATGATCTGGGCCGGGAATGACTCACCAAACATCACTGGGACATAATGTCAGCATTTTCCCCAAGTTGATGATCAAACACAGCCGGTACGTAAACTCAAAGTGCAGAGATGCTATCACACTGAAAACCAAGCAGGAGAGACACAGAGAGCCACTAGGTGGGGGGTCACCGAGACAGCAAGCAGGGAGAACGTATCCTCACCATGGAGATTACCGCCCCGTCGTCATGGCGACAGGATTGAGAGCAACAGGCACATGATAACCAAGAGCCCCCAGGAGGGTTTGGGGAAGAGATTTCGCTGGGAAAGTTAGGGACATTTTTTTTTCTTTGTGGATGAAATATGTTACATTACATGCTGTAATAATCAGCCTGATTTAGTTTGTTTATGAAAGATATTGTTTAAAACTAAATTAAGCAATTAAAACTCTGTTAAAGGAAACCACTCAAGAAAATGGCACATGAATTATGCTCAGAAAGCAACATAGGTTAAATTTGAAGGCATGATAATATTTAAGTTGGCGATTGGTAGCTTCATCCTTCATTTCTGTTGGCCTATTGAGTATTTCTAGATAAATTTTAGCAAGCAACTGTTGAAAGTTTCAAAGTTTCATCACTCACATGCTAGCACACGGGTTTAAGTGACCTGGGTAGTGTCCTAGCAGTGCACTTCACACCCCCACTTAATGTTTCCCATTCCTTTTGAAGGTCACTTGATGTCATCCTCTGATTCTTGAGAAACAGTCAACGGTCATCTCTGGCATTAGAATGTCGCTTCCGCCCTCCACCTGGCTGATTTCTGGTCATTCCCAGTGTCTGCTATCCCTAATTTTTCTGTACTGTGGTATTAGAAATTTTGAACCTGGAAGCAACCTGCTGCTCAGTGTAGCCATCTGCTGGCAGAACCACAATTAAACCAGGATTTAAAAATGCAGATTTGTTTAAAAACATAGAGTGGTCTCATTTTTTTCCACGGCTGTACTTCACACAGCAGGCCACTCTGTTTTCCCCTTTTCACTCTGCCAATGTTTTTTCCTTTCCTGACTGACGGCTTTCCTAAACCGACAGGCTTTCTCGAACCCTCAACCCCTGTCAGCCTCCCGCTGCCTCAGCCTGACATGATGGGAGCACTGGGGACATACTGGATTGGAAAGTCCTCCCACCCCCTTCCAGTTCATCCCTGACCGTCCGTCACGGTCGTGCAAGTCTGGGATATTTCACAGCAGCCGAAAATGTGTGTAAGATCCCATTAGAATTCCTCTAATAAGAGCACGGCGTGAGCAGTTAACGGTAATTACCGTCTAATGCTGAAATATTACCATAAATTTACATGGTAAGTGTCCTCCTTTGCTAATTTAATGAAGCTGCACTCTGCCAGCCGAGGCACGATTCCGGGCCACATGACTTTTCACAGGCAGCTCTTCACACTAGTTCGACGCAACATGTGCATGTAAGCTACAGCACGGGAGAGAGAGGACCCCCCCTCGCCAACAACTCATGCCACACTGGTCCCCGCACCTGATGCAGTACATAACAGGAAAGATCTGGGGAGGGGGGGGGCTGGCAGAGATGCTGGAGGAAGCCTGAAAGGTTTCAGCTACGGCCAACGAGGTGACGCTGTCAGCTAAGTAAGGACTCCCAGGATCAGTTAAGATCCAGCTGGGGAGGGTAACTTCAGCCCTGTAAAACACAGACACCCCCATGGCCTCGCTGTAGTTCACATTTGACAAAAAACAGCTTTTCCCGTCTCTGCGGCCAGCCCCCGCCACCAGAATGGGCTTTTCTGACATGTGTCGAGCTTTCCGAGGGTATAATAAGACTGTGTTTCTCCCCCCTTACCCCCCCACCCCGCCCCGCCGGCTGGCTGGACGCAGGCCTGTGATGCATGAACTGTCATGTGTTATTTATTCAGCAAGCTGTTCCAGATGTGGGCCCATCGTTTGTCTACTGACAAACAAAACATGCGAAGTGACCTCTGGAGGGAGCCCCACCCCTCTCCCCTCCATGCTGCCTGCACAAGGCCACCTTCTCCCTCGCAGACCTTGTCAGGTTGAGCCCCTGGGTAGTCTTTGATAAAAGTGGCTCGTCCTCTTCTCTGTAGCCCGTTTTCATTGTACCACTAATACACCGACAGACTTTTCTGTGGTTCTGGATGGGACCTCAGACTACGTTGCATGATACAGAGAATTGTGCTTTTTGCATCGCATCTATTTAGCCAATGTTTTTATTAAAAGTGATGTTCAACTGAGAAAGCCAGGTCCTGAGATTTGAACCAGTGAGCTTATGATCCCAGGTACAAGGTCCAAACCCGCTGAGTCACACAAGGCACCACTTTTTCATGAAGATATTTGGTTTTCACGAGGTGCATTCATTGGAAAATCTGCTTCATTAACTGAGATGGCTGAGATTTTTGAAGCACCGGTAGGGGGCAAGTGTGTTGTTAGTTTACAGCTCCAGTGCTTCCCTCCAGCCTCAGGGTCCCCCCCACCAATTACTCGCCACTGTAAACTGTATATGGATGGTATTACAATAAAGCCCACTTGACTTAACTTGATGCTTTTGCCAGTGTTCCCATGACTGGAACAAGACTGCAGAACAGAAATTCTGCCTGTCTGGATACTTTTGCTAATGACTAATTCTAAATGAGCTCTTACCCTTGTTGGGATTGAGAATGGTAGTTTTAATAATCGTGACACCTAATGGACTCTGTAGTCAATGAATAAGAACATCATCACCCTATGCGTGAAGTCCCTGCTGAGAAGGTTACATAACACATATAATTTCATGGTTAGAAGTGAGTTTTCATTAAAGGCTTTAGCTCAAACCATCAGGCTTGAGTGTAGCTTTCCAGCAAGAAGTTTCAGTTTCAGACTTCATACATTACATACCAAGGTCATACGGCTACTATCTTGAAGGTCAATTATCCCCTAATTAGAGAAAAAAATAAAGATTGCAATCACAATGAAAGGTTTAATTAAACAAAATGAACCAGGATACAATAAATGAAATTCTACCCTGAATAATATTTCACAAAATTTTATGGACACTGTTTTTTGAGGGCTATGGGTCTGCAGTCAGGCCAAAGGGCAGGACGTTTAAGGCAAAATAGCCATACTTCTGGTGCTGCATATCCCCATGCAGGCTTTTACAACAGTCTTCCAGGACACGTGATGAACAGAATGTCATCCAACTGTCTTGGCAGGTCTGCACTGCAGCGAATCACCCGAATGACAAATAACAGCAGCCCGCTGATTCCCAAGCAGCTTGGGCCCAACATATCAGAATCCCATAGGACAGCTCCCACCATCCTCGCCTCATGGGTCATCATTTGCCAGACCACCAGCTTTGTCATGGTTACATCTACAAGAAGTTTAGCCACTGGTGATGTTGCCTGTCATCACGCTAACATTCATAGCCTGTGGGCATCTACTGTTAGAATCCCCACAGGAACCTCAGAGTATTCAGAGTAATCATTACAGCACCTTCAGTCCATGTGCATCATTGCAGGATTCAAGTTACATTTCGGTACCGAGACTTTCCATGCCATCTGGAAACATTTAAAATGTTGTTAAAGTCCATGAAGTTATTAGAATATAGGACAGACATTTCCCAAAACGTTAGGGCAAGTAAACAAGTTAAACCAAAGCAGGTTTCAGGTCCAGCTGTGAAAATACAACATAATAAAGGCCGGTGCTGTTAATTAGTTCTCTGATTTTTTATAAGTACAATTACTTGTGAAATGAGCTCTGTACAAGTTGTGTGTGATGGCTGCGTCGTCATATGCCTGAGATAGATATCCTGGTGCCCTCCACATAATGTGGCTGGGGCTCAGAGGATGTAATGGATCGTGATACCAGCTGGTTCTGCTGTCTTCATACTGTACATGTTCCTAGGGCAGGATGGGGACCATGAAGCAATGAGGTCAAAGACCTTGAAAGAGTATCCATGAACCCTATAAATGTGGTGTCCTGTGTTCTGGAACGATAATGGTCAGTAAGGTCAACGAAATATGGTGAATCACTTTTGTTTCATTCAGTGTTCACAGAATGAAGATTACTTTTTTGGGGTCCAAAGAGAATCAAAACAAAGGACATCGCTAGTTGGGACCTTCGCAAACTCACTTCGGGGGTATAGAGAGTCAGGCTTGAGCAATGGCAGAGGCGGTCATGGTGACGAGCCTCAAACAAGATGACAGCACACCAGGCTGATGAGTGGTCTGTACAGATTTGTCACAGCCTAATCCCAGCCCGGAGATTGACGTGTCCCCCCGCACACCGGTGACGGACACTCCATTGCACGGAGACATCAAAGCGGAGAGGCGTGCGTCTGCTCTCTGACTGAGGCGCGTTGACGCCAGTCCGAATCTGAGCGCCAAAGAAGACTTCACAAGCAGAAACATCAAAAAGCAGTGCCTTCAGCTCTCATCTGCATTAGTGTCAAGGCCAGTAAGGGCTGATGCTCCCAACACAAACACGTTTGGGCATCGTGGCAAGTAATAATTCAAGGGGAGGAACCGTTTACTTTGAACTAAAAACAAACAGCAAGGAAACAGCCGCTACACCACTAGCCAATTTCAATATTTTTGTTTCTGGATTTAAATAAAACCAAAAAGAAGCCTCCCTGCTTTATGCACAAAGAGCCCTTTAAATTCCCGCAGAGAACTTCGAATCCTCCATGCTGTTACTGCAGGAGAAAATCCGGATCAGGAATACTGACTCCAAGAGTGAAAAAGGGAGGCATGAAAGATGATATTGGGGGGGGAGTCGGCCCCTGGAGTTTTCTGGTATGGAAACCAAAGCAATTACCAGAAAACCTGCAGGCCTGCGTTCTTGCCAATAAACTCATGCATCCGGATTCCCCCAAGACTCAAAGCCTCTCGTTCCCAGACAACCGCTTTAACAGAAACCTCCGGAATGAAACTCACAGGTGAAGGCAAAAAAAACAAGAGAGTGTAGTCTCCTTCTGGGTTGAGCAGCAGAAGGACATCCACTGGGATGGGATTTTTAAGAAGTTACTTGTTCCAAGACAGCCATACTGTGAGCCAGCATCAACAAAGGGCCAGTGGTCCCGGGCAGACATTCTTGCGCAGAGCATGAGTCGTAACTTCACCATGCTAATCTAAAAGACATGTTTCTGCAAGAGTCTGCTGGAGAATTCCTGGATGGCTCTGAGAGTTGTCCATTCTTGAGAAAGAGGCCTTGACTTGCTTATGTTAGGCAACAGAGCTCTTCCTGTATGAATTAAAAAGACGAGTGTCTTGGGACTGCAGATGATGCACTAATGAGGTAGGTCATAAGTTCAACCAAACGCCACCTTAATAAGTGCAGAGGCCAACCTGATTTCTGTGCTCTTGTGTTACAGGATCTGAGGGTGTTTCAGGAGGCCTCTTCCACAGTACGGAGCTCCAGTACAACGCTAACAGCTATCAGGGAGCTGTCTCCTTGTTGTTCTGAGTAGTCGTGGGATCATGGCCCAGATCATAGGAGCTCCGGCCAGAGGGGTGGAGGTGACACTGCTTAAAACTCCCAAAGGTTAGTGCATTTCAACACAGAAGCACACTGTTTGTTGCTGATCTTTAAAACAGGGTTTGCAAAAACCCCAGTGGCACCTGGCAGTTATAGTGGAGGGAGGGGGGGGGCTCACACCTTTAAAGGGGCAGCAGTGACCCGGTGCTCAGCCCTGGATAGATGGCACCATTCTTGTGGGTGAGCAGTACTCCGTGCTGGTGGGTTCAGCTTCAACCCTAGTGCCTCGTCACAGGATCAGATTTGAGCCGCTAAAGTTATAGCTCTTTATACCCAATAGAGGATTACGACTTAATCGAGAAGCTCAGGACAACAAATCAGGGAGAATAAAAGACTCCCAGAGAGCTCCCCAGAGACAAATCTGTAATGACGGGTAGCCCGAGGAGGAGTTTGAGCAGTAGAGAAGCTTCTGGAAACCCACATGTTCTCTCAGACCAGCATTCCCCTGGTGGACGGTACTCTTACTCATAAATGATCAATGGATTACACTTTCTGCTCATGTGTTGGGCTTCATTACTGCAAAACATTTCACGCCCCATATGTAACACAAAGAAATCAATTCAGGAATTTCTGCGCCTTCTGCGCTCCTGTTCTATTTAGGGGTGCGATTATACTAATAGTCATTTACTCCTGCGGCCCTTGTTCATAATTTAATTGGCAGAAATCCCAGGGGACTTTGGAAAAGTGAGAGGCGTCAGACGAAATCCTTTAATTTTTAATTAGGTCTTGAGCTGAGGTCAGCATTGCGGCGTAAAGGTTGAGAAACCAACAAGAGTGCTCATTTGTCCGTAAATCCGCCTGTACTGCATTTTTCTGTGGAATTATGATTGGTTTCAGCTGAGGTATTATTTATTTATTTGTTATATTTGCTTGAGGCAAAAATGCATCTGTCACTGGAGAGGGACCATAGCGGTCTTTCGATGCTTGGAAAAAAAACTTTCTGGGAAAAAATTAGCTTTTTTTAATGAAAGGGTATAGATCTTGGGAACGAGGACAATGAGCACTGACACCGAACCAATCACCCCTCTGCTCGTTTGACAACAGACAGCTGGTGAGGCCTAGGCCCGAACTGAGCCTGAAATGAAACAATAAAATTGCATTTAATCTCTGCAAGAGGTGGTTAATATAGACTATAGTTCAAGTCTGATGGCTTCATTTACCCGTCTGTGACTGCTCGCCGCCTTGTGATTGAATATATTCAGGATCACAGCCCCAAGGGTGCAGCAGGGGTCCTGGGTGCGCTACACCCCCAAGAACTCATCAGAATCCTGCATGAAGGGGGGCCTCTCTCACCCGCCGTGTATAAAGAGCGTGCTTGGCTACACACAACATGCCAGTATCCCTGTGAGTCTCTCCAGCTGTATTTAATGCTCTTTTATTTTATTATTCCAAGTATTCTGAGTTATTGCAGTTTGACTTGCTAAAGTTCTCTTTATATTTTGTTTTTGAACCTAAGGGATTTATGATGTTCCTCGAGCTACAGTTCCCATTTGCTGGAAAGAAAATGGAATGAATACGGCTTCCTGATGAAGACGGGAACACAGTCTCTTCAGATGAGAGATTTTGTAAAGGATCAAAGCACGAGACTTTTATAACAGTCACAGATGAGAAGAATAACAGGAAACAGAAGCATTACATTATAGGGAAAAATGTTAAGGTGGCTGTGGTGGGACGGAGTCCCTTTTAATATCGCCTGCTCTAATGGGGCCGAAACACCCAAGAACTTAAGCGGGATCATTTGTCAACATCAGACCAGCGGGGGCTGTGTTAGACAGAATGATCCAGAATGGCATCGCAGTGCCCTGACCTTCTGCGGGGGCTTTGATGTGAGAGCGCTGCTATCGATCCCGACTCACTGGGTGTCCTGGTTTGATTTCATTAGCACCATGAGGTTTCCTGGTACCCAGTCCGC
>JAABNY020000002.1:20795447-20807039 GCA_015164015.2 Brevimyrus niger | reverse complement strand
TTCCTATTCTTGTTCCCTTGTTTTGTTCCTTAAGGTAAATCTAGAATTGTGAAATGATCCCTTCAGTTTTTTTTTTTAACATGGCCTCCCTACATGGGCTGTCGTCCTCTCCCACCATGCAGTGCAGAGTTAAAGCATCCCTTCAAGGTTTTAACCCTTTGCGGAGACAGAGCAGATGTTGCTTCAGCACATCTCTCCATGGGAGGACTGAGCTGAGCTTCCTGTAGGGGGCGCTGTGCTCGCTGCTGTCATACACATTGTGGTCTTGTCCCGGGTCCTCCCACAGGAGGTACAGCTCTCCGGCGTGGATGTCCGACAGGTTGGCCTGGAAGTGAGTTGGGTCAAAGGTCACCCACAGCGTGTAGCGATAGTCCCAGGAGCGCACAGAGTAACCCATGATGCGGATGTCAGGCAGGGACGGCAAGTCCGAGTCATCCCGGGGTTCGTCGCTGGGCCGGGGGTACTGGCTGTATGCAGTGGCCTCCGTGTCGATCCTGTGCTCTGGGGCACGGAGACTCGGAACCAGGCTGGAACCTTCCGTGCACAGTTGGACGGCAAAGGAGGCACGAGGGCAGGGTGGGGGGACCTTGAGTCCTGCCAGCTCCGCCAACGTGGGGAAGAGGTCAACCAGCTCCACCACGCTGCTGACGGCCCATCCTGAGGGGAAGAGAGAAAGATCTCAGCTAGCAGCCCACACGCAGACCCATCAAATCCCCCTGAGGGCCTTGGCGGGGGGGTGTTCTCCATGAGCGACAGGTTAGTAAACAGTTTTTATAGTGTCCTTTTAAGCCATTTCGCTTCAGGTGAAAATCTGTGTAATAGCTGAGCAAATTGCTTAAGTAGCTTCGTATAGACCTGGTAGTAATAGAAATGAATCCGCTTACATAAAACATGCCCTTCAAATGGGGACAGTTAGACAACAATCAGGACACATCCAGCTACAGGAAAATGACTGTGGGATGTTTAGTTCACCAAAGAACATGGAATACTGCTGCCAGTGCCAGCATTAGGCATAGCAAAAGGGTGGGTCGGGGGGGGGGGGGGTCCGTGCACCCGGTCTCACCTTTGGCCAAGAGTTTGGGGGGGGAGCGGAACACGCCCCAGAAGGGAAAGCTCCGCCCCCCCCTCCGGCCAACCCGGGAAGTAACCCAGGGAACGTGGATCAGCAACGGCACACGCGTGGCCACGTCGAAGTTACTGTACTTGGCCCATTCCCCGTGTTCACCCAGAGACCAGCCTGCACGCACAGAGAGGGCATGGCAAAAACACGTTAAACAAGCCTGTACACATACGACCTGGCCGACACAGTAACAGACTGGCCAAAGCCCAGTAACAGACCACGCCAGAAAGCACCTTCGAACAATATCTAACAGCCATGATGAAAATGAATAATTAACACATAATAAATCACATTAAAAAAAAAGAGGAGGAATGTCTACTACGGCATTTAAGTTAAGGCCCTAACCGCATCAGAATTTCGGACGTGTACCTCTGGCTGCACAGAGCCATGTGTCAAAAAAATTCATGGAAATAAAAAAAAAAATGCAGCAGAAGTTCACCAGACAAAATATAGCACGGCATTTGGAAGAAAAGCGAGGAACGTTCTATATCGATGTCAACACATTTCAACACTAATCGCCGTGAAGCTGGCCAGGCCAGAACAAAAAAGGACTTTGAGAATAATGTTTGAAGACACTTGTTACATGGAGGGAACAGGGAAGATTAAAAACAGCCTCCAGAGCTATACAAAAAAAAAAAAAAACCCACCACAGAAACAAATCCAGAAAAACAAACCCGTTTCCTATCCTGCCCAAGCCAGACCAATGGCTCCAAGGGATTGGAAAGCCCACTGACTACGGAGAGGAAAAGAAAAAACTTGGGTGTCACTATATCACCATCTAGTGGTGACAAAAACATGGCAAAAAGCCTCAAAAGCACAGCGTCCCAGAGAGGCCGGTCACGTGTCCTCCCGGTGCTGCTAAAGGGGGCACTTCATGTACTGAGGCAGAACAAAGACTATAGCACACAGGTACTGACCGTGATCAGAGGTGAAAAGCACCACAGTGTTCCTGGCCAATCCCAGATCATCCAGCGTGCTCAGAAGCCTTCCCACCAGCGAGTCCACGTAGGATACTGCAGCAAAATAGTGCTGGCGAATCTGTAACTGTGTGACAGAAGACAGCCACCAAATCATATCGAATTAGCAAGGAGGAAGCGCGTCGATTTTAACGAGCCGTCAAAGAAGATCCACATGGAGATCCATCAAGCCCGACCTGGAAGTCCGGGGGGATCGGCCCATAGGGAAAGCTGACGTTCAGCGTCTGCACATCCTCCCGTTTTCGAATGTCTGTCCAGGGATTGTAGGCCACAGGGGGCAGGCCTTTGGGGACTTTGGGGTCGGGGGCCAGAGTCATGTTTTCCAGGGGGTAGAGCTTCAGGAACTCCTACGGAAAGCATCATACCTCCTACTTTTTTTTAACCACAGCGCCCCCTGCTGCCCACTTCCATCACATCCAATATATCAACACGCTCTTTCTACTCCACAACCAAGAGCTTGGAAACCTAAGGACAGGGGTGGCCAGTCTTATCCGCAAAGGGCTGGTGTGTATGTGGGTTTTTGCTGCAACTCCCTAATTAGATTACTATTTAGAGGACTGATTGGCTTAAGAGTCCTCACGCCTGGGTTTGAACAGCTGACCTACAGGTTATCCCAAAAACCTGCATACACACCGACCCTTTGCGAAAAAAAATTGGCCACCCTAGCCTTAGGACATCCTAGAAAGGAATCCATTTAACAGAGCTTTGTGGTTACTGTTATGCAGTGTGAGTGTCCGTCCGTCCGTCCGTCCATCCATCCATCCCATCATTCATTAATCCATCACTGTTCATCCAGTACATTGTGTGGTCAATGTCTTTTCCCCGGTAAAAACACCTTTACTTTTGGTTATCTGGGGACCCCTAGCATGGAAGCAGCATTCAAACTCTGCTCACAGCAGCATAGTGCACCGCCTATGAAATACCTGTGGGATCCTAAAAGGAATGTGAGGTTTGTGGTAGCCCACAGCTAGGAAGAAAGGCTCCCGCGCCTCCCTCATGGACTGCAGCAGCTTGATAGCCTCTGCCGTGCTCTCCATGTCGGGCAAAGTCTTCAGCGGCATCTCCGACACGTTGACGGCACACAGCAGGCTGGCGTGGAGCTTCCCGTCCTTGCCCCTGCAGACCTGTAGGGAGCGTCCATACACAGTGTGCGAGCTGGACCACCTCAACGTGGTCAGCTCTGGTCAGACAACCCTAAAGCGCTAAGGACTGTATGGTCCACATTGCAAATCTGATCGGGTCATGTCTGCAGTTTACATCAGTGGGGTGTTAGGTCTAAACCCCATTGTAGTCCATACACCTTCATCCAGATGGACAGAACAGCAAACTGCTACCTTCGGGTTATTAAGCGTCATCTTCCTGTTGCCGCATTAAGACGGCTCTTTAGGAAAAAAATGCATGTTTGTGTGATTGCACAGCTCTGAGGGGTCTCGCTCAGCTGACAGTGTGATTATGAAACTGTCACGTTGGTGATAAGTGCAAGCAGATCGCTGCAGAGATGAATCTTACGTGGCCTGCTAAAATGATCCTCATAATTCTATGATACAAATGCAATACATATATAAATAAAAACACACCAAAATCCTGTATGCGATTATGGTAATGGCACCAGTATTGCCGAATGGCACCCACCTTCCTCTTTTCATAGGCCAAGGAGGCGGGATGATACGGCGGTACAGACCAGCTGTACGGGAAATCATCCGAGTGATTGGAGGCGATGCCTTCGGAGTGGGGAGACAAGCACACTTACGTTTTAGTAGGTTACATGGCATTGGCTGCCACATATAGTGCGACACAAACACAACCAATCACAGCACCACATAGCTGTGGGGTGCTGTTCTAGACATGCTAAATCCAAATAACGTTATCACATTAGCATAACACAGAGGGAACAAAACATTCAGGAATGTACAGGGATCATGGACAAATGAACCAGGGACACACAGAGAACAAAGTTTAATTATTAAAGATTTTCATTATCATACATTTAAACAAATCTTATTACTGCTTATTATTGTTTAATAATAGAGACTGTAGAACTCTGCGATGCTACTACAATTTAAGGCCTTATAAACAATGATTTTTAATTATTTTCACATCCCCTTACCCGGGTGGAAGACCTTCCCTACGGACATGGTGTGGTAGCCGCGCTCCTTAAAGTACTGCGGCAGCGTCGTGTAGTTGCCCGCGTGGACCCTCCAGTAGGAGTTGAAGTCGTAGAGCCGGGTGGCGTCGGGACGCCGGCTGGTCAGGAAGGAGGTCCGGCTGGGTGCGCATACCGCTTGCTTAACAAGATACCGGCAAATGGTTAACGACTCCAATTATCCCTAATGCGTCTTCTTAAAATAATAGAATAGCAATCAGGGCCATAAAACGATGCAAGCAAACCACAGTAATAGCAGCAGGTGCATGCTGTTAATTATTATGATCTTATTACTGTTATTGTATCGTATTGTTGATGTGTCCATCAGTGCAGTCCATCATGTTTTTTTAAATGGATTTGTTTTTTTATCATTCTATTCATTTCTTTATTTGTTTGTTTGTTTATGGGGAGGGGGGCTTTACATGATAAACGTTCTTAATTTCGTCTTTATGTAAACCATCAGGCATAAGAAAAATGACCAACAACTTATGACCCTTAATGTTTAAATGTCACAGGTGCACCGTCTATGTTTTTGGAAAAATCCTTAAGGTACACAATATAATCTTTATAGCCTTGTCATTAAAACTGGACACTCTGAGCGGGGTAAATACGGGGAGTGGCATTCATTGTCCATAATGCTGGTACGACACGGATTTCTCGCTTTCCCGATTCACCTGCGCGAACGCGTTACGGAACACGACGCTCTCCGACGCCAGCTGATCCAGGTTGGGCGTCATCACCCCTGGGAAACCGTAGCTTCCCATGGCGGGCCGCAGATCGTCCGACACGATCAGGAGGATGTTAGGTCTCCCTGCGAGGGACACAGACAGACAGCAGGCTGGTGGTACATGGGTTTCGCATTAATTATGCAGAATTACAACATGTCATGTGCACTGGGGTTAAATCACCGCATCGATCCTAAAGTTAAGTCTCCCGGGAGGAAGGCTGAGTTGCAATGTCTGCTGCAGATGTAGTGTTCAGCGTACCTGAGGACAAGACCAGCGATATTAACATCTGAAAAGTTAAGAAACTCAGACAAGTACAGGAAGCCATCTTCTGGGTCAAAAACTGGTCCAAGTTGAAAGTAAATTTTAAAAATGTTCCACCGAATCGCAGTTTTTTTTGCAGGTCGTTTAACGTTTAAAAACAGTTCCCGGACTAAATGACAACTGACTTCTGCTTTGCTTCCCATGCTTCGCTTCTTGTGCGTGAAATTACTTCCCGGTTGAAGCCCCGCCTCCTACGGGGGGCGGGCGGGAGCGGAGTCACTGTGCTTTATACTACCACCAAGGTCCAGGAGATACTCAAGCACAATTTTTCCTACATTTTGCCAAACGGGCTATAATATAATGACGGTCATGACAATAATGATATTGCTAGTAGTAAAAATAATAAATGCTGGATTGATTTAAATGAAACCCCAAAAAACATTAGGTTTTAAAATTTAATTAAGACTATGCACTGAAAAAATGTGTTTGGTGTGTATTTCAGCAATGTCTTAAACGTCCAGCAACTCACAGAACTTATACAAAATTATAATATAATTTATCGTTGCCAAGTACTTTAGGGAGCTTAATTATTTTTATTAACATTCTGGTTTCTTTTAAAATATGACAACGTTTATGGTTATATGACTGTTGGATTCCATTTTTTTTTCATTAATTCTGCAAATAAAATTAAACCAATATCTGATTATAGCATCTACCTAGTGAATTTAGCTTAATGATACAAAAAGGCCATATAATAATGTCATGTGTAGCTCTGTAATCATTTGGGAACCTTTGGGACGGGGCCAGTTAGCATTGCAACAAACTCGATTCAGGCAGACAAGGAATCCTGAATCACACATTTTTTAGACATGAAGATGGATGGAAGATGTGACTTCAACATTTTCCCTGGGCAGTTTCAGGAAGTGTCTTGCTTTTGGATCATGACTAAGCTCTTTCAAAATAGTTTTTTCTCTCTCTTTTTTGGTGACATTTTCCAGACAAGGTTCATAAAGTCGACTGGGGACTGAGAATCAGGTTCCAGGATTCTCATCTATTTCATCATCAAGTTCAAGGAATTAGCAGAATGGAAGATGGCCTAAGCACTGTATGTTGATGTTTAGACCATTTTATCTGCTTGGTAAACATTCATATTTCTATACGTCTGCATTTTCACTAATGCAATCCAGGCTGTTCCTTTGTTAAAGGTACAAAGGACCTCATCTCGGATCTATACCTTCAACCTTCTTACAAGGGTAGGTCCTTATCCAAGTGCTTATCCCTAATATGGAACAGGAGGGCCTCAACCTTGTATTCAAGAGTCCCTTGCTTACAAATACCAGCCTGAATTAAATATTTGTTTAAGTATAGTCTCCTCCTTCTCGGTTATTAACAATGTAACCACTTAATCACAAAAAGGTTTAACTGAAATGTTCAACAAGTTAGATATTCCAAACGGGAATGAAACACGAATTTAAAGTCAGCCAAATGGGAATGGTGGCATAGATATTTTAGTAAGGCTAAATACATGAATCCAAAATATACTTTTAGGATAAATACACAAATGACCCAGAATTGAAGGCCAGTTATTTAATGAAAGGAAAGTGGTTAAAGTTGTATTTTTAAAACAAAGCCCTATTGACGAGCCGTTAAAAGAGTTACATGGATTTTTGAACGTTAACTTTCAGTGGGATTGTGTCTCCTGGTGATTTTATAATGTTTGTGCTCAACTTCCAGGTTCAGGAAAAATACGCGCTGAATCCGGAAACTCTGTGTACGCGCTGAATACTTTCTGCTCGTACACAGAGGCACTGCGTGATTCTTAACAATAAGTCAGGGAGGCCACTAGATAGAGCTACGTGACCAGGCGTGCACTGCGAAGTGGCTTCACTGGTTCAGCTTAAGCCTTCCTCAAAGTAACACAATGCCCTTTTTCATCTTTATTTGTTTTTTTTGGGGGGGGGGGTGGATTACAGTCAGTGTGGGAGCTTTTATTTGCTCGAAGTAAGCTTGTTATAGTCGAAGGACCGCTTCCTGTTATTAAGCAAAAAGTAGGTTTGACATTATTTAATTAGTATAGTACAATTAAGAAATGCCTCGTATGCTATAACTAGAGCAAAGGAACACATACATTAAATCAGTTCTGCGACCGTGTTTTAAATGGATTTATAAAATGTAGTCCAGAAACGTCCACAAAACCCCTTTATTTGTTGTATGTGCTGTTTTTGCTGTCATTCTGTTTGTATGCCAGTTGTATGAGGTTTAAAGGGGGGTACTGGTCATCAGACCCCAAGCTGCTAGTTTCTGCTCAATGTTAAAAATCTCACTGAAAAGCTCTACTTCCGAGCAGAAAGGGAGGGCGGTACTGAGCGCTTGGTGGGGAAACCCAGGCTTTACCGGGACAAATCTAATAATCCCAAACTGCAGCGTTTTCTGTGTTTTGATGGATGCACAGGACCGCTCTTTGAGACGTAACCCAACCCGTAAGTACCCGCGAACCGTTAAATTCCGCTTATAAGCCTTTGGCGTGTTTTGGACGCGATAGTGGGACACCGACAGAAATCCTCAGTTGTGCTTAACTTCTCAAACTCATTTGCCAGGGAGGCATGGCATTTTGTCTGAGTATTGTAAGTTTCCGTAAGTACAAGAAACCGCTGAAAAAACTCAGCAATCAAGTTTTTTCAGTGCAGATTTCACAACAAAGTAGGCTACACATATGATTATAGTGCGGACATTCTGCTTTCGGTCCCGTCGACTTTTTTATGTTATTAAGTGGTACATATAACTAATCAGTGTTTTTATTATATATATTCACAGATAAAGAGCCTGTAATGTGATTAAACGATTTTAGTGTATGTTCTATTGTGTTTAGTTTTCCGTATAAACAGCGTAACTAATTATACGTCCTCATGAAATTACAGTGCTGCCCAGTGGTTCTATACGGGAATCAGCCCAGGGTTTTAAAGGTCCAGTTATGAAAAACAAGTCGTTTCAGTGACTAACTTGTACTGAGCTGGTATGGTTATGAAATGCTGGCTTTTGATGGTCTCCTGATGGTTTTTACATGCCATGATTCGCTGTGGACCTTAAGGTACCGAGTTTCAGTAATGGGTCCTCTCGGTTTATGCTGAACCCAAGCGATACTTCCTGAGATACCAATTTAAAGGTAAATGGACGGTCGAGGGGTGGCGGGGGCAGGGCTGCCCTCCCACTGTCTGCTGGTGGACAGTGATCCGGACCATAGCACACAATGGATGAATGATTATTCTTGATAGGTCCTAATATGGAACTGTGTGTAAGACCCGGGAATTAACAAGGCAGTTTATGTGTGAGGCACATGGGTTCACTGATAAGGGGGAAATCACCCAGGCAGGTCATGCTGTTCCGTGTGCTTTACAGAAAGAGACCAGTGTTTCCTCGTTTTCACCATTCAAATCGATTCACCGGGCTTGGAACCTCTGTTTGAGGTGACTGTTACGGACTCACAAAGAACTGTCCGTGGGGTTACTCGAAATTGTCTGTAAAACTGCTTTAGCTGACAGGAGTTACTCCTGTTTCCGTGATTTCAGGAAAGTGTCGACCTTTCCTCAAGATCTAAGGGGAGTTGGTTCTGACCCTGCCAGCCAACCAGCAATGCTCTGACTCAGGATAACAGACCAGACAAACACCAGGAAGTTCATCCATCGCATAGCTAGCAAGTAGAGCGGGGGTACCAGTGTGGGACCCAGGGCTGGAAAAAAATATTGCAGGAGCATGTGACTGGCTTGAGCCAATGACAAGGTGGTAGACAGCTTCACCAAAGCACAGGGGTGTTCTCTGCCATAACACTTTGTTGGGCTTTTGGACATTCCACTGGGTCCTCCACATAAGCTGAGGTTACTGCTGGGGAGACCCCATGATGAAGGTGCGAAGGACCGATCGAAACATGCTTACATCACTTCCTGCTTTGCTGCCAATCACAAACATTCACAGGCGATGAATCAAGGTGGATTATGGGTTGCTTTGTTTGTCCTCTGGATTGGAGGCTTTGGCCAAATTACAACATTCACCGGCCAAGTTAAAGTAAAGATTGCTCTAAAATACATCCAGAGTATGTGGTTGTGGGCGTCGCTGGCTTGGTGCCGTGGAGTACGGTGCTGAGGTGATGTCATGATTCTGTGCTTCTGTGACAGCAATTCTGAAAATAAGGGGTTCCCTTTTATGGCATATTCAGCTTTCCATTCTCCATGTGATGTTTCTGGGGGGAGTCTTTCCCTCACATCTCACTCTTGTGTTGTTGTTTTGTTTGAGATGTGTTTTTGCCCATCATCATTTTTTCGACGTGTTGGTGAGAAGCAGATATACATATTTCCAGGGTTGCAAAGAAAATACATTAGACTCTCCAGGGGATGCATTTCACAGTCAAGTTACTGGGGGCTCTTGTTCATACTCAAGTCAAAGTATCTTTATCTATATGATGCATGTATATGATGCATGGATCACACACTGAGATGAAATATCCATTTCGCTGGCCATACTACAAAGGAACAGTAAAAAAAATCTAATATAAATATGTAAGTAATTTAAAGAAGACATATTGAAACATGGACCTAAGACAGAAAAATGCAGTTAAAATACACTTGTGCAAATGGGCAATCAGGTTGAATGAACAGGAATATGCAGTGTGTAGAGTTTGGTAGCAGCGTTATGGCTTCAGTGCAGGGTGGGGGACAGTTTGTCTTTTTTAGCAGAGTCTCCTCAAAGGAGCATCAGACTCATTTTCTAAAAGCCTGCTTATGGCCCAGAGAAAAGTGCAAACACTGAAGTTTTATTGCTGGATACAGCAAGGAGTCTGCATCCCTGAAATAGGGGCTGTGAACCAATCACAATCGGCACAATATCAGGCACAGGGACCTGGCCTCTCACGTGCCCCCCGTCCCCCACCAACACCAGTACCACAGGGTAAAATTACTCCTCAGGAAGGGGTGTGGGGGCAGGGGGGGTTTCGCTGATGGATTGGCAGGCGATGCTGGCTAGGGTGATGCAGGGCTGTAATAACCCTGCAGGAGGTGAGGTTATAAAGTGGAGGCCCCATGCACCTACCTGTGCACTGAATGGGACTGTAAGGGGGGGTCCACTTAGCGCCCTCCAATGGCAGCAGGCTCTCTGTCACTTGAACAGATGCGCTGTCCCACAAAGCTCATTTCTGCCTGTCCTGCAAGGCTGTTGCCCCCCTTTGGTATGACTGGGTACCATTTCTGGGTTATTTACGGTCTTGTGAGCATGGTCCTAATTATAAGCCCGCCAAGATCTCTTCCAGATGTTCGCCGGAATTTTGAGGGCTTTGTAAAGAAAAGAAATATTCCACAGTCCTGTGATGGGGGGGGGGGTTCAGAAATTTGAGTCTGTTAAAACTGTGTTCATGACATGCACCGTCCCTCCCATCACCCCCCTGACACCACTGTGGTAAGTACAGACTGCACTGGGGTCTCCAAATGGGGGTGGGGGGGGAAGACCTTAGTGCTTATTTTTTTCCTATACAAGTAATAATAACTTCATCTCTTAATACAGTGAGGAAGGCAACCGTTTCCTGTCAATATGTTCACAAATGTCTGGTCAAAACAGTAAATGACTGTATACCTTGTTTTTAAGGACCATGGAAAATGGTTCTGTAAAACATGGGCCCAGAAACGCTATTGGGTCCCCATGCTTGTGTAAATATTTTTGCTGACCCCAGGCAGTGGGTGTGAGGTCTGTACTGTGGGAAATATTTGGAAGGTGGATATGTCATGCTAACAGTGATTTGGGGGCTTTCTGACAATGCTGGGATTTTGAGGAAAACCACCCCCCAGTGCTTACTTTAATAATAAAAAAAAATCTAATGTAATTTTTTTTCAGGGCGTGCCTGTGCTTTTTCTCCATAGGAAAAAGCATTCCTCCAAATAAGCAGAAGTGGGGCTGTAGAGGATAAAACCGGGGTGTGCTTACAAGCCCCCCCCCCCTGAAAATGGCAAGCATGACACTGTCAAAATCCCTGTTCTGGGGGAGCGCCATGCAAAATGTTACCTTTCTGTTGCAGAAGCTTTCTTGTAAATATTTGACAATTACGTAAAGCTGTGCTGTCAGTACAGAGGTATGAATGCGTCAAGGTTGTGTGTGTGTGTGTGTGTGTGTGTGTGTGTGTGTTTATGGGTGTGTGCATGTGTGTGTGTGTGTGTGTGTGTGTGTGTGTGTGTGTGTGTGTGTGTGTTTGTTTGTGTGTGTGTGTGTGTGTGTGTGTGTGTGTAATGCAGCCTGTCCAGGATGTTCTCCTGCATTGCTGGGAAACAGCTGCTGCTGGATAAGCACTAATGGAGGATGGAAGGACAGATGAACTTTACTGTAAAT
>JAABNY020000002.1:20772543-20785157 GCA_015164015.2 Brevimyrus niger | reverse complement strand
GGCACACCCATGGACTGCTGCCCCGCCCCCCACACCCACGCACTGATGCCCCGCCCCCCACAACCGTGCAAGCACACACACACACACACACTCACACACACACATGAACCATGGCTGCACCCATCATAAGCATTGGCCCAATTTAGCAGCTGATTCAGGACATGATGTGTAACTGGACCCTGGAACTGGGTGGCCACGTCTCCCATGGAGAGTCTGTACTGACCTTTGTGCTCCTGAAACGGCCCCTCCAAACGCCTGGTGCAGTGTAAACACTGCAGGATGTGGCTCTCCCCTGGGGGGCACCGGCTGGGCCTGAAATAAGCTTGACCTTTTTAATAGCATGTGACCTTTCTGCAAACCCCAGCGTCACCCTGTCTCCAGTAATGACCCATTGTTCTTATGATAAGGGCCTTATTGCTATCGTCATATCAGTAACTATGCCCATGCTGCTGATTATTGCCAAGAAAACCTATTAAACCATGAAAGAGAGGTACAGAGGTTCATACTGCTGGGGGGGGGAGCAGGCTCACACGGCAGGAGCCATTAAACAGACATGCCAGCATTTACATTGTGGTGGTATTCAGGAGCAATTTAAAGCTTCATTCATTAAATCAATACAAGGTTCATTACTACACAAAAGATACATCCCTGTCAGATCACCAAACACAGGGTGGGCGGCTGAGGTCTTAAATATGTCTTACATCCGACCAGTTGCCTGGGGGGCAGTTTGTGTGTGTGTGTGTTCATGGGTTTCTGTCGGAGGTCTGACCTTTTGCTAAGACAAGTCCTGCTGACCCTGCCAGTAGAAAGCATGGGTCCTGTTTTAGGGATCAGCATGAAGACCGTTTTAAATACTCCCATCTCCAAGGAAGAAATCCAAATTTATGTGGGTGTCTGGCTTCGAAATAGTGTTGCCAGTCTGTTTGGGTTCCCAGGGTCAACTGAGGGCCAGGATGAGAGAGACACTGTAAATGGTGCGTTTAAAAATGAAGTGGTCAGTAGTCTCACTATGATCAGCTGACTTTTACCCCAATCCCCACTGTAGGGCTGGTCATCAGTACGTCTTGTGTAAACATGTCTGCGCAAACATGTCATACCTACGTTTATTGCAAGGGGGCGATGGGGAGCACACATTCTTTGTGTCTGAGTTGATCAGAATTATGTACAGGACACTGTCCCAGTGTCCCCTTTAATGTGTGATTCACCTTGAATCTCTTTTTCTTGCGCTTTCTCTCATTCCAGGAAAGAAGAAGTCAAAGTTTCAGACCTTCAAGAACTTCTTTGTCCGTAAGAAGCGGAAAGGGGGGGACGCCCCCCTTGGGGAGGCCGTGTTGAAGGCCAGTCACTCCTCGGACAATGTGAGTGACGCCAAGCCCACCGCGGCCGACGGCGACGGTGACGCCGACACAGACACAGACGCCGGGTGAGCAGGCCCCGGGGAGGCCGACCCGCACTCGGAGGTCGCCGCCGGCCTGAAGCTCTACCTCTCTGCCATCAGTCTTAACAGCTCTTTTGTGTGAGAAATTCCTGGCGTTCCTTCGAGGCCGCCGGGATGACTCCATCCCTGTGTTTATCACATATCTGTGTGCGGCACACCTTAAATTAGAGCAGTCATAGCTGGCAGAGGACCATCATGGCCGTTCACTTGCATATGATGGACATCGGGAGAAAGTGCACTACTTCTGTATTTCAGAATAAAAGTCTGGGTGTTTACTGTGGAGATCCCCAGCCATCTCTGTGTGGGCTTTATACTTTAAAGGCAAATTACTTTGCTAATTTAAAATGCACTTCCCGGATTCAGGTTTACAAGAACATTAGAATGAGAAACAGCTGCTCCACTCATAATGGGAACTATTTCAATCTGCATGAGATCAATGCTCATTGGCCATTAATAGGTCACCTATTTGTTAACACAAAACAGCCCGGTTCTCCAAACAACCAGTCATGTGGCTAGACCTGAATACGTGCAGCATGCAGATTTGTGAAGAGGTTCACTTACTGATTAAGGGTCATAAGGACTAAGACGTCAGGGAAGCATTTCCACAAAGCAAATCTTGCTTAGCTAGATAACTTGATGGATTTAAGGTAGTTTGGGCTCAATGGACTTTATCTTTGTTCCCTTACATTTAGTGACTACCTTATGCAGCTAAGCAAGAAATCCTGCTTTGTGGAACACCCCCCGATCTGGGTGATCTTAAATGTGGTGTGACTGTTGATGCCAGGCATGGTGGTTCCAGAATCTCAGAAACAGACACCCTCCTGGGATTTTCACACACTGCGGTGTCTGGAGTTCACAGCGTATGGTTTAATGAACAAAAAACATCCAGTCAGCAGCAGTTCTGTGGGTGAAAAATGCCTAGCTAATGAGAGAGGTCAGGGGAGAATGGCCAGACCTGGTAAAGCTAACAGAATGCCACAACTACAATAATAACAACAACAGTGATGTTCAGAGAGGCTTCTCTGAATACAGGACTTGTTTACACATAATGACAAAAACTGAGACCTACTGGTATTACATACAGCAGCGGTGGGGAATCGTATCCGCGAAGGGCCAGTGTATATGCAGGTTTTTGGGATAACCTGTAGGTCAGCTGTTCAAACCCAGGTGTGAGAACTCTTCAGCCAATCAGTCTTCTGATTAGTAATCTAATTAGGGAGTCGCAATGAAAACCTGCATACACACCGGCCCTTTCTGGATAAGATTGGCCACCACTGATGTAGAGGTACCTAATAAAGTGGCCACAGGGTGTAGGCTTCTTTTCTTCCTGGTAATTATTCTTGATTACTCTTCATTTCGTGATTACTGGTTTCTCTCAGTATGTGCAATGAGCCTGATTGAACTGCTCTGGCATTTTTGGGGGATATTTAATGTCCTACTGTGATCTGTCTCACAGCCAGAAGGTCAGCATGGGGAACAAGGCCAAGTCACATGACAGCGTGTTCGTCACCGATTCGCCTGCCTCAGATGGCTCCGAGGACTTGACCTCCACGCAGGACAGTGTCCAGGAGAAGGTGAAGGCCCTGCAGGTATTCCACAGTCACGTATATCTCCACAGCCAGGTCTCTACATCTATCTCCATAGCCACGTCTATCTGCACTGCCACATCTATCTTCACAGCCAAATCTCTCTCCACATCCATCTTCACAGTGTCTCATCCCTGGCTCTGACTCCCGTCTCAGCCTGAACTGGTTCTTCTCACCTGCAATTCTTCTGTTTCCTGGTCCAGATGTAGTAATAATAATAATAATAATAATACATTTTATTTTAAAAAGCGCCTTTCAAGACACTGTTTACTCACTGTGTTACCAGAAACCGCACTGGTTCACCACGTGGCCTGGTGGAGGGTTAGTCACTATTGATATAAACTAATAAGCATAGGGGTTGCCTGAACACATGTACCAGGAGCGAGCGATCGTGGAAGACGGGGTTCAACCGAGTGAAAATAACTAGAGTTAGGAACCCCTTACCACTCCAGGAGAATCACCCGTAAATCATTTTCGCTCCTGGGAGTGGGGGGACTCCCACCACCTACAGATTCTGATGATGTTTAGAAATTTTTGCTCAGAGAAAATAACAAAATATGAGAATATCATATTTATTTCTTAGTGGCTTATAACACATCTTAGGTATATTCCATGAAGGTGTAAACAGCACATTTTGTCAGGATTTTCTGAATGTTTCTGCGGACCTCCACTTGACGACCCTTAGCGCCTGGGTGGGGGGGAAGTCAGAGCTGCTTCCTGGAGCTGGTTTACCACCACATGCCTCAGCTGTGACACATCCCTCCGACAATAAGGAGGAAAATGAGACAGAGAAACAAACCGAAAGCCGCAGATGGAGGGCTGGGCCCGCATGCCGCTTGTTTACGATCTGCTCCGCTGCAGCAGGGCCATCGTGTGGCGCTGTGTCCTTCTTTGGAAGAGGAGTGGAGACGGCGTCTGCCTCCGTGTGCAGACAGCACAGGCAGTCCAAAGCTGCTTCAGGTTCTGCTGCCATGACGACAGTGCCCTACATAGCTCTAATTCGTCAGGCATATGTCCCTGCTTTCTGTGGACCAATCGGGTGCCCCTCCCTTTCAGTTCTGCTCAGTTGATTGGACGCTGGTGTGGATGTTGCATCTCCTGAGGGTTAACTGCTCCGCGGCAGAGAGGTTTTTGCTATTGGTCATGCGTTTGTGCCTCGTGAAAAATGGAAGCCTCCTCTTGGTGTTATTTTCCTTCATTTGTACTCCATAAATAGATCAATTTTCTACATAATTAAGACCATATAGACATTCAGTTATATGATTGTTCTGGGCCTTAGAACAATTAAATAATCAACCAATTACTTTTAATTAAGATGCTTGCCGATCCATATATTCACTCATTTAGGGGAAACATCAGTCATGAATAGGCTGCTGTTTGAGACGCTCTGGCCTTTTCTACAGCTGGTGGCTACAGCCTTGGCCTGTAGGGGGTGCAGTGACCTATCGGTGTCTGACTGCGTCTGGGGGCCTTCCCAACAGCTGCAGCTGAAGCAGAGCAGCAGGCAGGCCACGCCCATTACCCTCATCCGTGTGAGGAAGGATGACGACCCGGGGGCTATGTCTGAGGACGACGGCCTCCCCTGCAGCCCACCAGAGATCTCTACTCTGCATGCCGTCCTGGCTGGCTCTTCGCACACAGTAGGGAGCCTCCACCCGGCCTTATCTAAGTCCAGGCAGCTGATGTTTCCTCCCTGACCACACCCCCCTCATACCCTACATGCGTTCTGATAGGACCCATGAAATAGCACCCAAGGCATGTTCAAACGGGACTAACTTTAGATGATCACATCCAAACTACTCACGTTCATACAGGGTAGGTCTTTTTGGACACTCCAGTAACAGATACAGGGTTGAATGGTAAATGGTCTATGAATTCTTACCTGACAGCCTGTTTCACACTGCACTCCACTCCACACTGCCCAGGTGAAACATCAACGCAGTCACTCATTCTGAAGCTGTCACTTTTCTCTTGTGTGTTTCTTCCCGCTCTCCATCCAGCCCTCAAACTCAGTCCATAGAAGC
The DNA here is from genome assembly GCA_015164015.2 of Brevimyrus niger. Classification (NCBI taxonomy): domain Eukaryota; kingdom Metazoa; phylum Chordata; class Actinopteri; order Osteoglossiformes; family Mormyridae; genus Brevimyrus; species Brevimyrus niger. The sequence continues at coordinate 20,780,109 of JAABNY020000002.1, read as the reverse complement.
AGCTCGCTCAGCCAGGAGGGGTCTGACACTGACGATGACCAGGTAAGCACTCGCCATGTGCCCTTGGCATGACGTCTCGGCAGTGGATGCTTACAGAGTTTCTCCACTTTTGTTCCTCAGTGATCGATGGGATGGCCCTAGCTTATTGTCAACCAGCTGCCTTGCTGTAGGCCTTCAAAACAGGCACCTGGCGACATGCCACCATGTAATGCTTACAAAATGCATCGCAATATATCAGACCAGTGACAAAGCCATGCTGCAGGGGTGATAGTGAGTCACAGGACGCCTGCATATTCACACACATGGGTATGTGTTACAGAGCCACATCCCCTGGCTTGCATGCCTCTTGGATGTGTAAGGACTCCAGCAAAAGCCGAGAGAGCTGCGAGGGCCAGATGCAAAGTCGTAACAGATATTTAATAAGCTTCCCCATAAGCAGAGATGAGCTTCGGTAAGACAGCTCACGGGGATCCACAGGGGACAGAGGAAGCTACAGGCTCATCAGGCTATGAGGGAATTGTTCCAGAAAGCACTAAAACTCTGAGGGTGGAGGTGAGACACAAGGCATGAAGAAAATTCAAGCACTGGACAGAGCTTTAGTTTATGGTTAACCTGAAGAACACTGGCCATTGGGGAAGGGGCTAGGAGTTACCTAAGGGCCTAAACTTCCTATTCATTCGGGGGGTATGGGGGGCAGGGGGGGGTTGAAGGCGGGTGGATGGCCTACAGGGGTCCTGCATTCCAGCTGTGTTCTCCTGTGAGCTCTGTCAACACATCAGAGATGGGGGGCGGGGAGGGGGCAGTGTTAAGTCCTCACCCATCAAAAGAGCTTGTCTTTTATGAGGAGTTTACAAATGAGGCAGGTCCTTCCAGACTTATCTTTTGACACACGTGCAGGTGGCTCTCACGCACTCACACGCATATGAACGACAGGGGAACGTCACAACCTCTGACCCCGCGTTCCCAGAAACACACAAGCACAAAATGAGCTGCAAGCCGCCAGCAACCAGCTTGACTCAGTACTTAAGGTTCAGCCAGCTGCACTGCTTCGAAATCCTGGTCCTGCTCTCCAGACCAAAGATGCTGACGTGACAGTAGTACTTTTCGAGTTATTTTGGACGCATTTTTGAAGGATTTATGGTCGGCACCGCCTGCCCTTCCCACAGCCTGGTGGCTCTGCCAGGGAATCAGAGGACAGCGGGCAGTTGTAACAGCAGACCATGCCTCCTCGGAAAACAAAGGGCATTTATTACTAACTCCGGAGTCCTTTTTTTGCTGTGCTAAGTCACCCACAGAGCCCTCCTGCTTATATGGCTTTAAGATTAGTTTGGCATAAAGCTCACATGTATGCTGACCTTGGTATGGTTTCTTTCTAGCGCCTTTCCCCGCTCAAAATGACGTGCATGACGCCTTGCAGAGGGATCACATGTAAACAAGAATATGTGCCGTACGTCAGCGGGGCCGGGGCTGGTTATAAATTCCCAGTAATTTATCCACGAGGGCCTGGAATTCAAACATGGCTTGTAAAGTTGAACAGGAATGCTAACTGTGTTTATCCGAAGCCAAGCAGGCACAAAACACTGGAACAGAGAGTGGGGTTTTTTAGAGGAGAGTGTTTTAGCTCTTGTTAATGTTGAAAACTGACGTTGACTTGTTCTTCTCATAGGATTTGTTCAGCTCCGCACTCTTCTGAATGCACACATAATCCATTTCTTCCTTTTCCACTAACACAAAGGGAGGGTGAATACCTAACAGTAAGGCATAATCATGAAAGCAGGAAAAACAAGGGCCTGCAAGGAAATTTGCGAAATGCCAGGGGGCGGAGTGTAGCTCGGCAAGTTAGAGCGCTGTGCCAGTGATCCGAATGTTGGTGGTCCCATGCATAGTAGAATGATTTCTGCGTAATGCCCCTCAGCGAGGCTCCTTACTCCAAATTGTTCCGGGGACTGACTGACCCTGCTTTCTCAAATGTGTGTTGCATTGAATGAACATGGCTGCTAAATAACTAATAATTTGTTTTAAAAAAGCAAATATCAAGGGTTTTTAGAATGGCATGAATCATTTTCATCATTTTAGTTGATACTGTGTTCCAGTGGTGTGTCAATTTGCACGTTTGTTGGCCAGTAAGAACAGTGATGCTTAGGACAGATATCACTTTTATATTTTCACTGTCTCTCTCCCTCTCTCTTTCTTTCTTTCTCTTTCTCTCTTTCTCTCTCTCTCACACACACACACACATACACACAATTGTCCAGATGTCCTTTGAGGCATCCTCCAGGTCGGTCAGCCCCCCCCACTACCTCCTTGTGGACCTCAGCTGTCCAGCGACCCCATCAAGCTGCCTGGACACCTCAGCTGCTCGCCACCGCATCGCTGTCAAGAACCGGGCTTGTGCTAAGCGGAAGCCAGCCAGCGTAAGAGCGCCCCCTGCTGCCAACCCCAGGGACCTCACTCATCGCTAAAATTAAAATATGGATTACAGATTCTAAACACAATCTATTTAAAAATTTTATAAAAAAAAAAAAACATAGCTACATTGTGGAAAAACAAATAATCCATCTGCCAACAAACTATACAGGGTTGCAAAATACCATTGTGCAAATAATTTTATCATAAGATTTGCATGATGTGATATCAAAACTATTCTGACCTTCACGGGTCCTGGTACATAGAAGGGAATAAACCCCACGAAAGATAATGGGGAAAACCAGCAGTTTCAGTATGTTCTGGTACTGATTGGCAATGGAAAAAAAACAAAAACATCACCACAATTCACTAGCCATGAGTTCTCAGAGTTTGTACATCCTCCAGCTTCAAGGCTGAAAGACTTCATTCAGCAATCATGTGACACTGCTCTCTTCAGAGCTAGAACTGGGTATCGGTGCTTATCGTACTCGTTTTTTCCTTTAACCTTCAGAGAGAGTTCTTGGACAGTGGAAGAGAGAGGGATCTCAGTGGAAAAGTTCCCCGCAGAGGAATAGAGAATGAACTGGGTGATGTTTCCCTAGAACCTTCTTCAGCAGAGGAGAAATATAAAGGTATCCCATCATCTGAAGAGTTGGATGTTTTCTCATCCAAATATTTCATATAACTAAACTAGTAGGGGGGGGGGCAATCTTATCCGCAAAGGGCCGGTGTGTATGCAGGTTTTTGGGATAACCTGTAGGTCAGCTGTTCAAACCCAGGTGTGAGGACTCTTCAGCCAATCAGTCCTCTAAATAGTGATCTAATTAGGGAGTTGCAGCGAAAACTCGCATACAGACAGGCCCTTTGCGGATAAGATTGGCCACCCTTGATCTAGACGGCTATAACTATGTATTGACAGAGAGGGCTGCAGCAAGCTCACTGTTTGTTTCTTGCAGATTTTGCTGTCCAGCAGACGGACTCTGCTGACAGGACTAGTGAAGAGCGGGAGCTCCAGGATGAGGAAGTACAGCTGGTCCCAGAGGAGGTGCCACCTGTGATGGAGCAGTCGGTCCCAGAGGAGCAGCCCCCTATGTTGGAGGAGCCACCTGGGCTCCATCAGTGGCCCAGGATTGAGTCTGAAGAACAGAACACTGTAGATGAGAGCTCCTGCTGTGAGGATGCCCCCTTTCCTCCTTCCTGCTCTACATCTTCCTCCTTTGTAGATAACTCACAGGAATTTCTCCTGGATCCATCCTCAGAGACACAGAAACACCAGGGGAACCGGTCTCTGCTGACAGGTTCTCAAGTGTCTCTGGATTCCCTAGAGCTCCCCGCTGAGGATGACATGAATCGTATGCTGGAGTTAGGGTGCAAAACCCCGGTGGAGGAGTCAGGCTCACTCCTGCAGGAGGTGCTCAGCTCTCTGGAGAAGCCTCTGGCTTCTGGGCTTGTGCTGAAGCCTGATGCTGAAGGCCAGGAAATGGAGAAAATTGGTGAAAGCACAGAGAAGGTACGGACCTGCCAAGGTGAGGAGTCAGTGCCCTCCAGCCCGACCTCACAGCACAAGCCGGTGGCACAGGATGGTGCTAGAGTCTCCAATGTAGCTGCAGATCAGGAAGAGGACAGGTCCAGTGTATCAGGTGAAGAGGAAAAATGTTCTGAGGATGAGGGACATGCTGAGTTGGTGGAGGTCAATGATGAAGATAGTAAAGAAGCAAAGAGTCTTATAGTTGAGCCAATCATGTCAACTGGAGGTGAGAAACACAAGGAAGACGAGGAAGAAGAAGAAGATGACGATGATCATGATGAGGGTGATGATGAAATGGATGCAGAAGTGGATTCAGAGACCCAGGATCATGAATGTCTAGTCGAGGTTGAGAGGCTGAATACATATCAGCAGCCTGGGGCCAATATCCAGGCAGTTGTTGGTTTGGACTCAGAAGGAGATGTTGGGCCTAGCTCAGATGAGGCTGTTCAGGTGTCCAGCCAAGAAGATGGGGACTATGTCCCACCCTCAAAAGAAAGCTTGTCCATGACAAACCGGGTGGAGCCTGAACAATTAATACCCAGCACTGAAGAACCTAGCCAAGATACCATAAACCTGTCTTCCAGAGCTAGCATTAGCCTACAGCACAGTGAGGAGGAAAACTGTGCCAAAGAAGATTCTGGGAAGCATCCAGTCCGATTTACTATTGCTCCAGCATGGCAGAGGTCGCTGTCAGGAGATGGTTTCAAAGAAGCTTATTGCCATGCCCACTCCATTGCTGCAAAGGCTTCTGAGGCATGTGCTGAAATCAGATCTGAGCCAGGTACCCCCCTAAAAGCAGATATTACCCATGGTCACAGCGATGCATCTCTGTCTCCCGTGAGAGACCAGGACGTGAGTGCACCTGAGACACCGTTTGGTGTTCGGCTGAGGAAGACTTCACTTAGGAGCTTCTGCTATGGCACAGAGGACTCAGGAGAACCTTCTGCAACGCCCAGTGAACCACCAAAAGCCTCCTGCTCTGAGTTGCCCAGCAGCAAGCCTGTCCTGCCCAAGAAACCTGAGCTTCTAGAGGACGATGTAGCCAAGTTCAGGAGGACAGCAGGTATAAAACCCCTGAAGCTGGCCTTCTCATTGCTAATCTCACTTTTTAAAAAACACTATCACAGACCACTTAGGTTGGAGTCCTTATGATGATGTGGAACAAATGTGCAGTGCGCTCACAGCAGAACCAGAAACCTAGTGCAGCTTCTGTTCCCTCGGCCGGAATTTTGGACTCAAGGTTGCAGAACCATTTAAATTTCCTCATGAGCTTTTCACCAGCACAGGGTACAAGGGAAGGCGTACTGTGTAATATAACCGCATGAAAAGTTAAGGAAATTACCCATCCAAATACACATGTGATAGAAAGCATTTTTAGATGTAAGATAAAGCTTTATTGATTGCATGAAATTATTGAAAATATGGATTTCAGGTTTTATATTATCCATCCATTGATCTATCCACCCAACAACTTCTCCAAATGGAATTTCAGTCCATTGCAGGGCGCACACTCATAGTCATGCATATTATGGGAGGTTTAGAGATGCCAGATAGCAAAATTTGAACAGTTTAACGCCCTATATTCTGCAGTTAATTGCATCTACATGCACCTGTCCTTATAACTGAATGCTTGCCCAGGGTGTTTAGCTTATCGGCAGCTGAAGCAAAGATCTAGTATATAACAAGTGGATGGCAAGAAGTAGGATGGTGCTCAGAAGGTTAGGATTCTTCCTGTGATGGGAAGGTTACCGGTTTAAATCCCAAGGTCAGCAAAGTGAGTTTGGGGTTAGGCTCGTCAGCAGAGTGACCTGTAATGAAACCTGAGGTGCCCTTCACTGAAGGCCATGGCAAACACAACGTTAACATAAACACACTTCCGTCACTGTGTGTGTGTAGAGGAATTATTTTATATAATATATATTTCAGATGTTATTATATATTGTATATTATAATACAGTATGATATGCTTTGTTTGTCCATTACTTACTTGTAAGACCCAAGACTCCCTCCCCCCTGCAGTTCTGTGTTTATGCTTGCAGTGTTAAGGCCTGACTCATTTTTGCGAAGCCTCCCCCAGTTTCCCACAGTCCTCCATTTGTCAGAGGGGCGATAAGAATGTCTGATGCACTCATGTGTTTTTCAGAGCCGGGTGCCGGTCAGTCTCCTGGGGGAAGCCTGGCTTCACCAAGCTGGGTCTATGTTGCCAAGCAAAAGCAGAGGATCTTCAGAGAGAATTCACTGGAGGAAAGTCCAAGCAGGAAAGACCCTTTTGAGAAGGTGAGTTCTGTGTCCCTGTTGACACAGGCTAGAGTTGGTGCTATTGAAATAGGCTTCTCGATCTTCCTCCCCATGACAGGGCCACCAATTACACTGTGAAGTGGTGAAATCCTTCCCCTGTCTTCCTTATCTAATCGTTACAAAAGTCACTGTAATCCTATAATCTCATTGGTTTGTATCAGACTCCACATTTGGAAGGCCTGAGGTAACAGTCTCTTTAACCTCCTTTTACACAATTGCCCCTGATTTAGCACAATAGCGACACCTGTTGACCGCACGTCGAGATGACAAAATCAACTGTTCTCTTGATGATTAGTAGCATTGAGAAGGGCCCAGTTAATCAGCTTGTGGTCTCTCCTAAATAAGCCTATATGGAGGTACCATATACCTACATACATAACAAATATGAGCAAATACAAACCATGAACCAGGGTAAACGTGTGCTTAGCCTGTGTAGGGTGTGGACAGAAATGTAGCATATTCAAGTCTGAATTGTGTGATTTTAATTATGTATTTAATTTTAACTTTTCTGTCACTGGTTTATTTTTTAAATACATTTTCCAGGATGCAGCATGCAGGAAAAACTTGAGTGTTTTTTCTAAATCAACTAGTAAGGACCAGGCCAGGATTTCAAACCCAAATGCAACCAGTAAGTAGTTCTCCGTTCATCCTGTGCTGATCTGTAAAACCACTGTTTCAATGTAACCTCCAGAGAATTCCTGCTGTCGACTGTGCAGTAAGTGATGCATTACTGCCCCCTTGTGGACTAAAGTCTGCATTCATGGGGCTCTGTATTGTGATAAAGTTTCCTCTCTCCAATCAAGGAGGAAGGGCTTATTTATTTTTTCACACTCACAGGTCTTCCTCCCACTGCCCCATGCTCCCTGGAGATTTCTAACCCTGCGTCTTTGGACAAAGACGGGAAGCGGGCCATGATGTCGTCATCCCCCGCAGCCCTGGGCCCGGAGGAGCCCCCCTGGTTGGCGCTGGCCAAGAAGAAGGCTAAGGCCTGGAGCGAGATGCCCCAGATGGTGCAGTGACTGAGTGGCGGGGGCCATCCGCCCCACCCCCCTCCCCCCACCTTTCCTGTGAAATGACACGGATCACATTTGCACGCAAAGCGTCGTTACGTGTTTTAACATTCACTCTTCATTGGTGACACCTTTTGGGTTGTATGTCTGAGATGACCTTTTAAAAACAAATATATAACCCATGTGCTGTGAACCCCCCTCCAAATGATTATGTTCTGTACATGTACTCCATGTACCCCATGCCAAACGTCCTCCAAAGACCAGCCTTACACCCACCTCCAGGAGATGGGTGGAGTCCTATAATGGGTTCTGTATTTATTTCGG
>JAABNY020000002.1:20756271-20772443 GCA_015164015.2 Brevimyrus niger | reverse complement strand
CGCCTCACCCCCCCCCCCCGGGAGGGGGGGGAGCCCTTTTTGTGGTTTTTTTTTTTTTTCGTTTTTTTTCCCCCCCCCCCCCCCCCCCCGTTTTTTTGGGGTTTGTGTTGAGTTTGGTATTGCCTTTAAAAATGCACACATTATCATGTGATTTTGTATATAAATTATCAAAAAAAAAAAATGCATAATTCACATGACTTATCATGCTGCACATTATATTGTGCAGTTACGTTTTCTTCCTGAAGGGGGTTATAACTGTGTCCAAATACTTATATAACCTATACTTTAATTTCTTTTTTAAAGTTCCCGCATTTTCACTGAGATTTTTACAAGCGTTTCATAATTTTTTCTGGAGCTTCTTTTTAAAGAAATTATAAGCACTTTTCAGCTGTTTAATCCATTGTTTAGAGGATTTTACACTGGGAAGTTTTGCATTTCAAATGAGCTTTTTTTTCCTTACAGATGTCAATTATATGAAAACATTGACAGCAGGGATTATTACATTGTTAATAAACTTTATATTACTACTCTATTGTGGTGATCTGACGCCTTTATGTGTGTTAAAAAAAACTTAGTGCCGTCATCATATATTCCATTCATAATAAGCTGACAGGCTTACAGATATCTTTTAACAACTATCATCAACATCATATTTTATATTTAAAAATCTCGTGTGAATTTTAGGGCACGTCCATAATAAGCGTAATATTCATAAAAGTACCACGGTATTAGTTGCAGTAACGAATACATTTCACTAGCGGGCGCTGTACTACATGCGCTTTTTATGGACTTAACCTAGTTTAATATCATGGCCGGTTTCTGTCCTGTCATCCTTAGATGATCTCATGACGACGCGTAAAGGATTTGCTATTTTGAGAGATACACTTACATAAGGCTGCGTTTGCATTTTTCAGCAGCCACGTGTGAGGATTCGACATGTACCATGATTAGCATCGATATTATAAATACATTGATTTCTATCTAAGAGTTTACCTGAATATTAGTTTTTGAAACGCATATAATAGAAGAAAGTACACTACCGCTGGCAAGTAGCCTAACCGCGTAAATAAATGACAAACGGTAATGGTTTTATTAGTATTTCTTACGTAGTAAAATTATTGTCTAAATTGATACTTGATTAGCACCTATACTCCCCAGGACTGCAACATAAATAGCTTCGGTATAACCTATTATAACTTGCGATTACATGTCTAATGACACCTAAGGCCATGTTTAATACTGGTCGGATGAAAAGTATATAAGAAAGACGTACGATCAATAAAGTGCATAGACAGGTAAATATGAATGGGTTTAACCTGTCACCTGTCAGATGCTTTAACGAGCTCATTAAAAATAACTTTTAAATAGACGAAAATGGGTTTATCCGGAAGTCGGCCAGCTCCGCTTGTTTTCCCAATTATACCTGTCGACTGAGTGTCTAAATTCAGATTGGTAACTAATACTACAGTAAAATCCCGCATGAAGCTGCATACAAATGTGTCTTCACCGATTAACTCTATATTCACAAGTTACGGGCTTAATCCGTTGGTCAGAGAAATGTGCCCTGATTTAGCTATTAATTAACCACTTTCAGGTGTCCTAAATTATAGTCAATTGTACTTACGCAGTGTCGCAGGTTATTTTATTTCTATGAAAAGTTGATTTTTTTTTTACATGAAAATGCACTTACAGTGAATGATCCACCTTAATCTATCTTTATTGGCGATTTGACCGAGACAGTTTCCCATAGCGGTGTCTCCAACATAGAAACCCGGCAGACAAAGGCTCTTAATCAGAAGCATCACTCGGGATTTATTAAAGGGGGGCTTTTGGTGGAAAAAGCTTAATAAAAACGAATGAGAATACACTAAACTAATCAACGTACATTTATTTTGGCGGGGGAGCGCCCCCCAAGACAGCCCTAGTGACGCCCGTGCTCCCATTTATCACTGAAGTTTGAAAATGTTTAAGTAACTGTAATTATGTGAAAATTACCTACAATGAAAAAACAGGCTGGAAGAAAAACGTGAATATATGGGTCACAGTGACCTCTTAAATGGCTGGTTTAAGAGTGACACGTAACGAAGGTAAAAACACACCGTTGCTCCCTCTCGGTGAAGTACTGCGTGTCCTTCAAACAGGAAAGAACAGCGAGTGCCAGCTCCGCATTACCGTCTGACAGCCCGCCGCCTTCCAGGGAGGGACATCAGAGCGACGCCGCGCACCTGTAAATACTGCAGCCTGGTGGGGGCGCGTCCTAAGCCCATCCGCGCGTCCCGGAAGACGGGTGAGCGCTCCGTGCCTGGAACGCGCTCCGGGTTACGCAACCGCGTGACTCACGCGCTGGCCTGCCCGCGCCTGCTAAATGAGGTGTCCGCGAGCGCGTCGAGGGGGCACAGTTACATAAATAAATGATATCCGTCGGCGAAGGATGCGTGCCCGTGGCTCGGTTCGGCACTGCTGTAGATCTTATTACGGTTTAACAAGTGTGGCGGCTTATAGATCATAGCTCCCAGTCTTTTCCTGGACATCTATCCCTGTATATACAGTAAGGCACAGTTTGGTTTCATGTGAGACCCCACTCAAAAAGTCATTTCTGGGCCCCTCTGCTTTAGTGTAGTTACTGTTTGTGGCTATCAGGGGACCTCCAAGCCCTGGAGAAAGATGACATCAGACATGGGTACTCATTACTCATATCAGCTCATCACTTGATTAACCTGTTAAGGCAGTATTGCAGATAACTATTAGCATACCAGTAAATAAACTTCCTTAATCTCTACTTAGCCCTTCCCAACACAGTGCATTTACAGATAATTATGTAAAAGGCAACTAGACTGTTACTTGTTTGGTTAACTGATTAGAGCAGAACTTCACTATAGCTGGGTCCATGGTTGATAAATACTGCATCTGGGATTTGGGATACACAATATGTAAGCTCAAGGCCAGATCCTCAGTCAGGCTCCACCTGGAGCATCTTTTTCCTGTTTCACAGTGTTTTACCACCGGTCTCCACAGGTCGCTCACACCCATCACTTATTTTGTTTTTGCAGGGGGAGCATCTCTGCTGTTTTCACAGTAAGCTGACATTTAATCCCTTAGGAGCATGATGTAAAGATTCCCATTGGCCTTTGTGGCAGCATGTCTTTAATAATTTCTGTTCTTACAAAACAAGCTGTTTCCTGCACCAAAAGCTTAAGCAGCCAAGGCAAAGCAAACTGACCAATCAAGCCCTTGCCTAACTAGTAAAAAGCTGTCCTAGTAGCCATGAGATGAGGGATGGGGTAGAATGTCCTATTAAGGGAAACGCAAATTGATTTTTATTGGCTGAGAATGTGCATCACGCAGCACAGGAAATATATCTGAGACCAGCAAGAAGTTGCCGGTAGTGGCTGCCTCTGGCCAGGGGATGCATTTCGTGTAATAGCGATGGCTTTTCCTGCATTTCAGCCACACTAGACAACATGAGGAATGCTCTTGACCTGCTCCAATTCATCTCTCACGAAGTGTCCCCCCCCACACCCTGCTCAGACCCCTAAAAAAACAAGGTCTATTTATAGCATCAGCTTGAAGGTTAGCAGGGATGTGGAGACAGGCAGCGGGGAGACGCCTCTCTGCGGGGTCCTCGTGCTGCGTGGCCTGTTAGCACATCGCTCCTGCCGTTTCTGGGTGAGTTAGGTAACCACCTCCCAAAATGCACTGCTCTGGCCTACTTATGCTAGCGTGTTACGTTTTCATACTGGCGGAGTAGGTGTATCTGCCAGGTCTCCATGGCAACCCCCGCCTCTAGTGACCTTATCTTTGTGGTTATGCAACCCTGCTTGGCTGGAGGAATGAGAGATGTTCTGTGTGGGTGGGGCGACTGGCCCAGGAGCTGTTACATGATATGATTTCAGGCAGATGCTGAGGGGAGCCAGCCTCTGCTGGTGGCAGCCTGGGCCCCAGGGCTGCCTGTTGCATCAATAATAAAGTTGGTGTTTAAATTGCTGCACGGCACAGGTGGCAACCCCCCCATCTGCGCTGTGAGCCACTCGTCCAGAAGAGGTGCTGAACTCAGCATCTCGGAAGCAGCCCAGCGGCTCTGAGGTCACCAAGAGGACTTCAGTCCCATGTCCACCGCAGAGGACACCAGTGCCTCCTTCGATGAAAAACATGCTGACTGGGACAGAGCAGTAAAAGCCACTGGGGGGGGTGGCTGCCTTTTGTAAGTCACCTCTTGGATGCCCATTTGATACACAGGTGGAGGCTAGCCCACTTTGGAACTTTATGCAATGTCCGAATTCGCCCTCCTTACATAAGTGTTATGAAACCACCCCCCACCCCCGAGGTCAGGGACACATGGGGATCAAGATCGCTGGAGTCTTCCAAAGAAGGCAGGCCAGCGGTGTAAGAATGTAGGCCACTGGGGCGGGCAGTGTGGGAGCAGCAGGCTGACACGCCTTCAGCCTGACCTACATTAGCAGGCCGGCCCTGTGTCACACCACTGCGCCCTCTGTCCCTGTACTTATTTGCTCCCCCATTCACAGCTCCCCTGCCAAGCCCGATCCTCAGTCTGCCCTGTTGGATAGCCAGAGATCTCAAAACGAAGTTTGATTTTTCCACCATGAATTTAGGACTTGTTACAGGAGCAGCGCGGCTCAGTGGGTTCAGACACTGTCTGGGATCAGAAGGGCATTGGTTCAAATCCCAGGCTCGGCAGAGCAATGTCACTGTTGGATTCTTGAGTGAGGCCCTTCACTTTGCTCTAGAGACTGTCTAACCCTGCTTTCTCAAAAGTATATCACTCTGAATGAAACTGTCAAACTAGAAACATTAACAGTTCATGGAAAGGTTTAACCACTGAATTCTTCCGTTTGGTTTTGAGTATGATTCAGTCCAGTTTTGAGGAGGTAATAAAAAAAGAGTCTGGAGCGACAGAACGAACACTTTATTTTAGTGTAATATATACAGCATGTAACGCAGCACTGGCTAAACGACAGAGAAAAGTAACATACATTCAGGTCGCTGTAAACAGATGTACAGAGAGGCAACTTCACACAACAATGACAGTAAGAAATTAGAGTCACTACTGTATAAATACAAACACCCAAAATCAAAATATCTTTTTGTTTTTTGAAGCATTTTTCAGTGGAAGAACGAAATTCAGCTGTCAAGGAGGTAGGTCAACGTAGATACTGGTGCAGGATAACCAGATGGTTCCAGAAAAGTCAGGAGAAGGTGGTTTCACAAGTCAGCTCAGCAGACCGAAGGACGACAGAGAAGCTTGTGCTTCCAGTCCAGAGCTCCTTCACAGCTCTCCCCAGCTTGTGGGTCTGGGACTCCTGACTTTTCTGACTCCAGTAACAGAACCTGCAGCAAATGTAACATCAGACCCAATTTAACAAAAGTTTAACTATTGCTTTTTTTAAACTGAAATTAGGTTACATTTGGGCTCTCCATTGGTGAAAGGAGAACATCCACTATAAGTAGAACCAGAATAGATATGGTACTATTAGGGATTGAGTTTCATAATCTGTACGACATAAGTGCATTTTATATAGTTAAATTGGGTCTCATCTCTGAAAGCAAAAAAAACATAAAAATAAAATTAAAAACCATTAAGACAAAAGTCATTCCCTATGAACTGTGGAGATGCTACTTTCTGCAGTTATTGCCTGGTGTGAGCATCATGGAAGAAATTCAGCTTAAGGCACAAGATATTCACAGAGCGAGAAACGGTGACCAGAACAGGGTGTTCCTGGTGGAAATCAAACTCCATTTAGCCACCGGAGAGGCATCAAACACAGTCAAACTGTTTAGAGGGAAACTCCCTGTCTGTACCAAGGGTAGGGCAAGGTCAGTGTGTTACACTGCGGTACGGAAACAAAACCACACGACCCCTTCGGAAGCTTCAAACCTAAGCCCATATATGCCCCTCCAAAGAAAGAAAACAGTTGGGGTTGGAAGGGAGGGGTGCAAGCTCTCTGGTTTTACTGGAAAAACAGGAATGCCCGATGCCAGAAGGTCACGGAGAGCGGCGGGTCATCAGTGATTCACTGATGTCCCTGGACAGACAGAACCAAACCCTGTACCCGCCCCACCGAGACCTGGTCCGTCCCTTTTTGGCTACTGTGCATGAACAAAGCGATCTGGGTTCTGGGCCTCGGAGAGTAGTGACGTGGATCACACTGTGGGGAATGGAGCCACGCTTGACAGCCATAGCGATGAGACCCTAGACATGCTGATATGTAGGATTAAAGTTAACTTCAAAATGGCCACAAACTACGCCAGCATAATGCAGGGCCATGATAACATATGCTGGAACATTCTGGAAGAAACGGGAGGGTTCTGGCAAAAAAGCAGAGGCATATAGTAAAGTGAAAGCAGAGGCCCTCATCTGCACACGAGCATTAGGGTACGGCTACTCTTTACTTTAGGCTGTCACTGTTCTTGCCTTTGTCATCATTCACTTATAAAAAGTTCATGTAGATCGCGAGAAAGCACATTTTTAAACAGATCTCACTTCTGTTTGCGAGTGGCTGGGGCTTCAGGCCAGGGGACACTGCCCAACCCAGCTCCTAAGCGCATCAGTACTATAGGCCCGAGAATGTCTGCATGCCTTTCACATGCAACTGCAGACAGTTCAGAAAGGGGGAGGGACATTCACATCACTTCCTCCTTTTGCAGGAAGTGATGTGGGCAGCCACAGGGCCACAGAGTATATGATGCATATTTAAGGGCTGCCACACAGCAATCAGACACAGAATTAGTCATTCAACTGATGAAAATGACAGACAAAACAGATTTTAAAAAAATGTGTCCTTTTTAAAGCACGTAGGTTGAAAAACACAGTCTATAGCGAGTAAAATCCATGTGGAGGCCTTCTCCCAAACAGCGATAGGCTGATACAGTATAGATGGTCGGCCAATGGTAGCTACACACAGAACGCTGTCCGATTTGGTCCGATGAGGAGGCAGGAAGCAGCCGTCCTGCCGGGTCATCGCGAACGGTCTCGGGACATGAAGAGGAGGACCCTGCGGATGCCGGTCAGCCGCTCCTTCAGGGAGGTAAGGGCCAGGAAAGGCAGCTGGGCGCGACCCTCCAGAGGCAGAACGGCTAGCAGCCACCAGCACCAGGACGGTCCATTGGGACTCCCCTGGAAGAGCAGGTGTCAGCGGTGAGACAGCTGGGTTCACCTCTCATTTCTGTATAGCACCACCTACTGCCTGCAAGGTGCCTTACAGAACTGAGGGCAGAACTGGGCAAGTGTTACATTACCACGGATGAGAGCATGTGTGTGTGGTGGGGCATATTACCCACGCTCTCTTCAGGGACATTTTCACCCATCATGCACACACATCCAGTTACAGAAAAAGTGTGGGAGACTCCCCTCCACTCCACTCCAGGCCTACCTGGAGATCCAAGTCCTTCTCGGGCATAGGTCCGAAATGGCCCACGATCCTCTGCTTCTGCTCCGGCTTCAGGGAGTTGACCCAGACCAGGGCCTGGTCGTAGACGGCGTCATGGAGCTTCCGCAGTTCGGCCTCAGCCTCTCCCTCCACCTGCCGGACACAAACCTCAGTTACTAAGGCAACACGTGGCTGGCAAACCTCGCCATGAATATGCAAATCTTTCATCCTGAGGCGGGTCATCTCCATCGCCACCGCACCCTGCTGGCACGGAGCTCGAGGCCAGCGGGTACCGCCCACCTTCCTGTCCTCGAGGTACTCGATGTCGGCCGTGTTGTAGCCATCTCTCTCCCGGTGCTGGACGACTTTGAACCTCCTCCGCCCGATCGTGTCCACCACCGACCGCCCATCGGCGAAGAAATCCACACTCCGGATCTCTAGGATGCAGCCGTAATCGGCAAATCTGGAAGGTGGGAGGGAAAGTTAAGAGAGTAGCAAATAATAATGAAACTTGCTTATTCTTACATAACCTGTTCATTTAGCCGATACCTGGCCATTTGGAGCGATTAAAGCCACGTTTTTACACACTTGGACACTCACTTACCCCCTGACCCAAAAAGCGCCATCCTGTACGCTCAAACAGAGACAGAATCAAAGTGGGCGGGACTGCCCTCAGGGGCCGCTCACCCTTTGAGGGAGTCGCTGAGGCACATGCCGAACTGCTTGGTCCCCGTCTCCATGCACCTGCGGATCATGAGCCGGTAGCAGGGCTCGAAGATGTGCAGGGGGCAGGGCACCGTGGGGAAAGCCATGGTACACACGAATATAGGCACATTCTTGTTCAAGCTGTAACGAGACAACAGGACGCACCCTAGTGTCCGTTATTTGGCTTCATCAACCGCCTCAGGCATGTGTCTCGTACAGGACACCCCTTCACTTAAACAACATCTCAGGAGGGCGCCTTTGGCCTGCAGGAAGTTAGCTCATGAAAGCTTTATTAGAGCACACAAGCAAGGCAGTACTATGCTGTCTGAAACAACTTAATATTGGCTACCTGGGCCCTGACTTATGATTTGCTGACTGAATTGGGGCCTCACTTATGATTGGCTAGTCGGGCTGGGCCCTTACTTGGACAGCTCAGCCATTTCCTCCTCATTGGCTCTCTGCCTGTCGATCAGCTCCTCCGGCAAGTATTTCGCAATGAGGCCCTCCATCAGCACAGTCTTGCAATACTGCCTCCGTGCCAAGTACTGTGGATGTCAGGAAAAAAAAAACATAAGAGTCAAGGGCTCACACCCAGGTCCAAAGTCTGTAGCTGGTGGCCGCTAACGGAAGCCGTGCGGAGCTCACCTCAGACAGGTCTTCCTTACAGAGGGGACATTGGGAGTTGTGGTCCAGGCATCGCTCCAGGCATTTCAGGCAGAAGGTGTGACCACATGGAGTGGTGACGGGTTCATAGAAAAGTCTAGAATATGGGTGCGAGAGAAGAGTGCATCATGCTTCACGTACACCACCAAGAATCGAAAGGGGAATTAAGAACCTCCCAAAAATAATCACCCGTGAATAGAAATGCTGACTGACTGGGGGCTTGGGGAAATAAAAATCCCTGTGTCACTTATTTGTTGAACCCGGTGTTCCCTCTTTATGCCCTTGGGCTCAGAGGCAAGAAACAGGAACCCAGAGTAGCCTCCAGGGAGACCCAGGTTATAAGAGGACTCGGCGTGCGTCATGATCTCTGAATACGCCTCTGAATCACTGGGTTCGGCACCCAGCTGGAATTTAAACACCGGAGTGCTTCCTTAATGAACATGGGCCACAGTGTGTTGACCAGGAAAGGCTGTCTGGGCATGGTGCAGGCCATGTCATGTGACCAAAGACACATCGCCATGACTAGATGTTATTGCCACAGTGACTAGCATACCTCATACACAAGGGGCACTCGAGGTCAGCGACATCAATGGTGCCAGCCACACTGGTGAGGTCAGAGGTCTGGGGGGACACACCCACATCTTGCAGAGCCCCTACTGCAAACAGAAAGACAGGGTTGAGCCACAATGTGAGGATACACTAAAGGTTAGGCATACCAGCACCCACATCCGGGGGGGGGGGGGGGGGGGTTTCCTGTAAAACAGACGCAAACTGACTGATCCTTGGGGACCCCCAGACTGCTCCCACCTGGGCTGCCCTGGCAGGCAGAACGAAGGGAGCAAAAATAAAGACTGACTGTGGGCCCCTGAGGACTGGATAGGGAAATACTGTTTGAGGGTATGAAATACTGCACTACTTTCAGAGCTGTAGTCAGTCAGTCACTGATTTAAATGCTGTGTGCCCCCCCCCCCAGGCTTACCTGACTTCTGGCGTTTGCTAGGCCATTCGTGCCTCCCCACACTGTCCTCTTCCTCTGAGCCACGCTTATGCTTCTGATGGAGTCTCTGGCTGGGGGCAGCAGGATGCTGGCTGCCAGGCTGGCCGGGCTCCCCACTTTCACCCCCATGACCCCCAGCGCTGGACGGCACCTCAGCGGGGCAGCCCTTCTTGTGGTTCTAAAGAGAAGTCCAAATGCGAGCCGTTAGTAACAAATTAATGTCCTGACACCGCTGCTGTCATTTATATCCGACGGCTGACGTGCAGAAACCCCTCCTAGGAAGAGGTGCAGGTCCCTCCCCTCCCAGCGCGACAGGAGGAGGCACCCACAGACCCTGACCTTGCAGGAGTGCAGGAGGCCGCAGCAGGTGCAGGGACCGGAGGCCCGGAAGGCACCCCCCTTCATCCCAGCCCTGGGCACCAGCAGGTTGCTGCAGTTTGGAATCCCCTCCTGGACCCGATCAGGTAGCGGGGCCAACAGCTCACTCAGCAACTGGACGGAACAGAGAGGCCGTTTCAGCATGGGGGAATACAAGCTGGGAACTCCGATTCTACAGGAGCGAGTGATGGTGGGACAGGGTGGGCTGGAGCACCACCCGCCCCAAAAAATGCACCCTGATGTGGGGCTGACGCTCACCTTCAGTGCTCCGGACCTGGCCGGCTTGCTATCGGGCTCCAGAGCGATGCAGAAAAGGTATTCACTAAGTGCCTCTTCAGGCTGCCTCAAGCTGCTCAGAGCCTGTGCCTTCCTGAGATGCCCCTAGGGAGCACAAAGGAGTACATAAATGTTGCAGCCTTGAAACAGTTTCTGGGAAATGTTCGTACAGCAGCTGCGATTACAAAACACCAAGCATGCACTAAAGTGCTCACTGCAAACTGAGAGGGAACCCCACCCCACCCCACACCACACCCACACACTATTCCGTAAGGTCTGCAACCTCTGCGCGATCGTCACCTTGGCCCAGCCAGGTTGCAGTCTGCAGGCTGCCTCTGCGTCGCGCAGTGCGGCTTGCAAGTTCCTCAGACTGGAGTTTATCAGTGAGCGGTTACTGAACAGCACGTGGTCCCCCGGAGCTGCAAAACACGTTACACAACCGAGCGTGTCAGGCGTTACACAACATGGGCTGTTTACACACACACAGTGGTTACACACCCACACCTCCACCTGCTTCACCATCTGAGGCGTTCTGACTGGGTCTTTATTCCGGTCGGCTCATTTCAACACACGCAAAACGGTACAACGATCGAATCAACCGCCGATCGAATTTATGGGCGGGAATTAATACAGGTGATTAAACCGTCAAAATAAGCACCGTTGCTCTGCCGGTACACGTGGAGACAAACGGGTTGTATATGGATTCGATGATAATGAAAGCGCAGTCTTTTGATATACAGACATCCAAACTTGCGTTTACAGGAAACATTGCTGCACTGAATCCAGAATACAAGCCGGCGATTACCAACAATTACAACGACGATGATACTACTACTAATAACAATAATAATTAATCTTAATAATAATAATCGGACGGCAGTTCCATCAGGAGCACATCGAAGCCGGTCCTGCTGAACTTCCACGCCACTGACCCACATACCTCACTTTCATTACCCCTTACACAATTATACGGATATAGCGGGTTACACAACGACTGTCATCGCCCAGCTGCACCTCGACACCCTTCGGCGTGCACGGCCCGAACAGAACCGGCCCCATTGAGTCACTTTACACGGATCACCGGCCCCGGTGCGAACCGGGAGCCCTACAGTGTCACTTCACAGAATGACAGGCTCCGGGCAGCCCACAATTACCTAATCGTATCGCTTGATCGTACTTCTCCAAGGCGGCCTCCAGCCGCCTCTCAGCGTACAGCGCATCGCCTTCGTGCCGTAGGCGTACTGCCAGCTGCCGGCTCGGGAAGCACTTGGCTAGCAGGCTGCTGAGCACCACGTTGACCCGGTAGCCGCGCACGTCAGATAGGCGGGAGGCATCACCGCATTCCCCGCAGCGCGCTAGCCGCCGCTCCCTGTGCAGGCAGCGCTTGCAGAATGAGTGTCCGCAGAGCAGCGTGACTGGCTCCGACAGGATGCCCAGGCACAGGGAGCAGGCGAAGCATCCCGCCGCCTTCCGCCTTGCACGTCCCCAGACACTCTCCGTCCTCCGGATGCCGCCCAAGCAGTCGAGCAGTGTCTCCAGCTGCGCCGGCCGCAACCTCTCCAGCCTGGCCGCTCGCCTGTAGAGTTGAAACGCTTCGGCCAAGCGGCCCCCAAGCGCCAACGCATCCGCCCGCCTCAGCGCCATCTCCCGCTGGCTGTCCGGCTCGCCGGAGAGCCGCAGCTGGCCGCCGTACATCTCTGCGGCCAGCTCGAAGTTCCCGGAGCTGAAGGCTTCGGCCGCAAGCTCCAGCATGACCGTGCTCTCGGTGCCCATGTCCGATAAGCGGTTCCTCAAGGGTGCCGGCTGGAGAGCGGTTCGCTGCCCCGCGTCGCCTTCATCCCTCTCCGCTCTATTCCTCTCTCCTCCGGCCGTCTCCGCGGCGCAGCCATAGCTCGGCGGTTCCGAGCCAGAGTTACATAAAGAGCGTCACGTGAGCACTATGACCGCGCTTATTGGACGGCTCACGATAACGATTACATAAAGTGCGTCACGTGATCACCAGTAGCTATGTTCATTGGATGGCTCCAGAAAAAGTGTTACAAAACAAAACGCGTTTGAAACATCGGCTAGCGCCGGCTGGCCCGAGGCGGCCGCGCCAGACAGCCTATATTTCACAGCATCCTTTAATATCTGCCAGGCAGGGTACGCGCTGTTCTTACACAAATCCCCAGAAGGTACACACACGTGGAGCTTAAACACAAACGCAATAGACGCGTGATTACGCTACCGATACATCATTTACTTACACTGATACCCAGTCGTGTGTTCGGGTCTGCATCGGTATCGCCATGATTTTTAGTGCAAAACGTTGTGCTGCTTCATTCAGTAGTCCTAAGCTGTGCCACATGTAGGTCACCTTGTGTGTTTGTCATGGTCCCAATCCCGCTTTCAGACAGGATTCCGGTCCTCCCTATAACTTGGGGAAAGTGGGCCAGTGCGGCTAGCCTGTCTGGACCTGATAAGGTTTATTGTGGACTTAGTACCGGGTCATGCGTCAACTAGCTAATTACGTACAGCCCGTTATGCCGGTCTTTAAAAGATGCGTAACTAGACGACGTGTGAATCCGACTTAACCCCACAAATAACATCTGCTAAACACAGCGTGCCATCATAAGAACGTGTCTGCCAGGCACCTATAAGCAACAAAGCGGAATCCTCTGTAATGCATTCCAGCGATAATACAAAGAAATACAGAAACAAGTAATTTCAAGTGTATTTAGTTTAAAGTTTTTCAAAAATGACAGTATAAAAGGTGTAAAATGATCATGAAGAGTAGAAGGCTACACGTTTTCTTTGAAGAGATTTTACTGAATATTACATCACTTAATTACAAATTAATTACAAACCACTTAAATTACTAGTGCTACCAGAAGGAAATAAACGATGTATACAGAGACAGAGCCAAATATGACTGGGAGGTTAGTCCTGGATCTTCAGAATACTCCTCTTCTCCAGGTCGTTCATTTCCTTCAGAATGAGGGCAACATTGTAGCGCAGGTCTTGGAACTTGGAAATGGGCACCTGGGAGGAGGTGAAAACAGTCTTTGATTTGGAAAAGACAGGACCTCACCATTCTTGCCAAAGGGACCCACCGGCATTCCTGATTAATCTCATAAAGGGTTTCATAAGTCAAAACACAAAATCACATGTGCAGGAGGTAGAACCTAAATGTATAGGAGGTCGGGGCTGGACCAACAGGACAACAGCCGTGCAATACAGGGCAAGACAGCACAAGACAAAGCAGTGCACTGAGAATGAATAACAGTAAGTAATAAATGTGCAATGGGGACAAGGGATCAAATAGATCAACAGATAGTAAAACACATAATGAATAATAAAGATAAAAAGATCAGAGTGTCATCGATATAAAAGACAGGTTCGGTGACTCAAAGGTGCCGCTCGAGTTCTCAAGAGAACCGGGGTCTGTCTGTACTTAACCTGAACCTCTTTACCAGAAAACATCAAGCTCTATAAATAGGTAATGTGTCAGTGAAGAAATACATGAGCAAACAGCCTATTTCCTGGAGGCTGCTTTTTTATGGACTCTTCCACACAGCATTTGCTGAACGTTCACAAGCCAGACGCAGCACCAGCCGTGTGGCACGAAGCTGCGGTGGAACTCTGGCCAGTCACCGCCACACCGGCGCCTCTGACTCATCCCCCCCACCCAACCGAAGCACAGCAGTGCACATCAGAACATCGATATAAAGTGGGAAGAGATGGTGTGTGGCTCAGCAAGTTAGGATGCCATGTCTTTCGTCAGTAGGTTGCCGGTTCAAATCCCAGGGAGTGATGCCACTTGAAGGCCCCTCAGTAAGGCCCCTAACCCCCTACCACTCCAGGGACTGGCTGACCCTAATTTCTCAAATACATTTGGTTTTGAAGAATAGCCTTAGAGAAATATTAAATACTATGTAAAGCATGGTAGTGAACATCGCCACAATGTATCATACTGATGTAGGCCAACAGAAGCTCTGGAACCAGCATCATTTGGGAATGGCCCAGTGGCAGACCTCTAGCTACAGACCCATGGAATGGCTGGTAAACTGGGCCACAATTTCTGGGGGCCACCCAGAAATCAGTGACACAGATTCTACGTGAATACATGGCGGAAGGATGAGATTTAGCTGAATCTCACACACAACACTCATTTTATTAATGTCACCAGCGCATCTTTAGTCCAGTGAATCAGTTCTAATAAAAAAAATCTGTCATCATGATTTTCCATTTTTAATTATTACAGCTGAAGGTTTTGACATACACCCTTGTATTTTCCAATGCAACCCTGCAGGTTAGAAACAGCATATTTGTGTGTATGTACAGCTCCAGACTGGTCCAAAAGGAAGCAGATGGCTTAAGGTAGCATGATCGTCAAGTCAAACAAAGGAAAAGCAGTGAGGAAAAACACAGTGTCCTTTAAAACCCCTCTTAAGACAACCTGACAGTGTCCCCTTTATCTGCTGGGGCTTTCAGCAGTTTACAGATTTCAGTCCTGCCTCCCCTGAAAATCACACACTCCATCTTTAGAGGTCTGCCTATAGCTTCACAATGTTCACTTCCTGAAGCTCACATGACACAAGGTCATCAGAAGGTAAACGGCATCATCAGAAGGTTCCACAAACACACTGTTCACCGTAAATGTGTTCTGTGCTCAGTTTGGTATAAGGTGGGTGGTGTGAGGTATAAGGTGGGTGGTGTGAGGCTCAACAGGTTAGGGTGCCATGCCTGTGATCAGAATGTTGTGGGTTCAAGTCCCAGGGTCAGCAGAGTGATGTCACTACAAGGGCCCTGAAAGAGCCCCTTAACAACCAATTGCTCCAGGGAATGTCTGACCCTGATCTATCAATTGTATGTCATTTTTTGCACATCTGCTACATAGATTACATTTTACATGTTAATTAAAAAATGCCAAATTGAGATAGAGAGTGTACCACATTTTATTTCACAATGATGCTCCAGTTTTGGTTTGTGCTATAAATCCAATGGACCCATGTCCAATCCCTTTTTTATTAGTTTCTCAGTTGAATTATATTTGAAGTTCAAGAATATCTACTTTACTTTAAAAAAATAATAATAATTTAAGTTCAATAAATGCATGCTATTTCCAAAGTCAAAGGGTAATCATGTTAATTAATGTTGGTCTAAATCAGGGGTCACCAACCTTTTTGAAACAAAGCTATTTTATGGGTACTGAGCCATATGAAGGGCTACCAGATTGAAATGCCCTCCTAAACTTATCTAAACTTCATATATAATAAACATGTTTTAAAGGCTTTTGTAAAGATATTGTAATTTTTAAATCTATATGAATGCAAATGTGATTGAAGAAGAACAGCAACAGGATAAAATTTAATTTTAGACGCTGCTCACTGGTGAGTTGTGCTATTTCTAGAACAGGTCCGCGGGTGACTCATGTGGTACAGCCATAACCACAGATTTCACGTTGGTGAACCCTGGTCTAAATACTGGATGATATTTTCCTTATCCAAGCAGCCCTACTCTGTGCTGTAATGGGGAGTGAGGGGATTAGAACCCTCAAAGCAGCACAGCTGCATCCTTACCTCAAACTGGTGGATCTTTCCATCCGAGAGCTTCATCCTCATCAAGATGGACGGCTGGAGAGCACGAACTAAGGAGCTTTTGGGATGGGACAGGAGATGGGTGGGGGGGGGGGGGCACTATAAATAAAAGAGGGGTCAGTAAGGATGCGGCACAATGCACAATGAACAAGCAAATACACCGCTGACCACAGACTGCAGGGAAGGAAG
>JAABNY020000002.1:20689608-20713023 GCA_015164015.2 Brevimyrus niger | reverse complement strand
AAACCAACCAGGGGGGGTGGTCTGGGGCGAATCCGAAAGGCCGGGGTGGGGGGGGGGGGCAGGGGGGGGGGGGGGGGGGTGGTTTGCTGTGTACTCACAGGCTTTCGTCGGGAGACAGGCTGCCTGTGAAGAAGGTGCAGGTCTGGTTCTCCATCTCTGCCAGTCTGGGGGAGGGGGGCACAGAGGGGAGGGAGTGGAGAGTGAGGGATAATGGCTACGAGCTCCAAAATCTTTTACTACATTATGCAATGAAACATATTTCATCACATTACACAGTGTTACTGTAATACATTTAATCACATCACACAGCATCATGCTTAACCAGGAGATGGTCATGGACTTCAGAAAGGAGCATCAGAGGATGTTCACACCTGCCAAGATTTTTGGAACTCCAGTGGATTGTGTTAGCAGGTACCTCGGAGTACACATCTCCGAGGACCTGACATGGACAACCCACACATCCACGCTAGTGCAGAAAGCTCTGCAGCGACTATCACCTGAGGCAGCAGAGGAAATTCAAAATCTCCTCTGTGCTGCAAAAACTCTTCCACAGTGCCAACGTGGGATCTGTGCTCTCTGGGAGCATCACTGCCGGTATGGCAGCTGCAGCTCCAAGGACCACAGAGTACTGCCGAGGGTGATGCGGAGTGCCAAGCGAATCACCAGGACAAAATTTCCCACCCATCAGGAAGTCTGTATTCAACATCCAGGGCATTAAGCATTATCAGAGACACTCACCAACCTGCAGGACATCTACATCCAGCGATGTAGGTGCAGGTAACAAGCATTTAGCATTTGCTGCTACACTACACAACATTTTTCAAAATTGCGCAGCATTACACCACACATTCCAGTACATTCTATCACATTGCACAAAACATTATTATTATTATTGCTACATTACCTACATGCTTTTCAGATGCTTCCATCTAGAGTGACACAGGAAGCAGCTTGGGATTTAAGCCATTTATCTCTTTATATACATTTTTTGAGTATTTTTCTGTATGCGAAGCTTCACAAACAGCAGTTTTAATCATGTTATTGACTACAGCTTGTCTAACAACATACAAGGCTCATAATGGACAAATTGTGGATGAAATAAAAGCAGGACGGTAAGAATATGGACTCGTAAACCCAGGCACATCTCATCCTAACCCAAACAACTCCTCCGTCCATCCCTGGGGAGCTCATAACAGCAGACAGCATCAGCATCCCCCCTCTCCTCTGGGCCAGGCTACAGATGCACTTTTCCCCATTAGAGCTTCTAAAATTGCAGCTCCACAGCACTGGCACAGAGACGTACATTTCCATCAGAAGTCTAAAGATATCACAGCATCAGCAGGAGACAAAAGGCATTTTTTTTAAATGGACAAATGTATTTGCAGGCCGTAGAGCAGATCTCCAGACTGATCTCCGGCAGTTTCATTCATGACAAGTCATAAAGGAGCTACCATTTTTTTTGTTGGGCTAACACTCAGATGTTCAAAAAAGACTGTTCTGATATTTTCATTTGCCTTTTGAAAGTGTCGGTGGGAAAAATAGTCTAACAGCATAGCCATTAAACAGGGATGAGGCAGCAGCAGCTCGAAATAAAGATTCCTACAAATCCCTCACCTGTGTTAGGAGAAGCCCTGACACACCGGTATCTCCCAAGGAAAACAAACGACACAGGTCCACAGCTTGTGCTTTTGCTTCTTAGCTGTGGCTGAGGGTTTGATTTGAGCCACACGCTCCTGTTCCTCTTTGTCATCTAGCCCCCATATTCCGGTTGTAGTCCGACAATTATGGGGATGTTCATCCACATAAACCTTTGGTTCACACAATGGCACCAATGTACCAGAGAGAAGTATTTTCTGTTCTTGTTCGGCTTGAGCCAAAGCATAATGGCAACAACATATTCTCATTAGCATCTAATGAAACAACGCAAATGGGTTATTTCTGAGGGGCAATTAATAGTTGTAGACTCAGTGGGTGAAAGATAAATCAAGCAGAGTGGGAGGGACAGGTGGTTTTAGTAACCTTGGTCACTTTGGTACCTTGATCTTTACCTTTGAACACGTGAACTGCAAAATACCTACTAGTGGACTATAGCGCAAAGAGGAAGGTGTGTGTTGAAGGGACCAGCACAACAAGCAAGTCCTGGTTCCATGCTGGTATAAAATGAAGTAACTAAAAGAATGCATGTAAGACAGATAGGATGGGAGTAAGACAGCAAATTAGACAGGACAAACCTAACAGGGAGAAACTAAAAGCATGAGGTTACTGGGAGAAAGCCAAGAGAGCAAGTTTAAGATAAATCCCACATCTCATAGTAGGTGCAGGAGTCTCCCACAAATTGACATCAGCTCCCTGGTACCTGCTGATGATGTTCTCGGAATCTGACATTACCTGACAAGAAGTGCAACCACAACCCCTCCCCACCCCCTAAGTAAATTGTACTGTTACCCTCTAGTCCAGATTGGGAAATTTCACCACCAGCCTCTCAACCTCCCCCCCCCAAGCAAACACCACACTTGGGTGATAGCTAATTTTTAATACCATCATTCTGTCCAGACATAAAAACATATTAAAAAGCAACACTACTCTCGTATTTCCCAATAAAAATCTCTGGGGGGGTGTGGATTTTTTTAACCTTATATAGAATGCTATACAGTACCACCAGAATACCACTAAAGCCTAGCCAGTCCCTCCCTCATCCACCTACTTGAAATCATTATGCACATCTGTATACCTAATAGAATGAAAATAACACAACAAGCTAAACCAAGACAAATGGAAAGCAGCTAAAGACCCAAGGCAAATATGAGCAGTTAACAGCACAAGACAAACAAGGTGCAGCTAACAACACAAGGCAAAGGGGATGCAAACAGCAATGCAAAGCAAACGGGAAGCGTTAACAACACAAAACAAATGGAAATTGGCAAACAACACAAAACAAAAAGGAAACAGCTAAAAAAATTGGAATCAGCTAACGACAAAAGACAAACAGGAAATTGCTAATAGCAGAAGGCAAATGAGAAGAGGCTAAAAACACAAGGAAAAAGGAAGTGGCTAACGAAATGATGAAGTGGCTAACAACACAAATCAAGCAGGAAATGGCTAACGAAATGGGAAACAAATAACTACACAAAGCAAATGGGAAGCGGCTAATGTAACAGGAAGAAGCTAACAATACAACAACAACATAAGGCAAACAGAAATGCCTAAAAACACAAAGGTAAATGGGATGTGGCTAACGACACAAGAGAAACAGGAAGTGACTAACTATGCTAGGCAAATGGGATGGAGAAAACAGCACAAGGCAAATGGGAAGCAATAACAACACAATGCCAAGTGAAAGCGGCAATACAAGGCAAACAGGAAGCAGCTAATGAAATTGGAAGCAACTAGCAACACAAGGCAAACGGTAAGTTGATAACAGCACATAGGCAAATGGGAAGGGACTAACAACACAAGGCTAACAGGAAGCATTTAACAACACAAGGCAAACACAAAGTCGCTAAAAACACAAGACAATTGAGAAATGGCTAACAAAATGGGAAGCGACTAATGTAACAGGAACTAACAACACAAGGTAAATGGGAAGCATCTATTGACACAAGGAAAACAGGAAGCGGCTAATGACACAAAGAAAAATAGGATGCGACTAACGACACAAGGCAAACTGGACAGTCCAGTTTTGCAGCCCTCTGTCAGGACTGTTGGGTGTCCTCCCTTTAGCTGACTTGTCTTCCATTCCCCCTTCCCTCACCCACCTCCCCATCGAGTGCTACTCTCCCTCACCCCTAGTCGCACAAAAAACACAACACATCTGCACACTTAGAATACGGAGATCAAGAACAGCCATGGTTGCAACTATATTTTAACGCTGTCCACTCAAGAAAACAAGATAATATTATATTAATAGCTATATTGTTTTTGGCTACCATAGTATGTATATATTACAACACTCCCACCTCCTCCACTTAACAGCTTTTCATGCATGTCCTCCTTTTTGAGCCTTAGTCCTCATTTCTGGACACAGGTGTCCTCCATTTTAGAGTCATCACATTAGGTGCAGCTAACAACACAAGGCGAACTGGAAGTAGTAACAAATACAAGACTGACAAAATAAGTGTAAGATACTGCAGAATGAGATTAACAATGAAGACCAATATGGGTATAAAATTTAACAAGACAAGGCCAAAAGGATGGACGTGAGACACTCCCAAAAGAATGAGACTAACAGAATGAGGCTAAGGGGACAGGCAAGCTAAGACACATATAACAGAGTGAGGCTAAGAGGACAAGCTAGGACAAGCCTAACAGAATGAGGCTAAGAGGACAAGCTAAGACAAGCCTAACAGAATGAGGCTAAGAGGACAGGCTAAGACACCTTTAACACAATGAGGCTAACAGGACAAGCTAAGACACTCCTAACACAATGAGGCTAACAGGACAAGCTAAGACACTCCTAGCGCAATGATGCTAAGAGGATACTCTAAGATAAGCCCAAAAGAATGAAGCTAAACAGACAAGGCCAGGTTGATAAAACCAAGAAGACAAGCCTATGAAAAGCAGAATGAGACTAGCAGTACTTGGCTACTTATAGGGTGAAATGCAGTCACTGATCTTCCAGATGAGTCCAAACAAGAATGATTCAAAGAACTGTAGCAAAATCATTCTGAAGTATACATCCCTCAGCAGCAAGGTGCTCACTGAAGAGATACAGTTTAAATAAAATTAAGAGCAGGTTAAAAGAGTAGAATTTCATTCAAACAATCAAAGGGAAGCAGAAGACATGCTACAAAGCGAGAGAAGAGGTCATTTGGATCACCTTGCTCTTTCAAATGAACAAAGGCAGCTTTGGGGGGACAAGCATCACTCTCAACAAGAGCATTGGTTAAATGAATGACTGCAGATGCAATTGAACTCTTCACACACGGAGGGTCTCTTCAGACAGAGGTCTGCTCCTACCTGCTGGCAAAGTGCTCGATCCTGGAGTGCGTGTCGGCGTGCGGCAGCTTGGGGGAGGAGCCGGGGCTGGGGAGGTTGGAGGCACAGAGAAACAAGTACGGCAGTCACGGAGCTGATCATGTGAGGTCATTGGCTGACAAACTGAAACAGCCTCCATTTCCCTGATCTGAAAGCTCTGTGTCTCCCCCTACTGCTCTGGGTTTACTTTGCCCCCTCACACACTTTTCTAATACTGTTGTTTACATTTCAGAATCGGGGTACGATTTAACTGTACTGCATCCTATTGACTTTCCCTACCTAGACTGCACCAGGCCCCTTTTAGTGATCTGAGTGATGATGAAACAGTTTATTAGTAAAATTACAATGGCAAAGTTCATTCATTCATTCATTCATTCATTCATTCATTTATTCATTTACCAGGTATTATTATTATTTGCGTTAACGTTTATTTTTCCAGGCAAGTCAAAAAGAACAACTTCTTAGTGAGTCAGAGGCAGTCACTGATTTTCCAGTTACTTCCCAACAAGAATGATTCAATGAAAGAATCAGAGCAAAATAATTCTGCTTGTCCTATGCAGTGTCACAGGGACTGGTTAGGGGTGTGAATTTGTCAGTGATCTGCTCTGTCAGTGCTGCTAGTCTATATTTGATTTCACGCCCACCGTGGCTGACCATGCTCACCTCTCCACGGCCTCTGCCTCCAGCACTGATTGCACGGGGAGGTAGCCTCTCTGTGGATGCTTACTGAAGTACTGCTTAGACCTGAACTTGTTCTTGAGCGTCTTGGCGAAGTCACGCATCTTCTCCCCAGAGGTCGTCTGTCCCGAGCGTTGATGTGAAAGGTAGGGAGACAAGTAGAGGACTAATGTAGAGTGAGATCTTTCCTGCAGACCCACCCCACCTGGACCCAGCTTGACTGCCATCTCAGTCAGCTGCCTCTAGCATCCCCTGGTCATTCAGTCAGGTTCATCTATGCTTGTGGATTCAGCTGAGGGACGACTTTGAGCATTTCCACATTTAATTGTGTGTTGGTGTTCTGAATAACTCAGCTGTTAAGCTCCCAAAGGAACTTAAAGGCTGAGTCATTGTCCTGGCTGCAGTCGGGGCTGAAGGGACCCCCTTACCGGGGTGTAATACTCCATAATGGGGTAGTGCAGCTGTGTGCCCTTGCTGGTGCGTCCTGTCAGGAAGCACGTCTGGCAGATGTCCACGTTAAACTGCTTCAAACTGCGATACCTGGGTTGAGACACCGGGGGGGGGGGGGACGATTCAGTATTTCGGACTGATTCAGTATTTTGCAAAAGGTTCCAAAAACTCCAAAAGCCCCTGCAGGATTTGAACAGGTAGCCACTAGGTTCATATCCTTAACTACTATGCCACCTGCTGACTACTGTCAGCTGTACCATGAACTGTAATGGACCTCAGTTGGAGCAAGAAAACAGATTAACTTTGTCCATTAAATGCTACCTTGGGAAAATAAGTTGGCTCCACGGTGCCCCCTATTGAGCTGACCTGAAGCCCTTGATTGGGCATTGCTTGCAGACGGAGCACTTGGCCTGGTGCTTGGCCGACTCGGCGGCCGTCACGCGGTGCAGCACCGGCAGCCACACCATCGACTGCGGCTCCAGGCTCATCCACTCCAGGAAGTGGGCCAGCTCGATGGCGGACCGCCCCGGGGCCTGAATGATGAGGAGGAACCAGGAGGAGGTGCAGTGGGGGGGCGGGGGTGAGGAAGTGAGAGTGACAACAGGGAAAAAAGGAAAATCTAACAAAGGGGTTTGGGAAGCACAGGCAGCTCTATCACCATGGGGTGTGAGATCCAGTGTAACAACACAGTGCAGGAGAGTGTAACAGGAAACACAGTGTAACAGCACAGTGCAGGGGAGCGTAACATGAAACATAGCATAACAGCACAGTGCAGGGGAGCATAACATGAGATAGAGTGTAACGGCATAGTGCAGGGGAGCGTAAAATGAAGCACAGCGTAACTGCACAGCACTGGGAAACATAACATGCGACACAGTGTGACAGCACAGTGTAGGGGAGCCCGACAAGGGACACGGTGCAACAGGACAACACAGTACATGAAGGAACAGTGTAACACAGAGCGCAATACAGTCCAGAAAAACACATATCCAACTCTTAAATACAGTTCATCTGCCATCAGCATCGCTGCACCAGTACGCTAACAGGGGAACACGAGTTACCATGGATCTGTCACCTTCAGCAGACACAGAGACAAAATAATCCCCCACCCTGCACTCCCCTCTCTGAGTCTTGCCCCAGACCATATTAAACGCGCCAAACCGTGTCACTGTGCTATCAGGCTGCATTAACGCCGCCGGTGATAAACGTCGATAACGGCACAGGCTGACTGGCAGAGCACTGATATTCCAGCCAGGATTAAAAGGGCTGACATGAAACAAATGGCAAAATTAATGAATTTTAATTAGCTGTGGCAGGCGTGGGAGCTGCCGTGTGAATAGAGTGAGGATTAAACAGGGGATCAGCTGTAAAACCCCCAAAGGATGGACAGGGGCAAATGCCCAAAACTCTGAGCCTCTCAGATGAGGCATGAACATATCGACAGAAAGATAAATCGCAGCCACCGCTTAACACACCCGGACCCGCATTGTGGGTTATTCCATGCTGCCCCTTTAGAAAAGCATTCACACAGCATTATAATCGCATCTCACACCGCTCCCTGCTCCTGTGTCAAAGCGTTACGTGCCAGTCTGTCGTGAAGGTCACTCTACCTAATAAATTGTGTTATTATTGTGAGTACTGAAGTAAACATTTTCATCGGAAAATCATTTGTGATTTCAGGCTTTCTTAGAGCAAGGACCCCCCCATCAGCAATACTGTACATAATAAAGGTAAATAACTAAACACTGGGGAGATTAAATAATTCTTTATCTGAATGAGGAGGAGCCCTTATAACCTTGTAACGATGCTTCTCTGAAGACCCCCTGCAGCTGCGAATCCACTGAGGCCTAGCTTTCATTGGATGCCCTATATGGGAGTGGTCATTCCTGGTGAAACACACGGACCCCGGGCTGCTCACCACTCGGAAGCAGCTACGCACGCTGGGCTCCACGTTGCTCCCCCCGAAGGCGGCCACCTCGCCCAGCTGGCGCGGGATCTGGATGGCCTCGTGCAGCAGCATGCTGAGGTGCCGCTGGTCTGTGAGCCCACTGGGCCCCGACACCTGGCTGAACAGGTCTGAGAGGGAGGGGTTCCGGCCATTAGAGGGCGCTGTTTCGAAACCGTTTGCCTCAGCATGATTAGAAAGGCATAATAAAACAGGAACATAAGACAAGGTGACTGGATTACCCACAAGGTCAATGCACTTTTTGTGCTAAAGCTAGTTTAGCTTTTCCCTGTACCTCATACTGACATTCTCTTACTGCCTGACAGTGTTTCTATAGTGCAATTGTCTGTGAATTTGCTCCAGTGGCAGTGATAGACACCCCTGTCAATCGCCCTGAAACCAGTGTGCAAAATATGGGGGGTCCAGGGGGGGGGTCCGACACCCCCGAGTATCTCATGAGTCCCCATGGAAGCCTCAAAAGTAAAATTTTAAGGGTGTCTCAAGATAGATATTGTGCAACAATAAGGAGATGATAGGTATTTCGCACACTGCCTGAAACCCACTGGTGATCAGGTTGTTAGACTCCACCCATCTGCCCTGTGGCAGCCGGGTAGGGTCCCCAAAGTGGTTCAAGGTTCCAGACACAATCACCCATTTTATTGACCTCGCTCATAAAAAAATGCATCGTTAATGAATTTTCTCTTCTGTAGTTACAGCCTAATGCAAGGGGATTTTTCCCGCAGCTTCATCAACAGGGTATAAGGTAAAGAACGAGAGGAAGTGATTCAGCATGGAGCTGCAGCCGTCCTGCTGCCATAAGAGGCCCCTCATTCAGGGCAGTGGCTGCTCATGTAGGACTCGCACCAACTACTATCTCTATGTCTGGTTTGTTTGGACTTGAAAGCACTCTTACTTACACTTGTACTTGTCCTGGATGTCAGCTTTGCAAAGGCACACCAGACCCGTCTTGAAGGACAGGACCCGTACTTTCCCATTGCGACCACTAGGGGGAGACAAAAGGAATTCATGAGGGGTTAATGCTCCATTGGGGTGCTTTAAATTTTGCACCTTGCTGTAGGCCGACAGCAAACTGCCCACGGTAAAGTTTGGACTAACACACCTATACAAATCGTCCCATATACTCATAGTCATGGATGTGCTGCAGTAAAAACTGCTGCTCACCGCTGTCCGGCAGGAAGAGCAGCTTTTGAATGCTGCACTGTTCCCTTGGTCTGCCCCCCCCCCCCCCTCCACAGAGATCAAATAAACGAGTGACCCGAAATGTTCCGACCCCCCAGGTATGAACTGCAAGCACTCGACCCCCAATCGGCACTACAAAGGTCAGCGCAAAAAAACAGCCGGGCTCAAAAGAGGAGAGTCTGTTCTGCACAGCTCTCTGTCTCCATTGCAAAATGATGTTTGTTTATTTCTGTTATTTCGGGATTATTTGCTATAAAGGCACAAATAACAGAAGAAATTATTTAGATTTATTCAGAAAATGGAAATGTCAAAAGAACAGAAATTCATGACAGACAGAGAGGTTCTATGGCTCTTGTATGTGTGCTGTGCTTCTCCGTGAAGATACCCTTCAGATCCTCAATCAGAGTCTTGGCAATAAGACAGGAGATCAGATGGGGGTGGGTGGAGGGGGTTGATTCATTTGCTCGGGAAGAATTCCTTCCCTGTCAAAGGGCGTCCCTGGATCCCAGGGTCACGATCTTTGCTTGGAATCATAGAGCGGAGGGGGAAGGAGCGGAACTCAAACATAATCACCAGAGGTCCAATGTGAGCACATTTTGGGGGGGGGGTGGTTGTGGGGAGTGTGTTTTTGAGCATGGTTAATTTTTAAAGGATCGGATGAAACCACAAGCCGGGAAGCTGTAGGCGGGGGCGGAGGCGCTGGAGGCAAGGGGAACGGGATCGCCAGACTGTAATATAAGTTATGTCCATTACATTATTCATTACAGCCTACAGACAGCTCCCGTGTTACAATATGTAAGGGTGAAGGCCAGGAAGTGAGCAGGCAGTAAAAGCAGGGAGGGACTGAGCTGAGAGGGATCGCAGGGTGAGGTGGTAGGGCAGCTAGCTAAGGTATATAGGAGGAGGAAGAGCGGGGCTTACCCGGTTACTGAGGAGGAGGGGCTTAACTGGAGTGCACAATAAGCATCTGTTATGGCACATGCATGCGAGGGACATGGGTGCAGATTACCAGACATTCATTAAACTGCTTGCTGAGCCATACATAATAGGGTGGAGCTTATCAGTTTTACACCCTGAGAATCCAATTGAGGCACAGATACAGCAGAATGGGGAGGGGCTGAATCATCCATTTAAAGAATGCTTATAGGAGGGGAATGGGGGCAGGGCTTACCTGTCATACACATTGAGCAGCCAATTGAGGCACATGTCAACACAGAGCGGGATGTTGATGAGGGCACCTCGCTCCTCTTCCAGTCGCTCATACAGGCCCGTCAGTGCGTGGATCACCTCCACCACGTCCATGCTGTGTTCTAGCTGCTCCAGCGCCTGCTCCCGGAAGACGTCCACCACGCTGGTCAGTGGCAGTGAGTCCACTGCAAAGACGCAGTGACGCAGACGATGCAGATTACACAGGCGATACAGACAGAGAATAGAAAAAAAAATCAACTAATGATGCATCCTGCCACCTGTATGAGTGCAAATGCTGCTTCTCTAAATGGGCATTCATTTGACTGCGGTAGATATGGGAGGGAGGAGACCGCCAGCTGCTGACGCGATTAGACAGTATGCAGGTCTGCAGGAAAGCCGTAAAAGAACCAAACGTCCACATGGTGATTTTTTTTTGTAATAAGCTCGGGTCTGCAGTTAATGGGGGGCTGAAAAAGCCCTGTGGTCACTATGGCAGTGAGGTCATTAAGTCATATAATGATGCAGACCAACAGGAAGAGAGAGGAGGGGTGACAGGGCTGGGCTACAGCAGGGTGGGGCCTGGGGGCTTAGTCACACAGCATTCATGTATGTCATCACAAAAGCCACCACGGGCTGACTGATGGAAGGCTACCTAGGGTCTGCACACCAGTCCCGAGGGCTCTAGCACCTTGGCCAAGCAGAGACCTTGCACAGAGTCGGCATCGTATCTGTTAGGTGTGGTGGTCCCTGGGGGGGAGGTCATTTATCACCCTACATTGGGGGTGTATACATACGCCTCAAGGCCTTCTGCACCCGCCGCAGTTTCATAGCCGTCCGGTACGCAGAGAATTTGATGTCGTTCAGATCCGCTGAGGAAGATTATGGGTAAACAAAAGGGAGAGAGCAGAATACTGAAAAAACACCACTGACAACGCAACACGCATCCGCATATGCACAATATGCGTCACCATGTCACACCACCGGCATCCTGCCGGGCTCCCGAGGCTCCAGTGGTGATCAGGTAAGCCATCAACGAGATCTTACCAGCATGCATTGAATCCTACATGGTGTCGCTACCTGGACACCCAGAGTCAGAAGGCATTAATTACTGAGCTGAATGCTCTTTAATCATGATTAATTAGAGATGGGTTGAAGAATAACAGGGCTGGTTCACATGAACGGCATTCTGCTCACTGATGGACCTGAAATATCCTAGACTACTGAAGTTTAAGGTGAATTTGGGATTGTGGTCCCTGCACCCCTCTCCCACTCCTCACCCAAACACACACCTCTGTATGCAAACAGACAGTCTGGCAGAAAAAAAAATCAACCTTACACAGTGCCTGGTACAGCTCTGTCATCTTTGGATGGTCCCAGCAGGTTGTCTGGGCCTGATGGCTAGGGAACAAGAGAGAGACGTTAGAGAGCACATGGGCCTGTTAGGGGTACTGTGTGCAGCTCTCTTCACCCCGAGTGAAGTGTCACTCCAGATGGGCCTGTTAAGGGTACTGTGTGCAGCTCTCTTCACCCCGAGTGAAGTGTCACTCCAGATGGGCCTGTTAAAGGTACTGTGTGCAGCTCTCTTCACCCCGAGTGAAGTGTCACTCCAGATGGGTCACATGTGTAGTTCCCTGGGGGTAAAATGAGCTGCCGTCCACATCCAGTCATCAGACTCCCTCTTCATCTTCAAGAAACACCTCAAAACCCGTCTTTTCCATTAATTCCTTTACTAACGTGATTTGAATGCTGTTTTCTGATTGCTCTAATGTCGCATTTACTGGCCCTTGCATAGTCTTATCAGGGTCTTCCTTTGCTGAAAAGTTACATGTGAAGCTCTTGCTCCAGTGCTGCCTACATTTGTACCTGGACATTCACTGGAAGCTCAGCCTAAACGAGTCCTTGACAGCATTTACGTGTGTAATGTGCTATTTGCTTCACTCGTACGTCACTTCAGACAATAGCTTCTTCTAAATTTGTGAAGGTAAATGTCATTGTTAATGGTTCAAGCACCAGAAGCAGATAGATGGGTGGGGGCACATAAACCACAGGCATGCAGACAGCACCAGCTACTCCGTAGAGGGCCTCACGTCGAGTTCCTCTCTTGCCCAGGTGAATAACCCTGTGGGTCTCACCACAGCACCTCCTCAAGTCGGCAGAGGGGAATGTCCACCCCCCCCAATCCAGGGGTATATAACTATGTCACTGTATGGTCGTTTCGTTGGGGTTGAGAAGTCTGATATGCTGAGAAGTCACATTCAACCAAGCAGACCCAGGGAAGCTGGGAATATGCAGTATCCAGTTGGTCATGACAGGCAGGAAGTTGTGGCCCCTTGGTGCTGATGCTCCAGGGGCCGTGAGGGAATAAAGAAGCACACAGAAATAAACACATGCAAAGGGGCATGACTGAACAGGTGTACATGGATGCAATGTATACGCATGTCACATGGGGCCACTGAGAAAACACAGTCATGAAAAGCCCTCTCCCCCCCAAGCAGACGCACTCACTTGATGTAGTATGGCACTTTGTTAGGCGATATGGCTCGCTCCCACGGCATCTGCACAGAACCTGTGGTGGTGGGGGGCAGGAAACAGTGTTAGTAGGCTGCCCTGGCACTGCAGAGACCCATGGTTGGTAAGAGTTTACAGGTTCTTAGGCCAGGTTGCAGAAATTATATGGCGCTGACTTCTGGGCATTTCTGTCAGATAAAAGCAGCTCCACAGCACCCCCTACATGCAGACACACAAGTTGCCCCTGGCCAGCACACGTGGCGGGCGTCTTACTGGAGAGGAAGTGCTGTGACCCAGGGCCAAAGTCTCGGTGGGCGTCCTGCAGCTGCTTTAGCCTCTCCTCGATGGAGCTCTGTGCAGGGGAGATGGATGGACAGAAGGTGAGAGGGAGGGAAAGAGAGGATGGGAGGGAGCGTGGGGGAGACAGAGAGAGAAGGAGAGACATAGACAAAACCACAGGCTCACTGCATGGGAGGGGCAATTCTTTTACCATCACGCTCCCGTTCATCATCTCAGTTTTTAACCCTAACCCCGCCAGGGAGTAGGCACTTGGCACGACCCCCACTTGCTGTACAATGTTCCCTGTTATTGCTGGGAGGAGGGGGGCCCTAAGACTGGCTAATCCCGGCTTAACTCACAGGGAAATGAATTTATTGTGCACATTACAGCCAGGGAACGTCAAAACATGCGACTTAGTAAAGCAGAGGAGCAGAATGCGCTGACAGGGACTGGCAGCCCACGGAAGCATCACGTTGCGGTGCAGAGCTGCTCTCCCCAGAAAAATGTACCTGACATTTATCAGCAGCAGTGCGGCAGCAATATCCCGATAAAAACTGCCTCCCAGCCCCTGCGATGTCGCATTTGTAACACAGCTGGACTGATGCAATACATTATTAAATATAACAATATGAGAAAGAAACCACTGATATTAGTTTGTAATTGTATGTAATGTGCTGGGAGTCACAGGGTAGAAATCAGTCCCTTCTTGTGAATGATTCATGCAGATAATTTTCCATCAGTCAATTTGTGTTCATCAGAAGGATGGAGTGAATGGAGAAGAGAGGGAACGATCTGCCCTGTTTGTACTCCTGCCACTGGCCCGCAAAATGCTGCCTGCGCCCTGCAGGCAGAGTCGGCTGGAGGCGGAGAAGGGGAGGCGCGGCACCTCCTCATACCTGCAGGAGCTTCCAGCGGCTGTTGAGCTGCTCCAGGCAGCGGGCGTTTTCCACAGTCAGGTGCACGTCCGAGACAGCCAGCTGGTGTGCCAGGTCATTGATGTGCTTCATGCCCTCCTTCACCTGAGTCAGCTCCTCCTTAAACAGCTGCGGGCGGGCATGGCACAGTGGGGTCAAGGGTCAGCCCGTCGCTTTCGAGCTCCACTAATATTGTTGGTCCCTGGTGGTCCCAGGGTTCTGGTGTGCCAGTGAAGCTGAAGTCTATCCCTCTTAGAATGGGATGCCAGGCGACACAACACTGGATCAACTGGGGGTTTCACTCAGGGGCCTCACCTGTGGTTTAAACCTGCGCCCTTCCAATCATAAACACAGTGTCATAACCCGCTGAGCCATACGCCACCCCGAAGAAAAACACACCTATCGCATTTGAATATTTTCTGATGTCCCATTGGGAGTGGTGCGCTGGGCTGTGTACCTTGGTGGCGTCGATGTGGTCCTGCAGAGCGTCAATGAAGAGGTCGCCCACGGGCTCCCAGGAGTCCCGCACGCTCTCGGCCTGCTGCAGCGCGCCGGCCAGCCCCCCCATGGCGGCCTGCGCCTGCAGCAGCTGCTCCAGCGTGCGCTCCATGTGCCGGTGCCGGTCCACACAACGTGCCGTCAGCTTCTCCCACAGGTCCCCCGCCACGCTGGCCTGCTTCCACACGGCGCGACTGACGTTCAGGGCCCGTCGCCGTGGCGATGCATCTGCGGGGAGGGTCAGGGCCAACGACAGATAATGAGTCCTCTGGGAGTCATGGTAACGAGAGAAGTCGGGGGGTGGAGAGGGTGGGGAGGGGGTCCATCTCAACATCACAGAAAGTCCCAAGTGACCAAGGCCTGAGAGCCTGTGGCCGCAGTGTTACAGGAGGACAGGGTGCAGGGGATGTATATCACAGACCTTTACTGTCAGCCAGTGTCTCCTCCACCTCCTCAAAGGGGTTCTGCGTCAGAAAGGCCTGGGCTGACTCCAGCACCGAGTAGATGAACGGTCCCCTGGACTTCACTTCCTCCATAAAGGCCTGCGGATGAGTCAATCAGGGCGCAGTAAGCAGTCATGTGACTCCCCTGTCCACCCGCTGGCCAATTAGGCAGCCAGTAGATCTATACAACTAAAAATGATATAAACGAGACACTGGAACACAAACATCCCGGAAGCAGGTAAGGAGCAGCCAAACGCGGCTCACCAGACTGAAGATCGATCCGGTCTGAAGGTCTCCCATAGGGTTACTGCTAGTTGCACTGAGATGATTCATAGTTAACGACATGAACAGATAAGGGGCAGAGATGAATCAGTCTGCCCTATACAGCAGCACCCGGTGAATTAATGCAGATAGCAAAAATCCCAGCGGCGGGGGCATAAATGTCAGGGCTTTGCCTCTGGCTCCTCCAGACCGTCGCCTTCTGATGAAGCAGGTGGCACTGGCTTCCTTAGATCATTAACTCATTCATATTTCAATGAAATCCTGCTGCTTTGGAAGCTAATGACATTCAGGTCGCCATAGCAGCCCAGGATAGGGGGCCCTAGCTGGCCCCTAAGGAGCCGCATGATGTTAGCAAGATTCCGTCTCTGGACGTCAAGATTCTGAAAGGAGATCTATGGATGATAGGAAGCTGTAGCCAAGTTGACTGTCCAGCCCGCTGTGAGCGAGACTCCTGATGTTTGGTCCGAGGGTTTAAAAGCTCCCTAACAGATCAAAAAACCTCAGAAAGACTAAGCATCCTTTCTAGCTAAATCATGCACGTTAAACAGCTGAATTAAACACGCGCATAAGAAGGTAGAAGTTTGGTGATTAACTCGCTGGAAGACGACCAGCCGGTCATTATGTAGCACATTCAGGATCCCCCCCCCGATGTTTCACAAAATGAATAGCTAGCAAGTAGGGTCAGAAGATCCAGCAGAACCTGTTGCTTCAGCATCTCCTATATAAGTATTTATTTAATTTATTATTTATTTAATGTTTATTGTAGTGACTGTTTGTGGCCAAGAGGGGGCCCCCCAAATCTCAGGGGCCTCACATAAATGCACGGTTTGAGTGCTGGCAAATACATGAGCTGGGCATGACGGTGTAATGAATGCTGCATGATTAGGCAGCACGCACACGCATGTAGACGGCCAGCAGCAGCAGCAGCAGGGAGACCACGAACACACGGCATGGCACACTCAGACCAGTAATTCACATTCTGTGTGCTGGAACAAATTAAAAAATGGAAAAAAATGTAACCTTGTGAAGGAGACAGAATTAGGATGGGCGGGAGTAAGACCCTGAGGGGGGGTTCATCCCCCACCAAGTATTTTTTTCATCTTTAATTTTTTTACTTTCCAAAAAGATGAATGTGCAGTATGTAAAGGAAACTAGTAAACTTTTGTATCACACCATAGTTACTGTAACACTGTCACTGGCTACTTGCTAATGCCTGTTTGCGTGTTTATATGTGTATGCATGTGACAGACTCACATGTCATCAAGCTCTGTACAACATGTGTGTCTGCTGAAACAAAAGTCTTGCCGTGGGGGAGTGCTTGTTATCAGTCTCTGTGGCCTGGGGTCAGGGTGGATCCAGCCGTACTCAACCCATGTGTGTCTCAGAGAGAGCCGTTAGGTTTGAAACCTGACCACAAGTCAAAGACGGGCTTTCGGTTGATAGGATAGCCACACAAAGACACCAAACAGGCCCTAGCATCCTGAACGCATTTGGCTTTACATGTTTCTGTGCAGCTTGTACCTGATGTAGCTCCCTCTGCTGCTGGACGGTCTCCACGTCGCCCCCTATGGGCAGCTGCTCTGACAGCTCCTCGTCCTTCCCGGTCAGCCACTCGATGATCTCCTGCAGGGACAGCTGCAGCTTCCCACTGTTGTCAGATAAGGCCTCCAGATGCACCCTGGGGCAGAGAGGACACTCACCTGACTTAGGTGGGGGGGGGGGTGTACTGGGCTAGGTGATGCCTGTAAGCTGAGGAGAAGCATAGCTGGCAAAGAAAACCATGAACTCTCCCCATTTGTGGGGTTAACCAGCTTTTAAACTCCTTTGCTAAGCCATAGTTTAGGGGAGGGGGGTGATTTTAGATGCCTGTATGTTGTCCCACAGTTCAACCAGCATAACAATAAACCATGGGGGAGGGGTGGTGATATTAAAAAAAAACACTAACAAAAAGTGTCACTGCAAAAAAGTAGACTATGCTAAGTTAAAACAAAATTTGCAAAAAGTGCTGGCTCCTTTTTCTCACTGCAATGTGACTCACAGGGAGACAGCTCTTCACTGTACAGTGAGGAAGGGTATGCCCTCCCGCCCCTCAAACTAAAATCCTCCAGCGAAACTCTGGAGGACTGCAGCATATGTGAACTATCATTCAGAGCCAGAGTGAGATCCAGACTCGTCTCAGGCGGACATTGTGGACTAGGCCGCTGTCTGCAGTACGGACCTGCTCCGATCCGCATGGCTTTGCAGCACATCCCAGGTTTCCATGCAGAAATGAGACCCATCTGTGGGGGAGGCAGGCAGCATTGAGGTCACCCTGCTCTGGATTGGACACCCAGAATGAGCCTTAGGACGCCGTCCTCCTCCCAACAGCTGATGAGTAAATAGGCCTTGACAACGGCCAGGAAGGTAACCGTGGTTACGATGGCTGCAGCAGCACAGCGCGTCCCTGTAGGCGTAGCGCAGAAGTCGCACAGGCTGACAAAAGCAGGCAAAACACCTCTGGCCCAATCACTGGCCGGCCTAAAGACCTCAGCCTGGTCCTGGGTGCTCAGAAACACGTTTCCCGGGAAGCTGCGTTGCCTGGCACCAAAGTAACCACGGTGATGGA
Source organism: Brevimyrus niger (assembly GCA_015164015.2). Classification (NCBI taxonomy): domain Eukaryota; kingdom Metazoa; phylum Chordata; class Actinopteri; order Osteoglossiformes; family Mormyridae; genus Brevimyrus; species Brevimyrus niger. Next base: position 20,695,059 of record JAABNY020000002.1, on the reverse strand, counting down.
GGCTAATTTCCCCTCACTCCCGGCTATCCACCAGTCTTCCATTCTCACTGCACATTCAGGGCCACGCTGTTGTCACGGCAACGTAACAAAGGAGCACGAGGCACTACGCGTGCCTGGGAGGGGACGGTGGGCTGGAGGGTCGCAGGGGGACAGTAAGGGCAGAGGGTTTGATTGGCACATATCCTGGGTGAAACGGTGTTTGCCAGACTCAACACATACACACACACAACCACACCCCCCCACACAAACACGCAAACCCCCATATACACACACCCCTCACGCACATAGACGGTCTGTGACGTGTGACGTCTTGATGATACACAGCCTCTCACTTTCTTCGAACGTGCATCATCAGAGTGACACAGATGGGGGCCCGGCTCCATCCAGCAGAACACCTGCCTCCTACACCTGTGTTGTGCTGTGCCCCCCCCACCCCACCCCACCGGGCCACTTCCTGAATTAGCTCAGACTGATTGCGGTCTCACCTCGTCTGAGTCATGTTCAATGTTATTTGCATTACTTGATGAATAAGAACATTATTTATGCCTAAAGGGCTATGTTTGCCTATCAATATGAGTAACAGTGCGTTCAGTCAGTACATGATTGCTCTCTGTTCTTAGTGCCTTTGCAATTACATAACAAAAGCATAGATTCTTTAAACTTGGTTTAAGCTTATTTATTGCAATTCACAAAAGATTAAATACCTATACTCTGGAAACAGTTAGGAGACCTTGTCTTGCAGTCCTGCTTCTAGGACCCTGATATGAACTGTCTTAGCAGTGCACCTCACACCTGCACTTAATGTTTCCCATCCCTTTTGAAGGTCACTTGATGTCATCCTCCGATTCATGGGAAACTGTCAGATAAATTAACTGCCACCTCTAGCATTAGAAAGCCACTATTGTATTTTACCTGGCTGGTTTCTGGTTGTTCCCAGTGTCTCCTGTTTCTCCTGTTACCTTATTCTTGTGTACTGCTGTCTGAGAAATGTTGAACCTGGAAGCAACCTGCTGCTCAGTGTAGCCATCTACCAGCAGAACCAGGATTTAACCAGGATTCTAAAATGCAGATTCATTTAAAAATATAAAAGAGTGGTCCAGCACAAATAAACTGATAACTAAATTAACGAGGCTGCAAATGATTATTTTTAAGAAAACGATATCAGTTCGTGCCAAATTCATAAAAATGTTTGAGCTTGAATCAAAACCTGACATACTAGGGAATCACTGGGACTCTCTCCCTTATGATGAGCATCCAGAACCACTGAACATCAACAGAACATCCTTGACAACATTAAAAGATTGAGATAAACTCGAGATGAGCAGGATCTGCACCCACAATAAGACAGGTCACTAATGCTAATTAATGTTAATGCACTCAAACAGCTGTATTTCAACTCCTCTGCTAGTATCCTCTGTTCAAAGCCCTTGTCACTCAGAGTGACCCCCCCCCCCCATGAAAGGAGGTCCACAGAGAGCCTTGAACACATCTACACCTCCGATCCCACCCAACAATCCCCCCGCCCGTCCCCGCAGACAGGGGTTATAAATCAGTGTTTTATTTGTCATGATTAGACAGAAAAAGGGGTGCAAATGGTTTTCTAGAAGAAGTATGAGTTCTCATGGTCAGGGGAAGGGGGGGCATGCAGCCTGTAGTTCTTGGAGGGGAGAGCGCAGGTGATAACTCAGAGACAGAGCCTTGTGGAAAGTCACACAAAGGGTGACCTCGAGAATTCATTCCAGTAATGGTCGGCCATTCAGACTCTCCATCATTCATGATGGCTACACCCCACCAACACGCCGACCATGATCGCCCCCGCAATCCGCGTAACACAGTGGGGGGGGTTTACAGACCTCATCAGATACACTCTTTCACTAACGTCCCTGGTGCCAGCATCCTGTACTGTACTCATCACTATTTCATACAGTTTGATCTATAAATACAAAGACATTATGTGCTAAACCCCAGTTTTTAACCTCCGACTGGGCTGCCTTCAAGAAGCACCTGAAGACCTATGTGTTCCAGGAAGACCTGAACGAGCCCTCTGGCCACTAAGCCGCTCTGTCTGCCCCTATGCTCCATTGGCTCTACTTTCATTTGGATAGAACTCTTACTAGCTCCTACTAACTTGCACTATCCTCATCTCTCACTAGAAGCTCAGTCTAGCTGCCCTTAAACATTGTTTGGTCTTTGACAGCTGTATGCTTGTCATGTACTATTTATCTCGCCTGTACACTGCATTGGCACAAAGGTGCGTGCTGTTGACAGGGCAGGACCATGCGGTAGCCAGCAGGCATGGACCCCCAGGCAAACCGCAATATCTGAGGCTATCCTGCTTCTCCATGGCAGGGATAGCGAGGGACATTTTATAAAAAGACATCTAGAGCCATACCTCAAAAGACACTTAAAACCCTGAGCTTGACTGGTAGACCAGCACCCCCCCCCCCCCAATTCCCAAATGGCGTCTGTGCTGATCACATGACTGCCCACCAGCATCAGCAGCCTGCCGACCCCATTACAGGCCCCACAGTCACTCTGGGCCGTCGTCACTGATGAAACAGGGTCAGGCCGTCGATTACGAGGATAACAGGAAGGATATACCGAGGATATTGGCCGTTTGCGGCCTCATGGGGGAGGGGGGGGGAATCCCTTACCGGATACTGTGGGACTTGCGTTTGATCTCACTCCAGCACAGGTTCATGTCCACGTCTCTGCGTCCCACACGACGCCCCCTGGACTGTGTGCCGAGCTCACGCCCCTCAGAGTCCCACGTCCGACAGCCAGGCGCGCGGAAACATCCCGGGCAGGGGAGCCACGCCGGTACTGCACAAATACGAGACACGAGGTGGGTTGTGACTATGCAGGGTCATGAAGAGGGTCACCCAGGCCTTCCAGAGTGTTCCCTGACACGCACGCATTATATCAGCAACAACAACAAAAACAATAACCTCGTCGAAAGAGGTTCTGGACTTATTTCGGAACATTCCATTATTCCATAATGTGACATGGCATGACACCCCCGTCTGCTTAAGACAAACTTTTTTTGACCCTAGCAAGAACACAGCACTGACCGAGAAGCAAACCCTGACCTCCCACACGGCAGGTGGGAATTCCACCACAGAAGCACCGTGTAAGACCAGGACCAGGAGAAAATGAAGGTAGAGCTTCCACAATTCCACCTGTCTGGGAGCAGGGGGCTGTTTAAAAAAAAATGGATCATCTCTGCACTGCAAAAAAACTATTGTTCCACAGCAATATATAGGTCTCTTATGAATCAGCAGTAATCCACAACCCTCCATGATTAATCCTCTCTATTCATGGGAACCGGATAAGAGGCATTGCACTTTAAGTCAGAAGCATCGTTGCTCCAGAATGACCTCCAAAGAACATACAGCATCGAAGCGCTTACATTCACAAACACCAGTGATTAGGGTTTCCACTTTCAATCTGAAGAAATGCAAATCTTGCAGCAAACCGTACTGTTTATTAGAGTTACGCTCTATGACAAAAAGGTTTATTTTTTTACCATTCATTTACTAAAATTGCATTTCAGGTTGCACTCCATTCAGTTTGTCACCCTTTCCATGTCCTGAATCTGTTCAAGGGGAATCCTATGGGAATACAGTGGTACCTCTGTTCACTAGAACTCAAATTTTTTGAAAGTCAAACTAACCAGTTTGACCTAGAACTCAATCTGAATATCAGAAGTCAAATCGTGAACGCTGAACTAATAGAAATTGTACGCGCCAGGAAATGAGTCATACTACAATGCAATTCACAGACTGGACGATTAACCAAATTAAGCAGCGCAACATTACAGTAACTAACAATAAATAAACCACTAACTTACGTGTACTATTAGAGCATTTATGTAATTTATTTAAACTTTATTTTACCAGGTAAATTAACTAAAAAACAGTTCTCACTGCTTTACGTGATATTCGGGAGAAACAGCAGGTTACGCAGCGGAACTGCCTGGGATACAAACGTCATAGGTGTAACTAAACTCTCCAGCCAATTAGGGCAAAGGTGTGTCGTCACGGAGACGGTTCCAGTTTGTGCAGCCGGGTGAGAGGTCGAAATGCATCTATCCGTAATGCACTGTGTCAGGATCAGAATGCGTTGCTTTAAGCCAGCACTGTAAGCAAGTCGAATGCACCCAATGACCGGACTGGGGAAACAAACTGAAACGCAGATTTAATACAGAAGACTAATGACAACAACCAGAAACAGCTGATCACATGGGGATCCCACACGAGGTTAACGAGGGGGCGTGGCACACGGAAAGAGCGGACGATGGGGGCAGAACAGGGGTAATGTTGGGATAAGATCTTTATTATTTTGGAAGCTATTAAGAAATAAATGCTCTTCTTGTTTTATCCTGTTCATTAAAAAAAGAAAACATATTTAGGTGTAACTTGGACCACTTAGGTGGGGGGGGGACGAACTAATTGGTTTTCCATTATTTCTTATGGGAAAAATTAGATCAGAACTCGAACTTTTTAGGATTTGATCCGGAGTCCGAAATGGATTAAGTTCGAGAACCAAGGCACCACTGTATTAAGAAAAAGGGAGCCTCAAACTAAAGAAATATTGACTTAAATTACATTGTGAAAATGATCAATATCAACTGATATGAAAAGAATTATTGTAATAAAATATTTTGCCATATCATCCGGCCTGAATACACACCAACAAACCTATGAATTGTAACAGATGCTCTTTAATTCTGACCAGAGTCAAAGCTCATGTGCTGCCCAGCTCAGGGACCCAAACTCCTCACCCAGATGCACCCAAAACAAACTGCAGATGGGGGCAGAGGAAATACCTCACGGAGCACAGCTGCATGCTGCAAGGCGGCGTCTACAAAGGAATCGTCAGGTGTGGCTGTAATATAAGATACTCACACCAGCATTTAATCTCAGCGGCAGGACCTTGTCGGTGAAGTCTCCAAAAATAAAACATCCTCCCGGTCCATTTGGGTGACAAAGACAGTAACTCTTCAGCAGGGATGTGGGATCCGATCAGATCGCCATGACTATCCAATGAGCCACTGTCTGTCACATGCCGACAGGACGGGGGATGGGGGGGGTGGGGATGGCAGAATCGAGTGGAAGGAGGCCACCTCCCAGTGGGTTACGCTGCGTGCTGAATCCTGTGGCGGACGTCTGACAGCGTGTGCATGCTGGGAGCAGGGAGGCATTTGAGAAAGGAGCAGGCGGCTCTCCCACTGGGAGACAAACAAACCCACAGTGGACATTCAGTACAGCGTGTGATCCACTGACATTCAGTACAGTGTATGATCTATACGTTGGCAGAGAAAAATAAAGAGGAATATAGGGAACAAATACTACATTCAATAACTAGTCAATTTCACTTCTTACAACTCTGACACATTCAGTTAGTACTGACCAATGTTTAATGCTGACATTGTTAGCCACACACAACCAT
>JAABNY020000002.1:20677289-20689111 GCA_015164015.2 Brevimyrus niger | reverse complement strand
CACTTCTTACAACTCTGACACATTCAGTTAGTACTGACCAATGTTTAATGCTGACATTGTTAGCCACACACAACCATAAAGGCTGTAACACAACAATCATTTACTATGAGGAGGGATTTGACTTCGTTTTGGCTAATGGAAGGAAAGTTAGCACAGAAAACAAAGTTAGGTGGGGCAGTCCTTAAAAGTCCCAATGGAACTAGAAGAGATCATCCTCACCACAGCCAGACAACCAACCAGCTTTCCTCTCCAGCAGCCCACAGGCAGCCAATGGGCTTAGCAGGCGCAGGCCATGGAATCTACTCACCAGCCAATCAACGTCAATCAGGCAGCCAATCAGGACTCTCACAGGTGGGAGGGGCAGATTGTTACACCTAAAAACTGATCACTGATCACTTATCCACAGGACAGTGGCTTAAGAAAAACATGTCCAGTGATAATAAGCAAGACAGCCTGGATAGGAAACCTTTCAGGGCAGTAGCATATCCTGTAAACACGCACACACACACACATATGCATTCACTGTCCTTGTTTTCACTTCACAGAGTCCCAGTTCTAATTAGAGGCTGATTAGCATAAACACTCATTATCCCAGGCATCCAGAGGAAGTGAGGCATAAGATGTGTGTGGTGGAGAGCCAAAGGCACTTAGCCTTCCTGAAGAGCAGGGTGACCCCATCCACACCTGACCCAACACTCGTCCCCAGTACAAACACACAAAAATACGCAGATTATAATGGCCAGAATGCTAGCATTAAAAAAGAGGCTTTTAATCACACAGGAACATCCACTCAAGGTCTGTTTTTCAGGATCACAAAAGCTTTCGTGTCAGAAAAACCTGCAATACCATATTTCAACCCCTTGATCGCTCCAACATCAGCAACAGCAAGGTAGGTGTTCCGGGTCAAATCTAAAAGGCTGAATCTCCCACCTGCACCCAGGTAGACTCACTTCACCGTGTCATACCTATGAATGCTCGCCATCATGCTGTTTCTCTCAGCACATGGTGATGATGATGGTACATGATTGATCCCCAAGGGGAAACACCCCAGGACACAAGAGCCATCCATGTTCGTGCCTGTTTTTCCATCTTCCATTAAAATCCATACACGCAGATTGGACTGTAGATTTTTCAGGGTATTATTTACAGATACCCAAGCGGCGTTACGGTGCTAAAAAAGGTGACAAGAACAGTTCTTGACCACACTCCCGAGACTGCATGTGTCTAGGTGGTCACTTGGTTCTGATTCTTTGTCTCTGTGACTGATGATCACCTCTGTATTGCATTAAATACAGTACAATGAATTAGATCTGTAGTAAGTTCAGCAGTGAGATCAGTGGCAAGATCAGCAGTGATGTCAGCAGCATGATCAACAGCGAGAGCAGCAGTGAGATTAGCACCAAGATCAGCAGTGAGATCAGTGGTGGAATCAATAGTAAAAGAGCAGTGAAATCGGCAATGAGAGCAGCAGCGAAATCAGCACTGAGATCAGCAATGCCTTCAGCAGTGAGGGCAGCAACAAGATCAGTAAAGGATTAGTGGGTCTGATCTTTTTCTGAGTGGACTGACTTGCCCAAAGTATGACCTGAAATTACTGCGGCTAAATTTAACTAGATTGCTCATGCAGTCACTCTAGCATCGTAAACTTATTATTGTATGTAAATTAGCAAGATCCGCCAAAACAATAATAAATATGACTAGAGAAGGATGATTGAGAGTCTTCTGGGGTAGCCCAATGACTGGGAGAATGTCCAAAAAATCACAATTAGTTTGGAAGTCTAACGAGCACCCCCGTAAACATAAAACAAGCAACAAAACTAGATTAACACATACATAAATAGAATGCATATGTTTAGTACAGATCAGTCGCCGACTTTACTTCCCACACAGATGCCTAAGCTGTGCATCAGAGCACATTAGGTATGATTTAGTAACAGCAAAAAGTGACTATAGCTAGAGTGGAGTCATTTCCTGTAGATTCAAATACAAAATAAAAATATAATTCAGCCATTGAAGCTCTGGAGGACACTCTTTTGCCACTCCCTTAATGCCATCTAAAGAACAAGACGAAGAAGAAGATGATGAAGAAGAAGATTACACCAGCATGGTCAAGGCAATTGTTGCCAAATGGATTTAAGAACATCTCATTCGGCTGAAGCAGATTGTTAGAACTCAATCCCTGTCTCTAAATCCAGCAAAAAAAAAGGATTTACTCTATGAAAAACACACTCAGACTGCGGTTGGTTTATATCTTTTGTTTACAAGGCTCTATTGCTCAGAGCAAGCTTTCTGAAGCACACTCAGTACACTCAGAATTGTCAAGTCGGTGGCAAGTAATAAAAATATGGAGGAGGAGGAGAAGGAGGAGGAGAAACTAAGGGACAAACAACACTTGTGCGGCATTATGCTGTCGGGGTGCTGACAGGGGGCGCTGACAGCGGTAACTAGTGAGTCCAACCTGGATCACGGCCACTGTAATGGTGCATGGCGTGTGGAGAGACAGACCTGCACTTTCATAACACAGATAGCATAAACACAGTACAGACTACTGGGAATACACTCAAGCTTCAACTTTCAGCAGCTGCAGTCATTTCAGAGCTGTCACGGATTTTGGTGGTACACGCTTGGAGCCGGGGACGACGGCAAGAGCTCCCAGACTCATTAAAAGGGAGACGGGTGTCTGGTGATGGGAGGGGCGTGACATTTCACTTTCTCCGTTCCTGTCAGATTGCGGGAATCCATGAGTGTGACCGTGCTGCTGGGTAAGATCAAGCCACGGCAAATCATCGGCAGCCCGGCGTGTAAAGGTGTGATAGCCATCAGGAGGCAGCAGGTGGCGCCGCAGTTAAACAGCTTGACCTTGCGACAAATTGGCTACAGGTGCAGGTTCCAAAATCTGGATCCTTGAGCAGATTTGAATTTCTTCGGCAAAATGTGCAGAGGAGAAGTTATAACTACCAGATCGAGCAAGGGTGAGCAGTGACACTATCATTCTGAAAAGCCATTCATTTCTCCACTTGTTAGCAGGACAGTGAGTCCAGCAGTGGGTCATTAGATTCAGCAAAACCATTGTTAGGGTACAGGATATGTGATTGAAATAGACAAAGGCTACCTGAACTCTCCCAGAGCAGTATCAAAACACCAGGACTGATATGGGCCAAGGAGAGCTTCAACCTGGTTGTTCAGTGAGGAGGATCAAGGGCCACCGATAAAATGGAGCTCCTCAGAATCATACTGACCCGGCCGGGAAGCCTATATGGAATGGAAAGTGCTTGATGTTTGACTCAAGATCCCTCTCCATTCATCAAAAGCAAGGAAACACTGCAGGGCTGAAATAGGAACTTTAAAAAGACCATGCCATTTCTACAGAAGGAAAAGACATTGTCAGAGCGGGGCCCCTTCACCCAAACTGCCAGGGACAAACGACCCACGTAAGAGCACGTCCCAGTGACCTGGGAGGCTTTGTCTGCGTGATCCTTCAAGCAGCCTTAAAGGTCCTGTTTGATTGGAGCTGTTAAGGTGAACAGAAGATTTAGTTGAGCAGCTTCAGGTGGGAGGAACTGACTGAGCAGGTCAGCCTGGAAGGTTATGATAAAAAAAAAATAGAGAAAGGCAGGCAGGGCTAGCCAAGAGCACCAAGCTGGTCTGGATTCTGAATTCCCTCTAATAAATGACAAAATTCATAAGGGCTGATTTTTATAGGTTGGCATGATGCGGGTGAAGGTCTGGACACAGTCTCAACTGCTCAGACACTTAACTGGAGACGTGGAACCAGCTCATGTGAGGGACTGCTGAAGGTGCTGGAGAGAACCAAAGAGACTCAAAACAGCTCAACCATTCATAGGTTCCTGTATTTATATCAGCACCCTCTCTGTGGTAGCATAAATGAGATGATGTCACCAGAAAAAAAGAACAAAGGGACACGATTTTATTTCATACATTCCTACTCCTTCTGTCAGAGCAACACCCATCTGGTGGTCTGAAAAAATACCAAAATGGGGGTGCAGTTTTTTTTGTGCCGCAGGTGTGGAGATGTGACAGCACCCAGATGTAGACCCAGATTTATAAGAGCCCTTTTTAATACGAGGAGCAGAGGCCCCTCTGAGGGGAATGAACACATCCGCTGACGTCCCCTCTTCTTACCTGGGGCTATGAGCAGACGAAGAAGGACCTTGATAAGCGTCACATGAATTCGCCGCCACATCACACACACACACACAATGTTGTGTTTTCAGAGGGATAAAAGTGTTGAATCCGCAATGACCATGTTTACCATTACTCAAGCCAGATGTGGGCACAAAAGGTTATTACAAAGGGTGTGTGGGTGGGGGGGGGGGGGGTTGGGAGTGGGTGACCCTGAAGGGGGGGACAATCGTATGGTTCATGGCAAGTTGTTTGTTCATGGAGACATGGTAAATAAAATTTGACTCATTTATCAACTTGTGGGTGCAAGAGGGCCTTCATCAATAGCGGCTCATCAAGCTGGAAGACCTGGCCTTCCACTGACTTTAGACCATGACTGGGGACGGGGGGGGGCAGCAACACAGCCCACCCTGGTTTGTGATTCACATGGAGAGACTGGAGCCTGGAACAGAGTTAGGAAATAAGACTCACCCTGCAAAAGAAAACCTGTCCATCTTCTGCTGTGTTTTAGGTTAGATAAGCTGTTTTTCTGGCACCAGCGTGTGTGAGTAACTCACTTGCAGTAGGAGTCACCTTTTTCATGGTCACTCAGTCAGCTTAGATCTTTCTGGAAAGGTAATAGTGAACTGGAGCTGGTAAGAATGAGGCTGAAATACCCAAGCTGAGACAGTGTGAATGACTGCAGCAGGGCCACTGCGAGCATGGCTCAGACCCACCACTGCGAGCATGGCTCAGACCCACCACTGCCATCATGGCTTAGACCCACCACTGCGAGCATGGCTCAGACCCACCACTGCGAGCATGGCTCAGACCCACCACTGCCATCATGGCTTAGACCCACCACTGCGAGCATGGCTCAGACCCACCACTGCGAGCATGGCTCAGACCCACCTCTGCTGCTACGCTACCATTAGTATCTTCTAATAATGGGTCTAATAGCAATGTAATTATATTATTTTATGTATCCGTCCATCTTCAGATTGCTTATCCTGGTGGTTATTCCATTTATCATATTTTAAATTGCTTACATTAGCTAAGTAATGTTGTCCAGGACCTACTTGCAAGATAAAGTGCGTGAGAGAGAGTTCCACACGCCTGGGCAGGAACACGGAGGCCAGACGTGTAAAATCCACAAACAAAACAATGAGGAGTACGCAGCTCGTCAGCCTGTGCGGGTGGGTGAGGACGAGCGGGGAGACCGGCAGCAGCTTCAGCAGTGTTATCCTACCACAGCCAGGGGATAGAGACAAGACAAACAGGCAGATATGGGAGCAGCTCATTAGGAAATAGCCAGGGGGAGGGGGGGGGGGCGTGCGAAGAGATGTTTGTGTTTCTTTCATTCTTTTCTTCTGCATTTTCCACTACTGTTAATTTCTGGGCATGTTTTGGAAAGCTCAACTTGAATTTACATTTGATACAGATGGAGACTGCTACAAGCTGACCAAGACAGAGACCGACAAAGAGAGAGACCATGACTGGGGCAGACACAGACACTGGGATGGAGAGAGAGAGAGAGAGACAGAGACAGTGACTGAGACAGACAGACAAACTGAGAGACATAGAGGCAGAAATGGTGACTGATACATAGGCAGAAACACAGAAAGAGAGAGACATGGGCTGATACAGAGACATAGACACAGAGAAACAGTGACTGATAAAGAGACAGACAGAGAAAGAGAAAGAGAGTGACTGAGACAGACAAAGTCATCAAAGGATATAGAGACAGTGACCGAGACAGAGACACTGAGGGACATAGTGATAGCGACAGTGATTGAGACAGTCACTGCCAGTGAAGGAATATCACCAAGTCCACATTCTGCAGGAGGTAAGAAAACCACACGTCTCAAGGCAAAATGTGTCATCCTAGGACAGCTGAGCGACAGTGAGTCATTTCTGTGCAGTAACAGCATTTTATGTATGTTCTGCTATGATAGATGCTAGTGTGATACAGATATGAACATTATTATTTCTGATGCAGCAATAGCGTGATAGTTCTTTAATTTATAGTGTTTAATTTATCATCATTTACATATAGTAATAACTCAGCTGAATAGTTATTTTTAATGGCATTGGTGGTGTGATTCTAAACCGTCGGGCCAATAAAGTTGCACAGAAGATGAGGCAAAATCTAAAAGATGAAGAGAGAGAGAAGGCAGATGCAAAAACAGAGGCAGAAAAAGGGAGAGAAATAGTGAAAGAGACAGGTGGAGTGCACGGGGGGGGGGGGCACAAAAGAGGCCAAACCAAAGCCAATCAATCCATCCATCTAACAACCGCTTAACCGGTCCGTGGTCGTGGGGCAAAGGTAATTAATTAGCAAATTAAATTCATTAAGAAACTCCACGGCTGGATCGAAAGCAACAACCCTCAGCTGGCAGACCATCAGACAAGCACAAACTGCATAAAAGATCATTTAGACAGAAAAGTGTAAAGCCACAGACAGAGAGGAGGGCAGCAGAGGGGAATCTCTGAGGAGACAGAGCAGAGCGTGTGTCGCCTTGGGGGGGGGGGGGGCGGCCTGTACCGGCAGCTTGTTTTCACTACTGATGGAGCTTTGAAAATGTGGTGCACAGGCCCAGGCTTCCCCTGGCCACTATCCCTCTGTCCCCAAGCTCAATCTCTCTCTCTCTCTCAATTCCCCCACACCTCCCAGCTTCACATAGGCACGATCCCCCTAGGAAAGCCTCAGAGAATGCTCCCTCATTATCCTCCCAACTCCCGTCCACCAAAGCAGCCACCGGACCCGAGGACCATCACAGCTTTGAGGTGACCACTCATGCCCACCTCAACCATCAGCCTGAGCTGCCAGGAAAGGCGTCATCTTCAGAGGTGCAGAAGCTGGAGTGACACTCGCAACCACGAGTGTGTTATGTTTACATTCATATCATCACAAATATCTCAGAGTTCAGATTATGGAAAGAGTGGGGTGTTAGGGTGCTGTGGCATAATGGCAGGGCCCAGTGTGCAATTACCCCCCCACAGCAGAGGACATCTCTCTGAGGCCAGTCCACGCTCCATGATGTGGCCAGCTGCTGCATCCCCACACAGTGAGCAGCACGAAGCAATCCTCTCCTCCTTCTGTTTCCCAGTCAGCACATTCCTTAATGTGCTTAATGAAAATCCCATAAGTGACGTACCGACATCTGCATGCACATAAATGTCTCTGTTGAAGGATGATCAGTGATCCGGCTACGAGAAAAGGCAGAAGTGGCAACAGAATCGAAAGGAGAATCATAAAAATTACAAAAGCATCATGGAAAATACAGGGCTGAACATCCACGGTTGGCTGATGTTGGGGAGCTGGTGGGAAGCGCCTCCGTTTCTGCTTGAGACACAGATCACCCTGAACCTGATGTCCTAAAAGCTTAACCATGACTCCTGAGCTTTGCAAAGCAGCTGGACCTGAGCCCGGTCCAATTCGTCCGGAGGCATCATCACCTAGGTCCAGAACGAATCCCACTGCCAGCCTGACTCCCTCCCTGTGCCCCACAGGAAGTTATCCTTTACTTCTGCAAAGTAAAGTGGGATTCGGCCCATGTGGTGTAACAGGCACCAAGCTGTCAGGGAGAGCGATCTTGAGAGGACCACAGGTCCTGCTGAAATGTCACAAATGTGCTCGAGGAACTTCATAGTACGACAAAAACAGACGCCATCACAGAGTGTTCCTGACTCTCACACGTACTCTCTGGCAGTACTCTGACACGATCGGCTCAAGTCCACGCCAATCATAGCCGTTTCTCCCCCTGATGCTCGAGCACACAGCTGTCGGACCTACGCGGCGGCCCTCTTGGCCAGGCATCCTGTCTGTCGTTGGCTCCCGCCGCCGATCTCACTATGCCCACCGCAGGGGTGTGAAATAGAGACACCCGTTCATATTCATGATCTGCGGTGAATGATTCAAACGCTCCCTGAGGTGTGTATCACATACCGTCTGACGCAGTCAGTGATAAACAGGACTGATGAAGTCTGATATTTACAAGCCACAAACCAAACTCAGATGGAATCGGAAAAAGCAGCTGAGGGCAGAACTTAGGGAAGGTCTGAAAGCGCTGGTTCTGGCAGTTATTAAAAACTGTGCTAGAACTGCAGAATATGGAATTCAGGCTATAAGGCGGTCATCATTAAGACTCACGCAAAAGGGCAGTCGTGCTAGAAGACATCGTGAGATCGGGGGGAGGTGGTCTGTCTTAGCCTGGCAGCTAACCCGTAGGCCAGGTGCTACTCAGGGAATTCTGGGAATAACTATAGCTGTATAGCCAGGTTATTTGTGGTTGATTGATTCATTTTATCGTCAATAAAACTGAAAATTTAGTTATGAATTTTAACATAGGACCCAGGGATAATGTTGAATAATTTATGGAGAACATTATGAAGAGTCACCTTCCATGCCTATTAATGTCACAAGGTGCCCTGGTAACGACATCGGAGTTAAGTGACGCAATGGGCAGCTAGTGGGCAAATAGTGGAGTTAGGAGGTTGAGTGTGAGGTTAGGATGCGTAAGTGGGGTTTACATCATACATGATGGGGCCCTGTGGGACCTGGCTAATCTATGGCTATTCTGAGCTCCATTACAGAAAATGTGAGCCAAACAGCAGCTGATGTGTATGTGCTACAGCCTCAGCATTTTATTTCAATTTTTCTTCTTTTTTTTAAATGCCTGTAAAGCACTTTGCAAACCATGTGGTTATAACAGTGATATATAAATAAAGATTGATTGATTTACTGATTGATTGATTGAGAATGTATTTTTAATATATGCACAAAATTAGGTATTTAACCTGCAAGACATTAAAAACGAAAAATTGATTTTGGCCTAACTGAAAGAAAAACTTAACAAAATGCTTTAAAAGAAACAGTACAGACATCCGTCTTCAACCCAGAAGTGTTGCGCCCTGTTTTTCTTAACTGAGTGGCTGCTTGCTGTCTCAGATTTAATTTCACACACATGTGCACTTTGATTACCGCGTGCACAGTGTGACACAAAATTGGCAGGGCTGTAGGTAATGGTGTGACAAACACAAAGAGTGACACTAACACAAACGCTGCAGCTTAAAAAAGGCAGATACAGAGTAAAAGTATGATTATAGTGTAGAAAAATGAATACAGTTTAGAAGAGCCACAAGTTGCTTGTCTGAGATACTGATGGGGGCATCTTTGTGAATGAATTCTCCCAGTGCACGTTATTATTTCTTGGGGTGTATTAAAAAGCTTCCCCGCTGGGGGTATTCATGGTGATGGGGGGGGGGGGGACATATGGGGTGCACAAGGCCACTTGCTGCAGGTGGTGCTACTGACCCAAAACATGAATTCCAGGGCAGGCGAGGCAGAGAGTCTGGGCCCGGGATGTGTGCTGTATTTGGGGGTCACTGTCAGACCTGGACTGGCCCCCACCACTGAGCTGAACTGTTGCAGAGTGAATTATTAAACTAATTTCTCATCAAAGAACCGCAGAGGGCAGTGCGAGCCAAAACAGAGATGCCTGTGTTATGGCAGCAGGACCTGCAGACAGGAAGCCGGCCGATCAGCGCTCGGCACTACATGGGACACCCCCAGGTCCCTGGAATCCCGGAAACCAGCCAATCAGCGCTCGGCACTGCATGGGACACCCCCACATCCCGGGGATCTGGGCATCAGGTAAATCCCTGTGGCTCCCCACCTTCCCTGGCCTCCGCTGTATCACTCCACTCCTGTCAAATCCCCAGGATTATCTAGGCCTCCCCAAGAGAGAACAGCCCACGTTTTTTGAAGGGTGGTGGGAAGACTGCTGCAGAGGGCAGGGTTAATGGTTTAACCCTATGGGAACCGGTGGAGATTATATGCCTCAAAGAGGTAACTGTAACAGCAGACTGCAGTGTTTATACTCCTGAAATACATTTATGCTTTCTCTAAACTGAGAGAGCCAGGCCCCACCTGACAAACTAGCAGCAGATTAAAATCCGGTTTTCCAAATTGAATCTCGACAGAATGACATTTTCTTCTTTAGCCAACAGGGTATAACAAGCAAACATTTTTTCCTGGGGTTTCCTCTGGTCAATTAAGACAAGCTGGAACAACAAAAAATGATAAAGCAAAGCAGCAAAATGACAGTGAATCCAGTCCCTGTGGATGGAAACTGCACAGTCAGCCGCAAATTATAATTGACAAATCGTTCAGTGGTAATTAACACACGAGTGTGAAGCGTGATTGATGTGATGGTCCTCTAGCAGGAAGAGGAAAAAGCCTCTTTCCAGGTTGTGCAACTAAGTGAGAACTAAGGGACTATAACTATAATCCACTGTGGGAGACTGGGTCAAGTGGGGTCTATGGGAAAAGGGGTTTCATGGTCTGCTGCCCTCTGCTGGATGGAGGACTCATAAGGAAGTCAAGAAGGCTTAACAATTTTCTCGGCTTAATCACTTCTATCTCCACCGAACTCCATTTACACCAGGCATATTATATGTCCATGTGACCATATGAATCAGCCCCCTGGAGGGTGGGAGAGATGGGGGGGGGGGGCACAAATCATGCAGATGAAGATGAAGTCTATGGCTCCATGCTAATGCAGCAAGGGGCTAGGCATCTGGTTTTTGTGTACAAAGTGGATCTGCTTCAACATACCCCCGAGGCTAGGACCCAACTGCAGCCAGTGGACTTGTGGCTTAAACCCCCCCACCTCAATCGCTCCTGAGATTTTTATCAAAAGCAAGGTACAAGTAAAAGAGCAGGGTCAGTCAGTCTCTGGAGCAACTGGGGCGGCTTAAGGATCTGGCCCAGGGTCACAAAAGAGAAATCACTCCTGAAATTGGGATTTGGACAGGTGACCTTCTGATCACAGGCCCAGTGTTCTAACTGACTGAGGCACACACCACGTACCAAACCCCCTACAGCCATGAATGTGACGGGGGCTATGTGTGGGGTTCACTGGGGACCAGCAGTGGGCAAAATGATAACTCGCATATCAGTTGGTCTCCCCAAAACAGTCAATGCTTGGCAGTGGGATGTAGGCGGTGGGAGGAGGGGGGCTGCAGATGTGATCTAAAAAAGCTGAATCCAGCCCTAAAGTCTTCAAAACAGCAACTTAAAAGTTTAATGAGCAGCTGGCTGGCGACAAAACAGGGAAGAGCATCCATTTCCACAACCCTGATCGGCATTCATCATTGATAGGGCTGATTTGTATTATTTGAGAATTTCATGACCCCCCTCCTGCTACTGGCATCAGCTCAGCTCTTACTCTAACCCTAACCCTCCTGCTGCTGGTACCGGATCAGCTCTTACTCTAACCCTAACCCTCCTGCTGCTGGTACCGGATCAGCTCTTACTCTAACACTGACCCTCTTGCTGCTGGTACCGGATCAGCTCTTACTCTAACACTGACCCTCTTGCTGCTGGCATCGGATCAGCTCTTACTCTAACCCTAACCCTCCTGCTGCTGGTACCGGATCAGCTCTTACTCTAACCCTAACCCTCTTGCTGATGGTACCGGATCAGCTCTTACTCTAACACTGACCCTCTTGCTGCTGGCATCAGCTCAGCTCTTACTCTAACCCTAACCCTCCTGCTGCTGGCACAGGCTCAGCTCTTACTCTAACCCTAACCCTCCTGCTGCTGGCACAGGCTCAGCTCTTACTCTAACCCTAACCCTCCTGCTGCTGGCACAGGCTCAGCTCATACTCTAACCCTAACCCTCCTGCTGCTGGCA
>JAABNY020000002.1:20645098-20657594 GCA_015164015.2 Brevimyrus niger | reverse complement strand
ACTAACACAGATTTAGACAGATTTGTGAACAATATTTGAGAGAAATGGGTCTTTTGTGTATGTAGAAAAAAATTCCGGTGTTTGAGTTCAGCTCATGAAAAATGGAAGTAAAAACAAGAGTGTTGCGTTTATATTTTTGTTGAGTATAATTATCTTCATACAGGCACATTCATAGTGTGGCGCGATTTTGAGAAAGCAAAACGAATGAGGTGAACAAGGACTGAATAAAAATATTTTGGAATCCATACGATACACTGAGCAAAAGCAAGTGATTTATCGGTTCAGATTGTGTCTGTTGGCAAATCTCGTGGCAACAATGATGTTTCTGGTATTATTTTATATGTATAGGCCTATATAGGTTGTCGTTAAAATGTTCTTGAAAATCGTGCTCAGTGAAATACGTTCTTAAAATTTTGAATAAGAGCGAACGTAAACTATTGATTTGTCTGATCCCAGTCCTATAAAACGTATTGTTAGATATGTCTTATAGGATGTGTATCATATACGCTAGTATATTTTCAATTCATTTTCTTGTCATTGGCAAGTAATTATTGTACAATTGTGTAACTAAAAAGAAATTCCGATCACCGTTATTGCCCATGGCATATGCTATGAAACGTTATTGTATCCTAGTACATTTGAGGTCTCCTAACAGTTTAATTTCACTTTCAGATACATTTATTCACGCTAGTTTAATGCCTTCCGTTTTCCTTTTGAAACGAGTAATCTCAATTTGTATGGGAAGAAAAAATATTTTGATCTGTACAGCATACATGGTTCTCCGAGTGCGTTGGGATTTATCGAACGTTATTCGAATCACTGGTGAAATTCTACCAGGAAATCTTGACCATCCCTGCTAACTGCACCAAATTATCTATGCAGTCTTCACTAGGATGACCCAAAATACACAGATTTCCTTATGAGATTTTTTTTTTTTTTACAGGAGTGTCAATACCTCTCGGAAAGAAATGAAACGTTAAAGGCTATAATCAGCGAAGCTTCTATCGCGACCTTTTAATAAGCCTAAAATTCGATACTCACCCATACACAATATGATAAAGATTTTATTGAAAGTTTAAATTAANNNATTTGTTAGTCACGCTGGCGCAGAAAGTTTCTTCATCCCAGATGACATCACTTCTCCCACGTCTGAACTTCCTAAAATGCACCATCACACCTGGTGTTTCACCTCTCCAAACTATAAATTCGCAATTTATTTTTGCTGGACATGAACATGAATCAAGGTAGCAGTGGTGGGACCTTTCTTAAACTGTTCCAAGGAGGTTTTCAATTACCACAAAATGTGGTTTTCCAGATGGCTGAACCAACAACCCCCAACAGACACAAATGATTTAACAGTAATCAATGACCCCCCCGCAGAGTGGCAAACAGGGTGGCCAGTTCAGTCAGCTGGGTCATTGAAGCGTAAACTGTGGTACATTATAAAACTCACCAACATGCACAGGCAGAAAAGTTTCATTGCTTTTATTGCAGTTAAGATTTACATAGCATGATGCACTGTACAAGCGAGGAAACTATATGTATGAAAAAATGCTATACATTAAAGTTACAAAAGTATACAGAGTAAAATACTCAAGTTTATTTACAAAGGAGGAGGCAGTGATGTTTGCAGGATATTTATTACAACAGGAGAAGTATAACCTCCCCTCTACCCATAATCCTCCAGCACATTTGTTATGAAGCCACTGCATCCTCCTGGCTGCGGTTAGAGTTCTTGTTGGACCCTTGGGCAGATGTCCTGCGATTCAGGCTGCTTTGGACAAACTCCTTCAGGCCATGGAAGTCCTGGCAGAAGAGGAACTCCACGAACCAATCCCAATATTTACCCTGCAGGAGAGAAGATCCCCAGTCAGAGGCCATTTCAGTGCACACCTCTCCCTCCGAAACAACAGATGACATTCCAAAATTCAGGGAAGCATCTCTCTGAATGTGTTTGGCTTACAGCAAATTTTTATTCAGATGTATATGGTGTTTCATACCTTTATTGAACCAAAGTCCATCGTCATCTTCTCTGGCCAACACTGGACATGAAAGATTTTTTTTAAAGCATACAAATACCACCACCATTCACCACAGGATAATGCTAATAGCTGGATTAGAGCCAGACACTTCTTATATTAAACCCCTTTAAACAGACACCTCAATATTCAACATCGCAAATGAAATCTGCTGAAAGTCAATTAAGTTCAATGAGACAAATTGGCATCATCATTCCAAGTACCTTTGGCTCAACAAAGGACAATTTACAGCACCTGGCCTGCATCAGTACCCGACCCTGTGGCCATCAGTGGGCCTGGCCGGGACTCGGTACCAGACCCCCTGGGCATCAGCGGGCCTGCATGGGGTACGGTACCCGGCCCCATGGGCATTAGCAGGCCTGTCCAAAGCACAACTATATCTAATTTGGCCATGGTATTTTCATGTACCTTCCTTTCCTGCTTGCAGAAGAATTCAGTGACTTCAGCAGAAGACCAGCACCAGCATGCAAAGACTTCCCAAGGGGAACTGACACAGTGAAACGAACTTCTAACATTGGTCAAACTTCCTGGCTTTTCAAAACTAATAGCTCACATGATTATTTTATAGCAGCAGAGTTTTAAGAGCTGTTATATCCAACACTTTATTGCTGTAATACAGCGGCATCAGCACTAATTCTACATTAAATGGGTAGAGGGCAAACTGGGAATAAGCATCAGGCAGGCAGAAAATAAATGTACTTGCGAGAGAGAAGAGAACAACCCTAATCTACTGAGAAATCTACCAACCAAATCACCATGGATGTAACACCAGGCTCACGTGAAAGACATGACGGAAACTCATACAGAGCTGTGCACTCACGTTCTGGTGAAAGTCGATAGCATAGGCCAGGAAGGCTGGGTGGTGGATCAGGCTGAAGCGAGCCCAGTGCTCAGGCACCCGGCTGCGGGAAAGCACGTCGGCACCCACCTCCAGGCCTGTGCCAGCCTGGAAGGCCCTGGAGTTCCACAGGCAGTTCACCATGGACACCACATAGTGGTTGAACTGACAGTACGTCTTCCTGCTGATCTCGATGGGCTTCTGCACAAGGATGTGGAAAAGGAAGCAGGTGATTTCCCACCCAATTCAGCATCATTCCACTGACCCACACAGATTGCCTCTTTTTTTTTCAAATAATATGAATATGAGCCCATTCTTCCTCCTTGATCATACGATTAAACAGAGTATGTGGCATGCATTTCCACCGATTCAGACATCTGTAAATTCATTACAAATTCAGGTGAGCACACCTCCTTAAGTCCAGAGGTTTCCTACAATGTGACCCTAGCACCTTCCACTCTACAGCTTAAAGGCTTATTCACCGTTATCTTGGCGGCCATTGCCAGCCGCAGGGTTTAAGTCTTTGAGAGCGGGAGTCCGCGATTATCCATTTATACGTGAAGGACTCCAAGGTGAAAGATTCTGTGGGATTTAAAAGTCGGAGCCTTGAAAACATCATTCCGGTTTTCATAAACCACTACACTCACAAAGCGCACAGCATCTGAATCGGTCTGAATTCAGGGACGGGCAGCCCTGTGGCAGGGGCTGATGGGACGGAACTTGTCCCCCCTGTTCACTGAAATGGGCTGTTCTGAGTACAGGCAGTGTCACCTCAGTGCTGTGACTGGATATCTCTGGAAGCAAGAGAAAACGGATGCATTCTGCTGATAGACACATGAGAACTGGCTGGGATCAGCTGATTGACAGATGTGGGGGCAAGGATGGAGGGGTTGTGTCACTTTTCCTCGACAAAAGAGAGGAAAGATCATCTGTGGGTAAGCAGGTTTCAGACAAGCCAAACTCTACAGGCTCAACTGATACCAAAACCAGCCAGTCAGCAGACTTGTAGACACATTTTTATAGTTTAAATCATATAATACAAAATTCAGCACTCAAGCAAATATGGACATGCGTTACGTACTCTAGGCCTCCCTTCCCTGCCGCATGTGTGTGCTCCTCCTGTTGATGCGAAGTCGACCTTTTCCATACACTTGTTTTCTTAATATTTTTAAACCACGGTTCCCCTTCAGGGTGCCAGCATGCGCGCAGTTTTAAGCCCTGACCTCCTCGCCACTGTTTCCCATTGGAGAGCGGGTTAGAGGGCCGCACGGTAAACCGTCTCGATAGTCATCACAATACACACATGCGAAATAATCACATGTTGGGACTTCTAATGTCAAGTAAGGCAAATTGAATCAAACACGTTTGCTACTTTTTTGCTGCTTGATACAAAAGAAAAACTGCATGGTTCTCATTTTCCATGACTAATCTAGAAGTCTACCTTGTACAATTTACTCAGATTTAAAGGTTTTTACTAGTAGAGCTGCACAATGTGCAATATTGACATTGCATATTATTCACATTTCAAGAATCGCGATAGTCTGCTCACCTAAGACATTAAGTTACATTAAAAACATTTTTTCATGGAGTGTATGATTTTAAAAAAAGGTTTAAAACTACTGCCACTCCTTTTGCACAAGCTCCTTTTGTCTTTGCTGTCAGACTAAAGGAGACCGTGTGGTGTGCATTTGTGAGCAAAAATGAGTGAGTGGGAGAAAGTAACAAGAACTATTCAACACATCTTCATACAGCAGAAAATGATTATTTTGTATTCCAGAGAGAAGACACTGAGCAAATGCAAGTGATTTGTTGGCACTGATTTCTGTGTGTTGACTCACAGCAATACCACCAACTTAAAGTGGATCAAATCAAGATCATGATAAATCATTTAAAAGCTTTTCTCACCTTTAATGTGACCTATAACCTGTACAATTAAACTGAAATATAAATCTGTTGGGGTAAGGGGGGGTATAAAAAACTTACAATAAGCTAGTTGCATAAGTGTGCACCCTGAAACAAATACTTTGTTAAAGCCCCTTTTGATTAAATTACAGCATTCATTCTTTTTGTATAGGAGTTCATCAACATGCCACATCTTGACCTGCTGATATTTACCCACTCTTCCTTACGTAAGCACTCCAAGCTGTCAGATTGTAAGGGCATCTCTTGTGCACGGCCTTCTTTAGGTCACCCCACAGATTTTCAATTGGATTTAGGTCTGGGCTCTGGCTGAGCATTCCAAAATTATAAGTTTCTTCTGGTGAAGTCATTCTTATGTTGATTTGGATGCATGCTTGGAATCATTGTCGTGCTGAATGGTGAAATTCCTCATCACTTTCACCTTTCACCAGCTGTAGGAAAACAACCCCAAAGCATGCTGCTGCCACCACCATGCTTCATCACGGGTGTGTTCTCTTGGTGATACGCAGTTACTTTTGTGCCAAACATACCTTTTGGAACTGTGGCCAAAAAGTTCAACCTTGGTTTCATCAGACCATAACACATTTTCCCACATGCTTTTTAATTTTTTTTTTTTTAATTTATTTGGGCATGGATGTTTTTCTTTGTAAAATATTTTGCATCTTTCTAGTGACTCATACCTTTCAACAATGAGATCCTTTTCATGCTTAGTAAGCTCTCTGCAAACCATGGTTGTGACTGAGTAAATGTCAGGAAAATCCGAATAACACAGCTGAAATTTATTTGGGGCTAATGAGAGTCATCTTAATTGATGGCAGGTGTGTATCCAAAAAGACTGAATGCTGTAACTGAATCAAAAGGTGTTTAGTGTAAGTATGTGCACACTTATGCAACCAGTTATTGTATGTTTTTTCCCATATTTTCCACCTAACAGATGTGTTTGTTTTTCAATTGAATTGTATAGGTTCCCCTTCTGGGTGCGAGCTCACGGGCAGCATGACGCCCTGATCCCCTCATCCCCGTTCCCCTTCTGGGTGCGAGCTCGCGGGCAGCATGACGCCCTGATCCCCTCATCCCCGTTCCCCTTCTGGGTGCGAGCTCGCGGGCAGCATGACGCCCTGATCCCTGTTCCCCTTCTGGGTGCAAGCTCGCGGGCAGCATGACGCCCTGATCCCCTTATCCCCATTCCCCTTTTGGGTGCGAGCTCGCGGGCAGCATGACGCCCTGATCCCCTCATCCCAGTTTCCCCTCTGGGTGCGAGCTCGCGGGCAGATTTACACCTCAACCCCTTTGCCCAAGTTTCCCTTTGGGGGCTGAGCTCGCAGGCAGCTTTAAGCCCTGACCCCTTAGCTGCTGTTAAAATAGCACTGTCTGACATTTCAGCACCGTGCTGCAATCTCTGTTTGACATTTATTGTGATCCATTAGGGGTGGCTATCAACAGGGACCCCAAAGCAGACCAGGCCAAGCAGCGTCTTGGCCGACCATAGCCGTTATGCCTCATAAGCCCGTCTCCATTGTGGCCAAATGGATGGATTTAAAAACACAGTTCACATGTGACATGGAAGGTGGTCCATACCTTTTCATCCTGCTCTTCACTCTTGGCAGATATTAGATTTGTTCTGTACCTATAAAAATACATGAAACAGAAACAAAAGTTCAACAGGAACAGAAATCAGAATAAAAGGCAAGGTTAAAAATCAAGAATTCAAATACCAACTCAACCACAGTATCCATCAAGCATTTCATCATGCTTTAAAGTTCATAATTCTGCAAACATCTGTAAAACTTATTCTGCATCATGCTACAATCTCAGGGGTGGAGGAGGGAGGTACGGATCGCACTACAGTCATGCATTTCAGCGTTATCGCAAGAAATAGCTATACAGCACATTTACTCTGCAGACACTTTTGTCCATAGTGATGTTCAAGTGAGCCAAACTGCACATGACAAATATATGTGCTTTCAAGGAAGCTTGCTGACCTTCCAATAAATGCCCAGGTACAAGTGCACTATTAAACACTACTATTATAATGACAGAATAAACCAAAACAAAGAAACCACACTTAAGTTTTGCAATATTAATGATGTTCCTTTTAATGAGTCTGAAAAATCTAAAGTTTTCCGCCGCTGCTTTTGTATGAGCTCTGTATGTGCTCTGAGAAAATCATAATCATTCTCATCCCTGTTGTTGGACTTACTCATAGATCTTGTGGGGTGTTTGTGAGAGATTAAACAAAAATAACTGAAGAGGGGAAAAGTGAATAAGAACTGGTAACGAAAAGACATTCATCTTCCACTGTATGGAAATATTTTGTATTCCACAGAGAGACAATATTGAGCAGAAGCAACTGATTGGTTGGCTCTGCTTTGTGTGTTCTGGCACAACACAAGGCACCACAAACTTTTTTTGCCAGACGCTGTTACATGAGTTCTATTTGAAGTTCCTAAATAATGGCAAAAACTTCAAATATTGCAACTTTTTCCAGTATTGTTCGGTGCCAACACAATACATTCACAAAAATATATATTAATTGGTTATATATAAACACCATATTATATAAAATGATGTGGCTAAGCAAAGGGGTTAACTTTCATTTTATCAGCGATTATTGTGACATACCATAGTTGTAGAAATTGAGTTAATTTAAATAAAAGTGATCACAAAGACAGGCCAAGCTACTCAGAGGCTAAATAGCAAATGTCTATGGCTTACCCTGCATTACTGGGCAAGTCCATCAAGTCTGAGTTTCTTCTTTTAACATTTGTTTGTATTGCAGTTGTGCTGTGCTTATATTCAAGTTCTGATCTGCAATACTGACCCACAACTGCATTCTCATTCAGTTTTAATGTGAAGTGCTTCCACACAAACGATGCTTTCATTCTTTATTTGGACCCTCACCCTCTACTCACTGTCCTCCTTCATCAATATTGTATTGTTGGGCGGTATACCAGTTCATACCGAAAACCGTCTATTATTGTTATGATATGAATTTCTCTTATACTGCAATACTGGTTTAACACAACGTTCGGAAAGTGGCGCAGCTGGAAACTGTTCAAAGGGGGAACTTTTTCACTGCTGCACACCACTCAAAATGTACTGCAAAAGATGAGAAACGAAAGATATAGCTGACACTGGAGTTGAAAATAATGAGACACTTGGGTTGTCAAACATCAATTCACAGATACTAACTAGTATTAAAAATTAGTATCTGATTAGATACTTATTTTCACCATTATCAAAAGTGCGGTTTGCAAAAGTATTGTTTGAAAGTATTTTGCAGATGAGGATGTAAAGGCTAAGGATGTTGATAAGACTCTGTGCAAACAGAGCTACAAAGTTGTGGCAACAAAGTCAAGTAGCAAGTCAAACCTGGTGAAGAATCTTAAAGACCAACATCCCATCTTTTGAAATGAGAAATTTTGCAAGGTCAATAAAGCTCACGTTCCAGCAACACTGAACTATTAAACACTAATATAAAATGTTAATTTGGTCAGTGCACACCTTTTTAATTAGCTGTTTATCTATAAGCAGTTAGCCAACAAGCACATTAGCCGCAAGTTATCATTAAGGTAATGAATAGGTGCAATGGCTAATAAAATGATATACGGTGGTACCCTGGTTCTCAAACTCACTAGAACTCGAATTTCTTGAAAGTCAAACAAACCAGTTTGACCTAGAACTCGATCTGAATATCAGAAGTCGGACAGTGAACACTGACCTTATATAAATTGTATGTGCCAGGAAATGAGTCATACTACAATGCAATTCTTACTTGAATGCCTTCTTCACAGACTGTATGATTAGCCAAATAAAGCAGTGCAACATTACAGTAACTAACAATAGATAAACCACTAACTTACGTGTGCTATTAGAGCATTTATGTCATTTATTCAAACTTAATAAATAAATTAACTGGAAAAAATTAACTGGAAACCAGTTCTCACTGCTTTATATGATATTTGTGAAGAAATAGCAGATTACGCATTGGAACTGCCTGGAATACAAACGTCATGCGTGTAACTAAACTCTTCAGCCAATAAGGGCAAAGGTATGTCATCACGGAGGCGGTTCCAGTTCTTGCAGCCAGGTGAGAGGTCGCAATGAATCTAACTGTAATGCATTACGTCAGTATCAGAATGCGTTGCTTTAAGCCAGTGCTGTAAGCAAGTCGAACGCACCCAATGACCGGACTGGGGAAACAAACTGAAACGCGGACGTAATACAGAGGACTAATGACAACAACCAGAAACAGCTGATCACATGGGGATCCCACACGAGGTTAACGAGGGGGCGTGGCACACGGAAGGAACGGACAATCGGGGCAGGACAGGGGTAATGTTGGGATAAGATGTTTATCGTTTTGGAAGCCATTAAGAAAAAAATGCTCTTCTTTTATTCTGTATATTTTGTGTTTAAAATTTTTTTTAAAAAGATATTTAAGTGTAATTTTGGGGGGCTGGGAACCAATTAATTCATTTTCCATAATTTTTCATGGAACTTTTTAGGATTCGATCCAGAGTCCGGAACGGATTAAGTTTGAGAACCGAGGTGCCACTGTAGTTAATGTGGGAACAATGCAAAAATGTAAAACAAAAATGTGTCCTGTAAAATGTGGTAAACACCCAGGCATACTTAAAAAATAAAATACAGTGAAGTTTAAAACATACGGTGATATACATTTTTTACCATACTACCCAGTTCTACCATATTGCTGAGTACTCAATCACAGAAATTTTAAATGAATGCTTTTTAATAATCAAGTAATCATGACAGCTCTATTGGTTAACAAAAAAAAGACATTATATCATAGATCATGATTCTAAACAAGAAAATTGTGAGATGATATTTTGGTCATAACGCCCACCCCTACTGGGTGATGGGTGCGATCAGCTCACCTGTACATGATGTGGCAGAGTTTATCCACACTCACAGGCTCTGTAGCATGGAGGGCTGGGTAAAACACTCCCGCCGGTGGCAGGACCACCAGGGGCATGCCGTACTTCAGGAACATGTCACTGACCTTTGGGAGACAAGAATACAAACACATCCATAGTGGGAAAGGTCCTTCACACAAGACTAGAAATACAGGGAGTGTCTGCACTGGTTAGTCCCAGTGGTGGAGGAAGTACTGAAGCTTAGTACTTAAGTACAAATATCCTGCAAAATATGTACTCAAGTAAAAGTAGAAGTGCTACAACAACAATCTTACTTAAGTTAAAGTACCAAGTACTTCCTTTTAAATTTACTTTAAAGTATTTTTTAAGTAAAAGTACTCACACTATGGTATGTCTCAACGTATGGGGTGTGACATTTTGTTAAAGAATAGTAGATATACGGACTTACGCCTCTACCGATGTCATTGCTTGTAATAATTACCAGCAACTATACAATATATGTGTATTGGTTCTGGGTCCATGTTGAATGTCTCATCTTCTTGAAATCAAGCCAGTCTACCAGCTCCTGCTGCTAATTGACGCGGGCTCTGCCATCATTGGAGCTAATAAAGCCACCTGATTGGTAGGAAATGGCAAACAACGCCAGAACGCAATAGGCTAACTATTTTTTCCATGCAAGATTTTGGGAAAATTGTGTTCATAAAATGTAACAACTAACGGCATAAATTGTAGGAATGTGGAGTAGAAAGTACAGATAATTGCCACAAAATGTAATTGAGTAAAATAAAAAGTATGCAGCATTATTTTTACTTAAGTAAAGTACAGATACGTAAAAACGTACTTAAGTATAGGTACAAAGTACAAATACTTTGTTACATTCCACCGTTGGTTATTCTGTAACCTGAACACATGCAATACTCCACATACCCAATGGCACAGAAGGAGTTTTTAAAATTGTTCTTAAAAGGTACCGTCTCATAAAAGTCCAGGGTGAAGTTGAGTAGCAGGGGGTGGTACTGCTCCAGCTGCAGGCCAATGGTGGAAATGCGGCCCACGAACTGGACCAGAGCCATGACGGAGTCCATCAGGCCAGACAGGGTCATGTTCCTGAAGGGGGCGACAGCAAGTGTAAGGGGGAAAAAGATGCATCTGAAACTCTTCCAACCCCTTTTCATCCTTTCATCCAGGTTTTCTGAAATCTTATTTCAGCACTCAACTAGTGAACTTCAATCATACTCTTTGAGGCAAAAAAATTCAGGTAAGACTTTAGACCAGGTAATTTTCAATCGATCATGAAGTGCATCGCAAGTGTCCATGCACTTGCACGCCCATTTTTCAGTGTGCAACTAATCGTGTACTGCAAACATTTAGCAGGCAAAGATCTCAGAAGCCAAAAGATCAAAATGTATCATTTTCATTCAGAGTGGGAAGAGGATTGTTTTTTTGTTTACTCAAATTCAAAGTCCATATGTCTTATATGTAATGCGAGTGTGGCTTTACCAAAGAAGGGCAATATGACGCGACATTTCAAAACGATGCACAAAAGCTATGTTTTTGTGCACCGAAAAAGTGTGAGAATTGAAAAGTCAGTAAGCAGCACAGCAGTCAATTATTATCTAGCTGCATCTTCCCAGTGCCAGCGGTCCCACTTAGGCAGAGAAATACATTTATTTACACTTTTTCAATTTGGAGAATTACCTGGATTTGCTGTGTGCATGTTAACTACGCAGAAAGGCAATAGCT
Source organism: Brevimyrus niger (assembly GCA_015164015.2). NCBI lineage: Eukaryota > Metazoa > Chordata > Actinopteri > Osteoglossiformes > Mormyridae > Brevimyrus > Brevimyrus niger. The sequence goes on along the minus strand of JAABNY020000002.1, from coordinate 20,646,156 downwards.
AGAGTAATAATACAGTAAAAGAGTAATAAGCTTTGGCTCCCTATCTGAACTATCTGATCTCTGCACACTGGTCACTTGAAAAGTAGAGCTTGAGTTTAAAAAGGTTGGGCATCCCTGGTTTAGACCTTGTGACAAGGGCTATGAATGAGCCACATCCTGCAGCCTCCTCCCCCCGGCAAGATGTGGACCATAAATACTGGGAGTAGTCGGCCGCGCACAGCTAAGCGGAGAGGGTTGAGTACGGCAGCAGAAAGACTAGGATGTGTTGAGCCGAGGCAGATTTTCCAGCACTTTGACAATAAGCCCCACCGTGATGGGGACAAAGGCAAGCACTGAAGCAGTTAAGGTATCAAGGCTGCTGCTCACATGCCAGGAGCAGCCATCAGCTGGGGAAAGATACTTATTATTGCAGTAGAAACATTAGCTGTAAATCGGGAAAGAAAGTGCAGACAACGATGGGTGCCCTTGAAAATATGTACTGTAAGTGAGTAAGGGGGCACTGACAGCGGGGTCTGGCTGGTCACGCTGATGTCCAGCTCATCCTCGAAGGCGTACACAGAGTGCCAGATGAGCCACTTCTGCAGCATGCTGTTCAGACACTCCACAACGCTGCACTGCAGGGTGGGGGGAGGGTATTTAAAAATCAGTTATATAAACACAGCGAATAAGGCTGCAAAAACCTGATAATTATGAGATCAACTAATCTATTGGTTGAGCCAGAACAAAAACTTTACAGTGCAGACAGTCTCTATTTAAAAGTGCAAAAAGTGGCACACAAATCTCTTTGTTTATAAATATCATAATTTCACTCACAGATATTTCACTTATCGCAATGCAATATCATGCAGTTCTACTTTACACCACAGTATGCAGCATTTCACGAATGTTTTTAAAGCAGCACTAATCCAGCATTTTGAAATCACTGCAAAAAAAAAATTCAGCAAGCAGGAGGCTGTCCCAGCTAATAAAAAAAAAACGCAGTATACTATAATACCTTAATAGAAACAACTTTAAAACTGTTCATAACAGTATAATCACTTCACTTCATCGCATATATA
>JAABNY020000002.1:20608053-20644998 GCA_015164015.2 Brevimyrus niger | reverse complement strand
TATATTGTGTTTTTGCAACACATCTGCCCTCTGCTGGTCTGGTGTAATATCAATGTGTACTCCATCTGCATCCATGGACAAGAGTCCCTGTGTACACCTGAGCAGTTTGTAACAGCACGCAGAAAAATTAAGTATGACCTAGGTGGTGAAGTCGCAGTATACACAGCAATCTGAAAAAATGCAACCAATCAATGCCAAAATTCACAGAAATCAATTTTTTTACTGGTTATCAATGTTATCAATGGACACAACTCTAACAGCTAGACAACATGCTTTCTGACACCATTTTCAGAAGCGTGAGCAATTCAGAATGTATAGCACCGGAGTAGTTTCAAAAAATAAACCTGGAATAGAAGAAATGCATCTCAAATACCTTGAAAAATAAAGAGGATGTGAAGAAAAGCTGCATCAGAGGCTCAAAAAGACAGGGCTTGATACCTGGGGAAAAGGAAAAACACAAAGTGGGAACAAAGAAAATGCTCTATAATGAGCTCTATAAGCAGAGTGGAACACATCTCACTGGAAAGGGGGCAGGACTCACGAGAGCACGGGACCACAGGGATGTCACTCAACAGGCTCAGCACCTGGGGGCGGAGCAGCGAGCCATCCCAAACTCTCAGGAACTTGTACAGAAACAGCTCTGTGGCTGTAAAGCCCTCCTAGTAGAAGGGCAAAGAGCAAAAGGAAGGGGCTTAATCATGGCAGAGCACAAAATCGGTCAGACACCAAACTCCCAAAGTGAAATTTGGGGAAACCTGCAGCTCTGCTTCAAACACTGGGGGGGGGGGGGGGGGGGGGGAGAACGCCACCCACCTGAAGGAAGTGTTGTACGCTGATGAGCGTGTCTAGGAACTGGATGACCTCAGGCGCATCCTGTACCACCGTGTCCTTGTGGAAGAGAAACTCTGTTGAAGAAGAGTCATGAATGAATAAGTTTTAACAAGGGCTGACCTGTAAACAATGAGAGACAAGTTCAGCTTCCAGAAAACTGAGAGCCCCAGACTTCCGGAGGGTCCATTTTTCACACTTATGTGGCAGTTATTTATTTAGTAGATGCTTTTGTTTGAAAAAGTGATGGTTAGTCTTTGGAGCAACTTCTGGCAGCCATGCCAGAACTTTCTGGTGTCACAAAATCTTAAATGCAATAACTCCTGTATTTACTTTCAGTTCCTATTTACCCCAAAATGCAGAAAGCCTTGACCATAAAAAATAAAACACTTCCAAGTTATTCACAGAATAAAATATTGTCAGATTTGTCACAAATGAATGCTTGGTCTGAAGGTTATCCTTTGGGAGTCAAAATTCAACTCCACAAAACCAACAAGTTTTTAAAATAAACGTAGGTTTTCAACCATATGTGAAACACAGCCACTCCCAAAAAGACTCGTAAGAATGGAACTTTTCCATTAATCACTGTCAACACACTGCTTGTCAAAAATAACTGGATGGAAGCACCAGGTTCATTTATGCAACTGACAGAATAAAAACAAAAAGTAAAGCATTTACTGTCCATACGACTGCAAACACCAAACAGGAGAAAAATGAGCCTGGCCACTTTGCATCTGCATCTCACAGCATTAAAGAGAGAGTCTACATGGCCCAGTCAGACTTCTTACTCAGTAGGTACTCTCCTGCATAACCAACGCAAAAAATATACTGTCAAAATCTTTCACACTGAAAATGTGACAGAAGTAAAATAAAGTGTGTTATTGGTGAATTTATTATTATTTTGTTATTTATATGTAGTGCATAGTGTACATTATGTACAGGAAGGAGAGAATTCATAAAAGCATACAAATGGAATTTCATTAACATGATTATTCTTGGAAGAGGACACACTAAAGCACGTTGGCCGCAAGCACCTGACCATTTCTGTCCTGCCCAGCAGCATTTCAATTAAAATTAGCCATTATGCTCATTAAAACAATGCATTTAAGATGTACAATAGAGACGATGCATTGTGCTTTATTTAAGGTGCCACCAACTCAGGAAGAGATTTCCAGGGAAATCCATGATCACCAAGTGTCCCTGTTGGGTTTTGTACGAGCGGTGGCCCAAACTCACCCTCGTGAAGCGTGCTGCCCAGCCAGTAATTGAGCCTCAGGAAAGCACAGCTGTCCCTCATGCAGTCCAGGAAGTGCAGCGCCAGCGAGGAGCCCAGCATGGAGCCCATCTGGGCTGGGAGCTGGAAAGCAGTCGGGGGGCGAGGAATCGGTCACAGGAGGCCAGTGGAGACGTTTCAGGTTAAGCGGCTTGCGGGCCCCTCCTGGAGCCCGTAAAGTGGACACCTGCTCAATTCCAGACTGACTCCCTGCCCATGGCACCCGGCGGCCCACACTAAGACCGACCGCTCACTTGCCATGCTTCTGCCGACTGGCACGGTCCATTTGCCACGTGGGGTGTGACAGTGGCACATTCCATCTGCCTATTCAGCTATCCCATGCACAGCTGTCTCAGAATAAGGGAGCTAGTCTGTAACTAAAAAAAAAAAAAAAATAACAAATAACACGGCCTTCTGGAGACACCATGGAACCCTCCCACAAACAGGAAACGGCAGATTGACTATGCATGGCTGTCCTGTCGTTTTGCTCTGCCCACTGTACCAGTTCAGCCTTTTACGATGTTGGGCTCCATTCTCAGAAACAACTATAGTAAGGTCATCGAACGGACAAATGCTGGAGGTGTGTGCGTATGCGTGTGCACATCTGTGTATATGCCTCTAAAAGCACTACGCTAACTCCTAATCAGCTAATTGATGATGCTACCTGGTGGGAAAAGGCCCATGGGCAATCAAGGCATACATTAATACATTAGAATTATAACAATCAAATTCGGCACGATGATGATGAACCACAAAAAGTCATTATTTTGCCCTTAAATCAGTTATTTGCTGGCAAAGCATTACACAGTTATGTCCAGGGTTGTCAACTTTTATTTAATCTACTTTGCAATATACATGCAGGTAAAAAGCCTTGCCATATTAAAACAGCTCCATCTTGTGGAATAAAATATGGCACAATCCATGAAGATGTATCCAAGAATCTATTGTAATTGAAAGTCATTCAGTCTTGGCAAAAAAATAAAATCTGTATACATTTTTGAGCATTTTAATGTCTGACACTAATGAGCTAACTCAGAAAACATTAAAAATAAGATTAGCATCTACTAAAATAAAACATGTACATAATAAAAAGTAAATTGAGAAGAGAAACAAAAATGTGTCAAATATTTTCCAAACTGGCCCAAAGGGGCCAGAAGCAGAAGTTTCTAATGGTTTCATATCCATTTAAATCAGGGGTACCACTATCAGTTACCTTAACAATTAAAAGGGTGCACACTCACAATTTAGATACTCACATTCATTTAAATGGAATAAAAAGACACACACAGGAAGAACATGTAAACTCCAGATACACACGAGCTAAAGACTTTTGATTCCATACACATGATATTGAGCCAAAAGAAAGATTTGTTGGGACTGCTGTGTAAAGCTGTATCAATTCTACAATTAAGAATTAAATCGCAATTCGGTTTACCGTTTTGTGATGCATTAATATATCGCAATACCATTTAAGACTGGTAGTCAAATGTTTTTATTTTACATTTTTTCAACATTTGCTGATTAAAAATATGCTGTTTAGCCAATGTTTAGTGCACTGCAATGCAAATGTTTCCCTCTGAAACGTTAAAGAACAAATAAATGCTTTGTTTTGTTTTTTTCTCCCATAGTTGACATTTAAAAAATGGATTGTTCATGAATATGCACGTCTTCTGTAAAACTGCAAATCTACAAAGCAAAAATTAATCAAATAAATATATTAATTATCAATGTTTTGTAGTGTAACTATTTAATGATTTGAAAAAAATATATTTCAGCTTACACTAACTTAAGAACCGGCACTTAATTAGCATCAGCCTTTTTTTTTACCCATCAAAAAAAAAGTAACTCAAAAATATTACACACCCAGCGCGTGCGTACATGCCAGTTGTATATTCATGTGATTTTGACCAGTGGAGATGTCAGTACCAGCATGACACTAGTGGAAAAACTTAATGGTTATCTACAGCTAACTTTGCATTATTGGGCAACTCGATGAATGTCTTTTCAGATGTAGTTTAATTGCAGTCATGCTATTGTAATATTTAAGTTCTGCTTTGCAATAATGAAACAAAGCATTTTCATTCACTTTTAATGTGAACTGAAGTTTTGGCTCTTTTTACCTAGCAAGACTGAAACCATAAGAAATGTGATGGTGCCACTAAAGGGTGAGGGACAGAACTGGGAAGTCACCTCGATTTGGTGGAGGTTCTCCAGCAGCTGGGGGAAGGTGCGCAGTTGCTCCAAGGGGAAGACTCTGCTGCTGAGGGGTCTGCTGCTGCTGAGAAGCGCAGAGCTGACAGCTGGGATGCTAATGCACCCATTCAGCTTCTGAGGGAGAAACGGGAAACATGGGGGGCGGTGTGTCTTTTTGACGTCGCAACCACAGCCAGCCTGAAAGATGCCCCCCCAAACACTTTGATGGCTGAACATAACATGAAATAAAAAAAACATTCATGCACATGTATCACTCACAAGACTATCCCAACAAAGCTAAATTTTGACTTTGATAATGATACTAGCTGGGTACTGCAGTCTCAATACCAAAATGATACTGTAAAATATTTCCATTAATTATACTGCTTTGAAATAAACAGGCCTATTTATGGATTAAACTAACAGCAACAGCCAATAAGAGGAATGGGCATCTGGCAGCCCGCAGGTCACGTCCGGCCCCCTCCACGCTTTTCTCTGGCCCATTCGCTGTGCATAAATATTAAATATTTGTTTCATAAATTAAGTAAATAAAAACACTTCGATATGAATACTAGCGCATCATGTTGCCTGACCACTAAGAGGAGCTGGAAACCAGTTACCAGAAAAAATGTAAAACACTACGGCCAAAAATCCAGCTGAAGAGAGAAACCAGCCTGAATAATGGCATCTTTCAGAAGCCAACGGCCATCTGACCATTACTGACAAAAATCTATGGTCTTTCACGCTTCTTTCCATTTTCCGTTCCATTTTTGAAACCCCTCATAGTCCTTGGTAGCCCAAAATTAAATTTGACTAGCCCAAAAAAATATAAAAAATTATACACAAACACCTGCAAAATAATAAAAACACTTCCCTCGCAATAGTTTTGAGATCCCACTACACTTGGCCGCCTGCTATTTGCTGCAACCTTACAGCAAGGATAAACCTACATAATACAGTCCTGTAAAGTTTGCTTTAAGCAATAAACTATGGGGTACAATGTACATCGTGTAACTTTATTTTATTCTATAAATAAAATAAAATGTAATTCTATATTATGTGTGTTTATACCACAACTTGCTTCAAACAAGACAGCTGGGCTATCACAGCTAAAACTGCATATGAAGCTAACTTCACCGCGGTGTCGTGCTTAAGGTTTAAACTGGAACCTGCTTTCTGGAATATTCCAGCATAGATCGGCGTATCCCCACATGAATTCTAAAGCGAGAATATCAGGAAGGTATAGCCGAAAGTGGGTTCAGTTTTAAACCCTGACCATGACACCACGATAAAGTTAACTTTACCTTTTTATGTTTTCCGGCTGCAATATCTTTCAACAAAACGTTAGCTTTCCAGATTTCTTTACGGGTAAAAGTTGTTACCTGGTTGATTTCATTTTTAAAAACTTACGGAAGGTTCAGAATACAAAAGTATAATAGTATAAAATATAAAAAGTAATCTGCAGCATGTTTTTAATTTGAAGACTAATGCCATGGATGATGAAGGATCTTTCCAATGGAGGATCTTTCCAGTTAAGCCACATCCGATGGTTATCAGGCTTCTGTATTAAAGCCATTTGCCAAACAGAATTTAGATTTTTTTCTTGTTTTGAGAGCAATGTCATAAAGTCTGCGACACCAAGTATCGCTATTCTGCTTAATACCATGATACGGTTTTTGTTCCGTAACACCCAGTCCTTGGTTACCATGTGCACCTGATGATCATTAAATCAGGGTAAGGAAATGAGACACAAGCTTTGCCAGGTTAGACAAGTTGCCCCCTTGTAGCGGTGCTAGCATACTGGGGCTCTCGGGTCTGTGGGTTCACCTATTTAGTTCAGGTTAAAACTGAACCTACAAAACTGTGCGCTTGAGCAGAATCTGCACGCTGCCCCACACAGCAGAGGCAGAAGTAGCTGCACATACCCTCTTCCTGCTAGCGGGGCGCTCGTGAAGGCCAGCACTCAGCTGCAGATCTGACCACAGCTTGGAGCAGCTGCTCCGCTGAACAGCAGCGAGGGCCGACTTCCAGGTGGAGTTATGGTTCCTGAAGCCACTCTGAGCAGAAAAAGGGGACATTTGAAAAGAAAGTCATGATTAAGTATTAAGCAGGCCGAGCAGGGGCCATAGCCACACCCCCTCCTGCTACAAGCAGAGCACTGACCTTCATCCTGGCCGGCATAGACAGGACGACCAGATCCGGGCAGAAGATTTTATACAAAGACAGCAAGTGCAAGAGGAAAGGTTGTCGGCCCTGGGAAACAACACCACAAGAGAAATGACCACATATATTTGCAATCAGTTTATTTATTAGCAGACACTTCTATCCAAAGCAGCATGGACGTGAGGAGAGTTTGTGGACAGACAGCACTGATAGCTAAAGTTCCTGGGTTTAAGGACCTTGATCAAGGACCCAGTGGTAATATGATTACTCAACTAACCATGGTATTTGAACCTATAAACATTCAGACACAAGAGAAAAATCCCTAAACCTCCTGAGCTACACTCTGCCCTCAAAAAGTTCCTCTTATAAGAAAAGTCAGAACATTATTGCAAGAAACAAGATTCCACAGTCACGGAAACCTACCATGTGAGTGGGGCTGGTTGCAGAGACAAAGGTGTGTGCAACTAATTCAGACAAATTCGCAAACTATGAACAAGCACTAGCAGCAGTGACAATGAAATTCGTCTTCTTGAAGTTTGTCTTCTTTGTTCTTTTGGGCAGGCAAGTGCAAAAAAAAAAATATATGACATACATCCAATTCTAAATAAGCTTATACTTTACAACAACCAGTTCAGAGCATTGGATGTATCCATCTATTATCAGTTAAAAATCTACAGGGGTTATTTCCAGAAAGCAGGTTTATCAATAATTTCAGGATAAGCAATATTTTAAGAACACTGCAGTAACACCATCTACTATCAGTAACTACAGGAATAATAATCGCCTACCCCATTGTGCTCTTTATAACATTACACATACACACACACACACACAGGTCTTCCTATCTAAATGGGGACCGTTCATTCATTTCTAAGGGAAAAACCCTAATCTCAATCATAACACCCTTAACCCTAGGTAACCAACCCAAATACAAGACTTTTGGCATTTTTTTCCTTTTTTAAATGCATTCACAATTTTTTTAAAAAAACTGAAGTTATCCAAATGGGGACCTCAAAAGAGGGAAATTTCAGGTTTTACTACACTTTGGGAACAATTTGCTCCTCATATGTGATCCATGCATGCACACACATACAGGCACACAGCAGCAATGGAAAGCCGCCTGCAGCGGTGCCCAAGCTCAGGGGCTCACAGACCTGTGTCTAAAGCCAGGCTCTAACCAGCGACCTTCCAATCACAGGCACAGAAACTTAGGCCATCGAGTCACACACTGAGAAAGCAGAGCTTATTGATTATGTTTTAACTGGATATTGATTGTATACAGACAGGTCTATAAATCAAGCAATATATATCAATAAATAACTACATCTAATGTAATCCAACAGGCATATTACAAAACCTTTTAAAAAGTCAATGAAAAACCAAAAAACACAAGCAACCAGAAAAACCACAAACAGCATAACATGTCCTTGTAATCAGGTAAGACAGGCTATGGATTCTTTCCATCAGATTCTTTTCATTTTGAGAATCGATTGTAACATTGAAATGTTTAACCTTGTAAGGTAAATATTTATAAGGAGCAGCATATGAACTACTACTGGGCAGGGCCACCCATAAGTGGGGAAGCTGAAAGTTGAAAGAGGAAGTTGCCCAAACACAGAACAATTGTTCTACCGGCAATCACCACCACCAGGGTTGGACCTGCACTGAATCACTAAATATTGGCATTTGCAATATAAACCTTGGATTGAATCAAAGTCAGATTGAAAAGAATATCAGTGGTATGGCCTATCATTACAGGCTTGTGTTGCGAACCAAATTAAAGACTTTCTTTCTACTGGGGAAAAAAAAAGTATATAAAAAATATATATATATATATATATGATTCCCGTTTAATTGTTCGTCACCAACTCGCGACCTCAGATCTCAAATTTGTGAATGTAAAGGGGGTTCCATACTACTACCAATAGTTAAAATATCACTGACAACCACCATATTCACTTGAATTATTCTAACCTTTAAGCACACTTATGGTGAAACGTACGCTCAAAGTGCTTACCATTTTACCCTGAAGTTCAAGAAGCTTTCTGACCCTGTGAAGTCGAACTGGGAGGGAGAGGGGTAAATGGTTAGCACTGTTAGCACTTTTCCTACTTCCTGCTTCAAGGCAGAACTAGGACAATGTTCTAAAAGTGCCAGGATCTAAGTAAACATGACTTACCATTTTCTTTCCTGGTCAGCAGGTACAGAAGATGGCAGATATATGGACACTGGAAGACACCACAAAAAAAAAAAATCATACCTCATGACTAAAGCTAGGGCTGGGTGATTCTTTACATTTTTTCGATTAATTTCAATTTACGTTTTAAGAAGATTAAATTTTTTCTTAAATCAAAGTGTTGCGATTTTTTTAAATAAAAATATTAGATACATTGTAATTGCACCAATGGCAGAATATCTAAGAGGCAATATTGTCCTACCACATGATGGTGCACGTAACTAACCACTCACTTGTGAGAGTAGAGCACTCTATAAAGGAACAATAGGCTACAGAAATATAGAGATGGATGGCTCTTCCCGTCAAGATGACCTTGTGCAATAAATCGATTTTATCCATTCATTTGAATTTACAGTTCAGAACGATGTGTTTTTATGAAAATCTATTTTACACTTATTACTTATTTTACACGCGAGCGTCAAAAGCGAAACTAATGCGACACACAGTTCTTCACAGATAAATTAGCGTAGCGCACCCAAACACTGTAGCGGATTCACAAACAACATAGCAATGGTTCGGTTTTGCGCCGTCGTACACAGACCAAACAAGTGCTCGTTGTTTTTTAGTTGTTTTAAAACTGTTGCAACCAAAGGAAGCAGCACAACAAATTTATTCCAGCACCTAAAGCAGAGGCACACAGCGGAGTGAGAGAAGCGAAATGAAAATACCCGCAGCACCAGCACAACATCCAAAGTTGCAAGCAACTGGCCCTGAGACGTTTTTGAACTGTGTGCCATATGATAAGAATGGGGCATGATGGAAGGCGATAAACACTGTCGCGATATATATTGCAAAAGACATGGTGCCCATATATACTCTGGAAAAGCCAGGATTCATTAACAAGTTTTTACAAGGTTCTAAAAGTGTTTACAATCACGTGGTCTGCCATCTCACTTACAAGCACCTTTTTTGGCTTTTCAGATTGCACTTTAACTCTAAAGTGAAAAAACAAAACAAAATATAATTAAAACTAATTTTTAACCATTTATTTGTCATCTGTAGTTTGATTTTGAGTAGGGCAGGGGAAAATTCGATCAAAATCGAAAATCTGATTTATTGTGAAAAAGCTCCATCTGAGATTTTATTTTTAGGCCATATCGCCCAGCTCTAACTGAAGCCCTTCACACACACACACTCTGATGGAGCTAGATTGGTTTCTTAAATGTACAACAGACTTGATCTTGATATTTAGAGACATCCTTGGCTCTCATTCCAATAAGTTAAACAAACCAAAACCCATCATGTACACAACTTTCACAACAAACCATTCACAGAACAGGGAGCTTTCCACCTACCATCGTCTCCTGTGTCACAAAGCTGAAGATGAAGCCATAGACAGCCCTCAGCTTGTCCTTGGAGTCGATCAGGTCAAACATAGTGATGACCCAACGAATGAAGAGGACCTGAAAGCCCAGAGGGGAAAAAAAGTAGAAGTGATCCACAATGTGCAAGTTACTGAAAATTAGTAGCTACAGTTACTTCATTCAATTTACCAATTATAGCATATAAAAGGAATTAGTCACTAGGGAAAGTAACTTTTGCGTTACTTCAATTCTCTTATTAATGCATATATATCCATTCAGCACACATATATCACCAGGATGTTAGTTAAATGATTGTGGTGTGAACACACACACACACTTTACATATATAGATAGTATAAACCTACTGTGGATAATTTAGCCTAATTAAACAAAGAAAAATAACATGGCTAAATATTGCATAGTGATTCAATAATTAACGTCATGTTGCTGTTGAAATACATCACACAAACATCAGGGGAATGTCGAATCAATATTCAGTAGCAATGTCCCTGTGATACATGCTTTGCTGATGGATTTTCAAGCATCGTTGAGACATCATGCCAATGCATGTGTGCTGTCTGGGTACTTATTTTAGTGTTGCTGCTCTGACAGTGTGAGACAATACACCTGTCAAGTTTTATCTATCACTGCACCTAATATCATCCATTCATTGCACCACAGTAAATTCGAATGATGTTGGAATATTAGGGTAATAGCCTGCAGTGTTTCACCTAGGTTTCCTGCTCTGGGGGGGGGGGGGCAGACCGACAGACGCAGATATTTTTGTCTGCTTTTCAGGTGGCTGACGCGACGTATTTTCAGACACACGCTTTCTGTCAGCTGGTGAGAGTGTGCTCACCTGTATGTGCACGCAAATGTCTGTGAGTGCGCATCGGGGCGCAACTCCGCCATGATACCAGAGAACGTAGGAGATTCGTAAACACGCGACCGTGTAGAGACAAAAATGACAAGCTATCGTGGAAACAAGATAAATAGCATAAAGGAGCACCCACTAAGCCACAAACTCCTGCCCCTTCTACCTGCATGCTCATTGGCATCTTGTCCACACAGAGCCAGGAAATGCCCCTGAGGACCGCTTCCTGTGGCACTGTGGAGGCTGGTACCAGAAACTTCAGGACACGTGTGCTGATGACATACCCTGAAAGAGGGGAGAAGACGACACTCAGGAATGGAATGATTAAAAAAACAGACCTAACAATGACAGCTAGGCCTGTCAGAATGATTACATCATCACCTGTTAGTGATTTTTTTTTTTGAGCTGACCATGACTATTTTGTATAATTACTAGAATTTTCTCCCTTCACTTTTTCCAAAAATAGCTGGATGAAACAAAAATGTCATATAACGATTTTCATGTCATTTTCTGTGTAATGTTTGACTGGCATTTGTTTAGTGACGTCATTTCCTTGTGCTTCTGAAACGATCGGTACCGCTTGACCAATCTGGTCTTCGCACATCTGCACATGTGCAACACTGCACTACACAGCATATTTTACAATGCCACCCATTTTGTACCACTTCGTTTCATGACAGATTCACGACCCAACCTGATCCCGCTCATTTCTTTTCACAACATCAGGTTGATTTTAGACCGCTAGTGATCTCCACCAGCCCATATTGTAAATTGAATTAGTTGCGTTCTCCAAGTTCTGTAAAGCACTTGCACTTGTGTCTGAATGGGTATTTTTGGGTCTCATTAGGTACACAGTCACGAGGAGGCAACCGTATATGTTCCGGATATCTGTAACCATTTATGCTGTCAGTACGTCACGCCAACAGGATAAACAAGTAGAGAAATGCATGTATGAAAAATACCGTGTCACTGGATAGCAGCAATGTGGAAATATAATCTAACATTTCAGATATGGGACATTCAGATAATAGTGATGGTTTTAAAACTGGAAATACACAATTGGAGTACACACTTAACATGACAAGTATAAAAAATTATGTCAATGGAATAATTAACATCAGGGGCCTGTATCCTGATTCACAGAGTTGAATTTCTAGCTTCAGTTGAATAACTTGTCGGATTCAAGGTACCCTAGTTTAAATGGACTTTATCTTCATTCATTTATGTTTAGCCTAGGCTACTTTAATTCCACAAAGCTAGCTGGCTTAGTTTGCTGTAAATGTAGATAACATGGTTTTCTGTGAGATGGTAGGATGAACGGACTGAGCAGTGCAGAAAATGTGATGTGGTGCTCGAAAATGCTGCACATACGCAGACAGGCAAGGTTAAAGATCAGGCAGGTAATACAAACTGGGTAGTGACAACACCAACTGTTTATTGCGAGGCATTTATATTCTTATTTATGTCATATCTGCACTGTACATATTTTTGCTTAGAAAGGCAAACAGAAATGCAATTTTCATTTGTATGATTAGCACTGAACATTGGAACAATGTTCTTCAAAGGGAGTAATTTGTATTGAACTATGATTAGGCCTAGTCTACAAGTGTTATAAAGTGAACAGAAATAGACAATCGAATCATTAATAGGAATTATTTGTATGACAAATAATCACCAACTAAAATTTCATGATCATGACACCCCTAATGACAATCTGCATAAATCATTAGCACAAATGTTTGTAGTGTGTTATTTGCCTTCCTGTGACATGCATGTTTACTCCCATAGTCCAGCAATATGCAGTTAGGCTAACTGGAGTCCCTAAATCACCCTTAGTGCAAGTGTCCACCCAGCAAAGAGCTGGCATCCCACCCTGGGGGTACCCCAGCTTGGTGACCTGTGCTGCCTGGAATAGGAACTGGTCCCCCATAACAGTGACCAGAATAAGTGACAAAAAATAAATGGATGGATACAACTGACACTTTAAAAAATATATTATGCAGAAAAAGACCAAAATGACAAACTCCATCTCTTGATTGGAAGTCATCTGCAATCTTGGAATTTAAAAGTAATTTAGGCCTAGATATGGAAACATTTTTTAATTTACAATAAACATAACATTGTGTGTTTCGTAATGAACATGGGCATAACACAGACTGGCTACGGGCGAGATTCTGACCCCCAAATGAGGCAACAGGGCTACCCAAAGTATATACATTAAAAAAATTGAAAAACAAAGACTGCAGTCAGAACCCTCCTGACTTCTACTCACCCATGCGAAGGCTTAGGGAAAACTCCAGCAGCATGGACACAGCCTCTGGGGGAAGCCCCCGACTGAGGGCCACTCGCTCTACAGCAGCCAGATGTCTCTCCAGAACATAATTGCCTTTCCATGAGGTGCCTGCCTCCACTGGAACAGAGCAACGCCACAGACACACACCTGCATGTATTACCTGACTTTTTTGAGTACTTTCCAGAAGTATCACACAGTAATCCTCCTTTTGGGTAATGTTTTCACTTATCGGTAATTGTGTTTTGGCTTCCTCCGCCTTTTGTATTGCCTCCAGAAAACAAATACAAAAATGAACTACTCTGTGACAAAAACCAAAAAGAGGGTTTCTCCTCTTGATGGAAACTGGGTAGTTTTCACATACATAGCAGGTTTAAATATGAAATTTTCAATCATTAAGGATTACTTGTATAATTTGCAATAACAAACACCGTTAAACAAAGTGAACAAAGACTATTTACACAATTATAAGATATTTAATACATAAAGACATAATAAAATGGTGATAATACAACCAATGTCATGGAATATATTACAGTAAAAATGAATTAAGTCGAAAATAATTAAGTTCTGTGTATAGAGTTCCGGATACTACTATGGATTTATACAAGTTGAAAATTTTGGAAAAGTAATAAGAAAAGAGCTCTTCTTTGTGGAGATTTTATTATTAGCCTTTTGAATCCAGATGGTTTTATAAACACATTGTATAATTTAGATCTTTATTACACCAATATGAATAAAAATATTGCCAGAAACTATATAGATTACAACCCTATAGATTAAGCATAGGATACTGTTAACAGATATTGGTGATCACTAATCACTTTTTTTTAATAATATGCAAGGTTTATGTAAAAAGACATCAATAAATACTGGAAAGTTAGTTAGATATAGAACTAAACTTAAAACAGAATAGTTTTAAAATTATTTATTAAATCAAAACTAGGACAATTATACCAGTGCTGTAAATGGGGAATATAATTCATTTATTAATATATTGATGTTATTATAAATAATTAGGAGGAAATTTTTCAATTAATGCCATACCAAAATAAAAAAGTGAGGACAAGTTCTGGATCACTAAAGGAATTCATTATTGAAGACAGTAATTGAATATGTCAGTAATTGAAAGTCAGTATTGAGCCTTTACATTTGTAATTTATGTCTGACTCTAAAGTTTGGCTGGCAAATCTGTCTCGCTCAGAGTTTTATTTACAAGGCTTCAATTCATATTATATACCGAAAGGATATTTCACAAAGATACAAGGCACATCTGCAACATTACACCGTTAAGGGTCATATACTTTGCATGCACGTTTGCATGTTGGCCGCCCCTCCGAAATATCTTGCACTGGAACCCATTTTAGGAAGCGTGTGCTCGGAGATTAATAACAAGACACGGCAAGGAGGAGCTGGCGAGCTTTTTGACGGCTGCACGCGAGCTGGCCAGCAGCTGTTTGTGATGACGTCAAGATGGCCGTCGGGTGACAATCGTCGTAAACGAGCCGCTTCTAAAAAGTCGCCTTCCTCTCTCAAAATGCAACCAAACGCATAGCGACACTTCATATTCATAAATATAACCGACTAAAAAGACCTCTGGGTCCGCGACAGCAACGCCGTAATTCTTACCTCGGGAAAAGTAGCTCAGCGCGGATTGGAACGGCTCACCGGCCTCACCCCTTTTCTTTTGCTCGTCCGCCACACGCGAACTCCGGAGACTCCGGGAACATCCCGTCGTGTCGTTTTCCGAGGAGCAACTCAATTCCAACCGCGACAGGTCGGATTTGCTCGCCATTGCTGCATAACCCAAAAAAAAGCCCAAAGTCCACTCAGAACAACCGCCCCCTCCGCAGAAACTCAAAAATTCGCGCGCGATGACCTGCGCATGCGTCGGGTTTCCTGGAAGTGCCTGACTTCCGGTTCGCAGCGAGTCGTTGGCTTGTGGCAGTGAGGTGTACTTGAGAGGTCTGGGGAAGTAAGTTTCTATTTGAAATGGTGGATGTAATGTTTAATAAATGCGACTATGGGGGTGGAATGTGTTGTCACAAGAAAAACAGCGTTAATACGTGCAGTTGTGTATGTGCAGTCTTAAAGGAAATAAAATTGATTAATGAAATAAAAAAACTTCAGGTCCGTTATTTCGACCCACAGCTTTATTAAAACAAACAGGAAAAACAAATGCACATTTTATCTAAATATTTATTTTTGTCAAATTTTGTACCACGTTGTCAAAAGGATCGCTGGCTTCTCGGAGTCAATAAAACAGTAGGGTGTGCTACGAAGGGAATTTTACACGCCCCTACCTAACTTCATTTACAATTGGCGAGGGGTTTGTCTGCGCACTTTGACATGAAGGGAGAGGTCGGCACCGCAAACTAATAATACCCGCCCCCGCTCGGAAACTTACGGCCGTTTTAACCCAAAGGCTGCAGGTAAACGTAAGGCAGCTTACGATTCGTAGTACCCAAATGCCTCAAAAACCTCGCCAGTAAACATACTTCGTAGTACACCCGTCAGGTTTTCCTACTAAGGTTGAGATTGCTTCTTCTCCTTTAAACCTGAGTTTGGTTTCATGTTAATTTCCCAAAGCAGTGCAAATATGTCATGTTTGATGCGGAGTTGTAAAGTATGCCTTAACAATGGATTTCACGATCCACAGCAACAACTCAAATCGTAAGACCAATTGTTCCCTTTTTGGTCCGAAACATTTTGCACGAAATAAATAAATACCTGAAACAATAACCAATTTTCCGATTTTACAGTACTTTTAAAAAGCAAAGATCCTGATAAGATCGTACATGGATAGAAAATTCAAACAATACATTTCTTGTGACCTATTATCTCTGGACTAATTTGTTTCCTCGGTCACATAAACAAATAAAGTCTAAAAGTTGTTTTAGAGATGACTATCATTAAGTATGGCAAGAAAAATGACAAAAAAGTATGAAAATTATCAAAATGGCTATGTCCTTTAAGAAAGGCAGAACTCTGCCCTACAACATAATGCAACATTTTCACTCATAAAATGGAGAGCCTATTGAAATAAATACAAACACAATTGGTCATTCATTTTGTAATGCCTGGAAATGGTATAGCAAAAAGATTACATAGAAATTAATCTTCTTTTCACATATTTGTCCAGGCACCCTATTAATGACACACATTGAGACAGTTTAACCTAAATCTAATGCAAGCCTCTGTGGTAAAAATTAAGACTCAGCTATTTTTCCTTTTGTAAACTGAGCAATACAGTTTACCTTCTTAATATAAAAATACTGAAAAGAACAAAATGTTTTAAAATCACATAAACCACAAAGCAACATATTTCAAGAATCATTTTTTGTGAACTAACATTGTGTGTCCAATTTAAAAGTTTTAATTGAATAAAGAATTTTAACAGCTTTCCCCATAAGTGGTGTTTTTCTCCAAAGCTGGTGCAGTGACACCATGTGAGTGTTCCATGTTAGGGTGAAAGGTTATGGTGGTTGGAATAACAGAATGGTGGGAATTGTTTAATGTAATATGACCACCAGATGGCAAGCATTCTGGATCAAAAATTTTGCAACAAGTGGCAATTACTTAGAATTTTTCCTCTCTCACTAGTTTAGGATCTGTGTCATCTGAAGATACTCCCCAGCTTTCTCATGCTGTAGCCATGTTCCTGTGCTTGATTTATGACAATTTTACTTTATTTTTCTCCTGATTGTTGACCGGCTGCTCCCTGCTCTCCTCTCTTTCAGGCTGGTCCTCATTCTGCCGGGCCACCAGGAGGCGACAGGTAAGAAGGATGCCAAAGACCAGGGCATGGGCATAGCGTTTCAGGGGGTCACCCACCAGCTGGTGAAAAAACAGCACCACCAGCATGACCAGCAGCAGCAGGAAGTTGGCCACGTCCTTGGGCTTCCCGGGGACCAGCGTCATTACTATCCCACAGGCCACCTCCAGTGTTCCAATAACCTTGCGCAGCAGTACTGAGCTGATGCCCACCTTCTTCAGACCTGGCAAAGCCTTGGCATAACTCTTGTATGCTCGTTTCTGAAATGCACCCAACAGAATAAATTAATCAGCACTATCCTTTTGACATGGAAACATTAAGATATGTTGGACACATATTTTCTATTAACAGACACTATAATCATCCAAAGCCATCCATGTCCAGTACTTTTTAGACCTGTAACCTTAATACACCCAGAAGCTTCTTTCCCAGCCAGCTGGCATCCTCACGAGGAGCAGTCCTATTTCGAGGCCCCACCAGATCTCTGAATTCCTCCCCCCACTTTGGGCTCTCGGCGTTGTTCTGCTGGTTATTACCCACAGCCCACGGCCATAGGTGACAACAGGGATTGATCCAAAAACAAAAGCCTTATTCACTTCTGCTTTCCCTCCACAAACCTGTTCAATACTGCAGCCATCGAATTGGTCTATTCAAAAGAAGCAATGTGCTGCCTCATGCTTTAAAACATTACAGCCATAGCTATTGCATGTTCATTGAACAAAACAATTACATCATGGTGTATGTGTGGGAATATGGAACTAAATGATGTCATCTCAATTTCCCGCTACACCATCAAAACCACATTCAATGTTTTTAACCATACCCACGTTGCTACTGTTAATCTACCCAGTGCTTGAAGTGGGCCAGTGGTCACAAGCAGGCAATACCAGCACCTCACTGTTTGTCTCTTCAGAGTACTGGAACCTCTCAATATCACAAGGGGAGTTCCAGCACCTGCCTGTCCCCACTTCAAGCACTGAATCTATACTGTATAAACAATGTTCATAAGTTGATCATTAAAAAAATAAAAATTATAATTACAAAAATAGCAGAAACAAATAAAAAGATTTTTCGTTTAAAAGTAATCGCTAGTGTAAAAGTAAGAGAATGTCAGCAGAGGAGTCTTACAACATCAGCACCCGCAGATACAGGATAGAATTTGCTGGAATGATCCGCCATTGTCCGACAACGGAATAACTCTGTTCAGTGACAAACCGTGATCTACTAAACTGATCATTTTAAATATTTACTATGTATACAAGGGTTCGCAGCCATATGCGTTAACATTGTATTCTGATAAATTTATAGTGAATAATTATATATAACCTTCTATGCATTTCTAGCTCGCCGCTTTTGGTATTGTCCTGCCACATTTTATAATAATCTATTTCGTAGTTTCTCCAGTGAGAACATTTATATGAAGGAAATTGTTAGAACGCTGATCTGGTTGGTTCACATAAATTGATCGGTGGTTTTCTGCTTTCTTTTGTCCAGTAAAACCGCTTTCTGCAGGGAAGCAACATCTGCACCCGGCTCCGAGCCGGATCGGGATCGCTTCCATCCCCCACCTACTTCTGCAGACTTACCATCTCACTGTATGCATCTTTACTTAGTCTCGGTGTAAGCTTGATCGTGCCCATAAATACAAAAAACAAGCCAAGGGCCAAGGAAAGGGCTACAATGGTGATTGTCCTTGGAGAGGCCATCTTTTTCTTTGTCTCCAAGCGGAGCACTTCACACCAGAAAAGCGGCTGCTTCCGAGCGCTGCCTGGGTTACTCTTTGGCCCAGCGTAATTATATAAAGGAGATTTCGGACCGAAAGGGGATTGGTAGAGGATAAAAATGGAAATCAGCCGACTGCCACTGGGTCCCAGCGCCCAGTGTATCCAGCGTTTATTATATAAGGAGGATGCAGTTCGTTATGTTACGCAGGGAATTGAATTCCAAGACAGTATGTATAGTTCTTCGTAGGATACACGAAAAATTACTAATGCAACGTTCTACGACACTTTTGAAGGTAGTATCCGGTTGCCAATACACATTTGTGATCACAGTTGTAAGTACAGAATTATTTATTGTGTTTCTTCAGTTTAGGCTATACGTACATAGTGCTATACTAATGGTTTTTGTCATTCACGGTGTGACTTAAAGCATTACATATATGACGTGATAGTGTGCAGGTTAGAGTTAACCTGTCCTATATTCCGTCATTCTCACCATTCAAGAGTAGTTTCCTGTTTTTTTCAGCCAGTTCAGTCCTGTGGTTACTACAGTGGTTCCATCTGTGTAGTGGTGAGATAATATGACCTAATCATCAAAATGGACTGATAAGACAATAGTAATTTCCAGTATTATTGAAAATTATTGATAGTATTAGATTAGATGGACTATGAAAGCTAAAAATCTAAATTGTCCATGTGTTCATGACCAGGTATTGTCCCCTCCAAGATTTTATTTGTACCCCTTCTAGAAGTGTTCAGCCAATGGTTTCCTTACCATTATCTGAATTCTTACCTTTTTAGTTGTATATAAGTTTATACTACAGGAATAGTATGTGATTAAAGTGATGTCCTGTCATGGCTGGATCAACCATGGGGCCCTTTTTATCAAGGGGTCTATGAATATGCCAGATTTAAAAAGAAGTCTAATTGAAATATTTAATAATATTTAGTAACCATCATATTTTGGCAGGTGCTCAGTCATTGGCTTACAGAAAATAAAGTTGTAGGTGGTAAATTCTGGAGTCAACCTTACTTAACCCAATTTGAAAACCCAATGCAGTATCTAACAGAAAAAAGAAAGAGATGCAAGAGGTGCTGAATTGCTCCAAAATGCAGAAATAAGAAAGTTTTTCCAAAAATCACTATATGAACAAAGATAGAGCTAGAATAGACACCACACACACCAATGTTAACAGCAAACAATACAGTTGCTGTTAATACCATCACTGTCAAAGAGAAAAGGTTAAGATAACTTAAAATTTCAAGGCAACTTTTGAGTTTGGAGGACTCAAACTTAGTTTTGAAAAGAACCACCTATTGTTGTGCCAACTATTTTTTGTTCAGATAGTTTATCTTTCACATCGATAAAAACTTGTAAAAATTTGTAGTTTTACATACTAGTTTTACAATAAAAGTATCTTATTTAAGATTATTTAAGTTTAACATACTTAGAGTCCAAAACAGCAAAATTTGTGCCAGCTAAATATTATTAATTAAGATAAACAGCAAAATAATTTGATTGAACATTTTGAGGATCCCTTTGAGGAAATTCTCCTTTTTCTATGAGAGCAAGCTTGGGTGTAAAGGGCAGCCACCTGCTGTTGGTGCCCAGGGTGCTGGGGGGGGGGCACACTCAAGGACCCACATATGTGCTGAGGCTGGCCTTGACCTGGTTACCTTTGTATTGTGGGCGCAGAAGCTTAGCCCACCACACCACACACTCAGGCTTATGGGGCATGAGCTGAAAGACATACTAACATAAAGCACTGTTTACAATTTTATAACTGTTTAGAGTTTTGGTTTAAACTCAAAGTTTGTTTAAACTCAAAGTTTTTAACTACACGTCCATCCAACCATCACCGTAACATTTCATCCCAACTGGGGTCACGGGGGGACCGGAGCCTATCATGGGAACAAGGGGCACAGGTGGGAACCAACCCTGGGCAGGCTTGGCTACACATAAGATGGAAAAATCATCCAAACAATAAGTCAGTACTTTCGTTGTTAGGAATACTTAGTATGTAAAACTAAGAATTTGAAGTTTTGATAGATATGAAAGATATATTAACTTTTCAAAAAATAATTACTTGGCACAACAATAGGTGGTTTTCTTCAAAACTTAAAAGATTGAATTGCCCTCAAAAGTCAAAAAAACAGTGCAGTAAGTTGCCTTGAAATTTTAAGTTGTCATAACTTTCTCTTTTTTAGACTGAACAAAACAACTTGCCATATGATTTTGTGTTACTTGACACTGATGTGCAGCCCCCTGATGTGCACACCAATGTGGTGGATGTGGGAGATCTACTGATTCAGGTATGCATCAAACTCAAAACACGAAAAGTTATACCCCTCCAAGGCATCCTGTGTTATCGGGATTAATGACTGAGCAGATGCAAGAAGACATTTTAGCACAAGGCAGACCATTTATACAGAAGGAGATGTCTAAGGATCCAGGCTGAGAGACACTAAGGGCATGACACGTTGACTCACTAATGGCAATAGGGGCCTTTTTGTACTGATTCGCAGGGGCCCATACACGTCTTAATCTGGCCATGTGTCCAACCAAAACCTATGATTGCAGCCCTACGCCGACTAAGAGTCAACATTACACTATGAGACATATTAGTTGTATTGAGGATTATCAGCTACTTTCATTTCACTTGATTAACTTGGATGACATTTATAATGTGTCCTGCCGAACAGGAGTGACAATTCATGGCGCCCACAGGATGTTGCACAGGTCAGGCCAGACGCCATTTTCTATGATGGCTTATGCTACCTTATTCTGGAGGATCCTCAGAGATTCTCAAGCCAGCTGGGAGACATCGTTCCTCGCCGTATCCTGTGTCTTCCCCACCTGGGAGAAACATTGCTAAAACATCTCCTTTGAGAGACCACTGGGGAACATTCTTTAAGATGCTAGACCTGATACGTTTGATCAGGACTCCACAGAGGCACATTGACTTGGGTATGCCTGTGCACTAAAACACCCCCCAGCACTCAGGAAGTATTTCCCAGGTTGAGGTTCCTAGGACCACACCTGGAGCCATGGATGGGGGTGGTCAACAAAGTGATCTCTCCAATGAGGCCCCTGAGCAAGATCCATAACACCAATTGCTCCAGAGTCTGACTGACCCTGCTTTCTCAACTGTACGCCACTTTGCATAAAAGCTAAATAAATAAATGTAAAAATATGTTTGCGAGCATGGGCCCAGTGGCCCAGCCACCAACATTAACTAGGCCAGGCTCACGTATGTGGAGCTACCTTGTAGGCTGCGTAGGTACAATGCCTCCTGAGGAACAACCTGGAAGCACATTTAACATTGTGTGAAATATTGAAATTAATAATGATCTCCCAAGCACCTGCGGGGAGAGCTGTGACAGCCTGGGCCCCTCCCCTTTTTGCCCAGCTAGTCTCTGATACAGGGGTTCTATGTATTAATAGATATGTCAAACAGATTTCAATGAATGTGCATATTGTATAGGATTGTGAGACAAATAATGAGCAGGAACAAATCAAGCAGTTAGTTGTAGTAGTAGGTGTTAACCTGTGGTGCTTTGCTCACTGTCAGACCTCCACATCTGCCACTGCAACAGGATCCAGTTTGCTGTGCCTTATTCTTTTTTTTGTGAACTGAAAAGGGTGGAGGCTATGGATGATACTTATTAGATCCACAAATTGATCCACCAGGATTCCCTAACACACACACACGGTGAGCTTTACCTTCACTTCCCCTGAGGCTCTGAGTGTGGCTCTATGGCCTGTTCCAGGATGCAGTGTACAGACAGATTCCCAGGAGCACCCATGAAGAGGGACCAGCAAGTGGCCCTGAACTGCAAAACCGAGACAACCAAAAGGAATAGTGATAGCCTAATAAGGCTACATAAAGCTCTCGAGGGGTTCCCCATATTGTCCACAACATGTTTCGAGGCTTTAAACCTTTTTGTTCAACACAAGGAGGCACCTAGTCGGTTTCAGCAATGCTGTAAACAATCTGGGGTACATTCACAACTTACATACTTGAACTATGCAACTGAACAGTCTGAACTATATCAGGAAACATTCACCTGAATGAAGTTTCTGCATTTGCATTGAATAAATAGTTTTGCTTGTATGACAACAGGGTCTGACTGCGTTATGCTAAATATAATCTTATATAATATTATATAGTACTCACATAAAGTCTTGGGACATTTCTTTAATTCAGTAAAAAATATTCTAAATTTATTAGTTTTATTCTTTTGTTTACAAAAAAAAATCACATAAGAAACAAAGAAAGGCAATGTTGTGCAAAGTCTGTAATTCATCTATAGCTTATCAGGTTATAGGCCTCCGAGATTCAACAGTAAATCATCAGGTGATAGGCCTCAATCTTTAGATGATGCTCTATAGCAGGGGTGGGCAATCCTATCCGCAAAGGGCCGGTGTATTTGGGTTTTCGCTGCAGCTACATAATTAGATTACTGATTAAAAGACTGATTGGCTGAAGAGTCCTCACACCTGGGTTTGAACAGCTGACCTACAGGTTATCCCAAAAACCTGCATACACACCAACCCTTTGCAGATATGATTGGCCACCACTGCTCTATAGCTTTGTAAAGCAAGGCATGGGTCAGAACTACTGCCAGTGACTACTTTAAATAGCTGTTTTGGGATATTAATCCCCTTTTCAGCTTTGCCATTTGACCGTGGATATGATGGACTAGAAGTGACATGGCTAAAATCATAATGTGTTGCAAATTGTTCCCATTTGCTGCACTAAAACAAGGCCTATTGTCACTCACCACTATCCTTGGTATGCCGTGTCTGGAAATGATTGAGTTCACTTTTTTGTGATGACTGCTGCTGCTGATTGGTTAGGTAGCATTGCCATTCCAAGTCACATAGTCTTGGCCATTGAAGTGAAACAAATCTGTTCCTACCTTTTACCACAGCATAGCAGGAGGGTCAGCGATCATTATAGGCTCTTTTTCTTGTGTACTTTGATGTTTTTTACAGGGTCCTACCTACTTATCAAGTTTTCAGTGTCCTGATTTATCCCTGGCCAGCTGCCTCTTGTATTCTGTTCAGGAGCTCTTGGCACACACTTAGTGGTATGACTATTGCGTTCTGCCTCACTAGCATGTCTTTTATGACACTGAGCTCAGATCTGATGTGACACAATTTTGTACACGATACATTTGGCCAGCGGTCGTTGATGTGATCAATCACTTTCTGTAACTGCGGATCTTTGGCATTTTCTTGTGATTTCTTGTCTGTCACTAGCAGTGTGGATGTAACCCTGGTGACCTGAGCTCCAACATCCTCTCCTGATATACTCACCAGACTCACTGCTGGTGCATCAGCTAATATTATGTGCTTTCCTGGAGTGTAGATTAGTGCAAAGTGGTACTGCTGTAGCTTAATCATTAATCTCTCGATTTGTGGTGACATTTAATTCTATTCAGTACCAAATTCTTTTCAAGAACATTTCTGGATGCATCTGTTGGCACTTTGAACCTCTTTGTTGGACTGTAGTACGCTAATACAGGAACAGATGTCAGGCCTGTTTTTAAATCAGCAAACTCTTGCTCATACCCATTTGTCCACTGGAATTCTGTTGTTTTTCAAGATTTCTCACCTGCTGGAGAGGTTAGGAATTAATTTTCCTATGAAGTTAATCATCCCCACCCCTTTTAGGTCTTCTTTTTTGACTGTGGGACGCGGCATCTGGACTATGGCATTCACCTTTGGTCAGGTTCCACACTCTTGGGAGACAGCTTGTCTCCTAAAAAGGTAATGTCTTGTACACAGAATTGGGATTTTTCTTTATTAAGCTTTACCAGGGCTGCTTTTAACACAGGTGCAATCAGTGCAATGTACCGTGGGCCCCTGCAGCAACAGGGCCCTGTTTGGGATACGGATGGTCCAAAATGGTCAGCCAGGCCCCTATGACAAATTCTTGCACCGACAGCTACAGAACCTTAAAAGCGGCCCTGAACTTTATCTGCTTTGCCTGAACCTGTACAAGAACACTTTCCAGTTGTTCATTGTGTTCCTCCCTTGAGAATCCCTGTACGATTATGTCATCAGTGTAGCGCTTCACACCATCCATCCATCCATCCATCCATTTTCTGTATGTGCTGTTCAGGGTCGCAGGGGGTCAGAGTCTACCATGTCTGATTTTGCTAGTGTGGGAAGACAATTAACCTGGTTGTTCTTTTCACCAGTCCCGTATATGCTGAGGCTTTGTCACCAAGCAGTGATGTCACTTTATACACTTCGTCTTTCACATTTATTTTAAGCCTACATTGACTCACACTGCCTGTCTTTTGTAGTCTTTCAGTACAATAAACTTTCCATATCTGTGGTTTTTCTTTCATCTATTTAATGTTACGCTTACCTATTAAGTAACATTCTACTGCGGCGAGCAATATAATCGTACGTATCTTTCGGGCGATCTTCCTTGCACCCGGCTTAACTAGCCTGACGGCTGCCGTACAACTCGAAGTGCTGCTTGAATGCCCTCCAACTGCTATCGACGTTCCCCGACAGCTGTAACCTGTCCGGTGGATGCAAAGAATCCATTATTAAACTGAGGACTGCGCAGCAAACTATTAGTGCACTTCCGGTACCATGTCATGAATAAACTTTTTACCATTTTATTCGCGCGTATCTTTCACCATCTCCCGTATATCCCCAGTTATTTCTCGCTCCACTTCAGCATCACGTTCCGCTATATACAACAGCCGCGCAGGACCAAATAGAAACAAGCATTTCCGCATATCAACACATTGTCTTGTCCCGTAATTGCACTGCTGTCTGTCCTTGTATCCCCCACCCTTTGCATCTGTCCCCTTCCCTGCAACTGTGGCACAAGAATTTCACGGTGTACCTCGGAACACATATGACAAAAAATATAAAACTAAAATTTTTAACCTGCTACACACGGAAAACGCAGCCTACGTTTAACCAATTTCAAGCTGTTCTCCAAAGAGGGGTGGGAGATTGATACTCTGGGGTACACGTGATAGTCAGGGTGACACGTGATTGTGGTCAGGGACATGCCGACACACGCTGGAAGGTAAGCGCTTTGATGATCGCGCGGTGGGAAGCAGTGAACTTCATTCGTGATTGAAGGGGGCTCTTAGGACCACAAAAGGAGGTAAGTTCAAGAGAAGATAGATGCTCGATCGTGCACCCCCCTCCCCCGCCTACGGTCCTGCATAGGACATGAACAGGTGTGCAGCAATATTGTTCACGTGCACTACAAAGATGAAACGCGTAATTTCCCTGAATATTCAAGTTTAGTAGAACTGAAACTTGTTACGTAACACTTGCAACAGGCTAAATCACGGAGATATACAGCCATATATATATATATACTATATATATATATATACTAACGAAAAATGACGTGTTACATTCAGATGCGATTTCGGGATCTCCCGCAGAGTTGCAGCCGGTTTTAGTGGACTGATGATAGCAGAAATGGAGGCCGCAATAAAGAGTTTGGTATGTTTCTTCGTAAAATTTCAAATGTTTAAACAACGTTGTCACTGCGCATATACTGCTGTTTAAATTAAATACATATAATACTAATTATTCTTCAGAGTGAAAATTGTTATTCAGGGGTACGTTTCTTCAAGGCATAGTTGCTAACAACGCTAGCAACTTAATAATTGGAACCATGCATTTCCCAAAAGTATAGCTAGCAAATATATATGATTAGCAAGTATATAATCGGAACCATGAAACTGAACCAATCCAACTGTGAAGCTTTTGGGAATCGTACATGGTAAAGCTTGTACTCCACTCCGCCTGTCAGCTTTTCTTTTGATTGCTGCTCTGTCCGTTATTTCCGCCTAGTAAGCCGCTATCCAAATGCAGCAATGTATCAACCAATGTATCCTGAATTTCGGCAACAAAAATCCGAATGTGGTTTATAACTGAAGGAAACAATATGTTGTAATTTCCGCTTCTTTTAATACAGAGACATAAAGTGAAGGAAAAAGGTGATACTGCGGATATGTGGTTGTTCAAACAGCCGATTGCTGTCATCTGTCAATTTGAGGATGAACTAAGCCGAATGCCTTTGTACGTATTCTACGAAGAGACTTCTTCCACATCTTGTCTTAACAAGTAGTGGTCTCAAAACCAACATAAAACTGGTGGTTTTAAATTTGACCCAAGTTAAACTAATTGTATTAGCATTTTAATGTTCTTTACCATGTTAAACTCACGCTGAAGAGTAATATATATATATATACTTCCATAATGTGAAGACGGGAAATATCACAAAATAAGTTGGATTTGTGTGCCTTCGCTTTGCAGAAGCTTGCTGCTGTACAGTACGGAGTATTTGCGCCTGTTCTGCTATGGAGGGGTAACGGACATCCACCAAGAGGAGCTGCTGCAGAAAACGTGTTGTTTCATCAAACAGCTGGCAGACTGCGTGAGTATCTCCTATGTGACCTCAGCGCGGTGATCACATGCTACTTCCTCCATTTTCCTGCCACTGTGTAGCCCGGGGGGGGGGTTCTGCGTTTGAATTGTGTGTGTGTGTGTGTGTGTGTGTGTGTGAGTGCCTTATGGTTGCATCATATGCCTCCCAGCTGCAATATTTTTTAGACTTGAGAGACTGAAAACTGTAATTGACTGGTGAGATTGTAATGGATAACAAAAAAAAGTTTTAACTGCAAAGATTTATGGAATTCTCAGAATGAAAGGTAGCGTTCTTAAATAGATGGTATGCCTCCTGGAAAAAGAAGAGTATTTTCATGTAAAATGAAAAATTTAGTTTTATTGTTTTAGTTTCATTGTCTGGCGCTGTGCAGGTTATCCTTAAATCTGTTCTCATATTGTTTAAGCAAGATAATAATAATAATATTTCATTACAACATTGGTGATCAAAATAAGGAGCTGGTGATGTCCTTATTTGGGTAACACTTTACTTGATGGGGCACAAATAATATAGTATTATGCCATTTCATATATATTAATTAACCACAAACTAAGTCTTCGTTACATACTGATTTCATGTTAATTTATCATCAATGACGATGACATATGTTTTTATCTCAAACGGGTATATTTGTTACTACAGTAAAACTGGTCTAAGTCGCCAGCTTGTAACTCGTCAATATGCACAAGTCGACGCTCAAGCAAAAGTCACGATTTTCCCTATAATGATGTTTCCTTTAACATTCCTTGTGTAAATCGCCGCTTGTAAGTCGTCAAATTCCCTTAGTCGTCATCTAAATCTCGGTCCCGAACAACACAAATGAATGAATTTCCCTACCTGTAAGTCGACACCCCAATCGCTGCATTCCCGCCACCTGCTTCACACCGCCTGCTTGTCACCACGGCAACGTAGAAACGGGGAATCCCCGCCTATCGCACTATTTACTAGTCGGCAAAACGGCGAGTTGTATTTACTAGTCGACAAAATGGCGACATACGCTTAAGTCAACACTTTGGCGACTTATGTCTATCTCGTCAATTCTCTAAGTCGTCACTTTTCAGCTGGTCCCACTTACACCGGTTTTACTGTATATCTGTTAATTCTGCAAACCTTTGTGAAGGACTGTCATGAATAACACAAGTGAAATTCTGAACCCATGTTTGTTCATCATTAATGAATCGTGATGCATCCATCATCTCAAGTAGTGACTATATTTGTTCATGATTTGTACTTTAGTAGTAACTGTGTTATCACTTAGTATCTGTGCCCTGATTTGTTGTTTGCAGTGATTGAATGATTCAAATGACTGAATTAGCTATATAACAAGCACTTGCAATTAACTTGCATTTCTGTTTGTTTACAGAACTGGAATCTGGAATTTACAGAGTCAGGGCTTCCCCTTCTAGTGGACGTCCCATCAGCTACCAACCAAGCGTAGTTGTTCCTGTGATGCAAGGATAAACCTGAGCATTGTAACCACTCTCTCCTCTTTAAATAGTGAGAGGACTCTCTTAAGCTGGTTCAGGGCCAGCATAGGCAAACTAGGCAGTCAGCCAGGATGCCTCCCGCTCAAGGGAACACCAGAGAAGCCATTTAAAAATTAATTTATTTGGTTTCATTTGCCTTTCTCTGCTGATTTTAATCAATGTTACATCCAATGCCCATGTTCCATTTAAATGCTGCAGGCTACACATGTGCAGGATGTACAGACCCATGATGATGATGCCCTCAGACAGACTTGAGGGCAGCGGTGGGTGGAGCACATGCCGGGGGGAAGGGTTCAACAGGTATTACTCTCTCTGCAGTTATTATGTGGCGGTGGCCAAGTGATCGGTTTGATGGTTGAAACGATCAAAGCCATCTGGTTACAGTGGTACCTCAGTTCTAGAACTTAACCCGTTCCAGACTCTGGATTGAATCCTAAAAAGTTTGAGTTCTGATTGAATTTTTCCTATAAAAAATAATGGAAAACCAATTAATTGGTTCCTGTTACACCCAAAATTACACCTAAATATGATTTTTTCAGCATTTAAACCCAAAATGAACAGGATAAAGCAAGAAGAGCATTTTTTTCTTAATGACTTTCAAAACGATAATGATCCTATCCCAACATTACCCCTGTCCTGCCCTGATCGTCCGCTCCATCTATGTGCCACGCCCCCTTGTTAACCTCGTGTGGGATCCCATTAGTCATTGATGTCATTAGTTCTCCTTCCATGTTCCATGCAGCCTCATTAACCTCGTGTGAGATCCTCATATGATCAGCTGTCCCTGGTTATTCTTATTAGTCCTCTGTATTAAGTCCGCGTTTCAGTTTGTTTCCCCAGTCCAGTCATTGGGTGCATTCGACTAGCTTACAGAGCTGGCTTAAAGCAACGCATTCTGATCCTGATGCAATGCATTACAGTTATGTCTCAACTGGCTGCACAAACTGGAACCGCCTCTGTGACGACACACCTTTGCCCTTATTGGCTGAAGAGTTTAGTTACACGCATGAAGTTTGTATCCCAGGCAGCTCCATTCTGTAATCTGCTATTTCTCCTGAATATCACTTTAAGCAGTAAGGATTGGTTTTCAGTTAATTTACCTGGTAAAATAAAGTTTAAATAAACTGCATAAATGCTCTAGTAGTACACGTATGTTAGTGGTTTATTTTTTGTTAGTTACTGTAATGTTGCGCGTACAATTTATCTTAGGTCAGTCTTCACAGTTCAACTTCTGAACTGGTTTGTTCAACTTTCAAGAAACTCGAGTTATAGTGATTTCGAGGACAAGGTACCACTGTATATGAAACACAGGAAAGAGATTGAAGGGAAAAAGTTTGATATAGAGGTAAAGATGTACAGTCTGAATGTCCCCTCCTTTGTTTTTGTCATCATTCTTGCAAGCTAATTTACTACTAATAATTAGTTGACCCCTCCAAATATATAACTTGAAAACGCGGGATAAAATTATAACTTTATAGTCAGTACCAAAATAATGGGAGATTATTTCTTATATGCACGAAATAATATAATTCAACACTACACTAAATAAAATTAACTACATAAACTATGAAGCGTTTGCTTCTTTATGCCCCCATTTGGCCAGAAGATGTCGCTGGTGATAGAATTTTTGCAAAACTGCACATTGTTTAGAATGGAGTCGTGAAATCATGGGAGTCATATTAATATTAGTATATTATGCTATTTGTGTTCTACATTGTTGTGTTTATTTTTCATTCTGTTTTTTATTCAATACTTTTTGTATTTTAGATTATCTACATGCTCATAATTTTGAGATTTATTGTTTTATGTATATTTTGATATTTAAGTATATTAATGTTAAGCTGATTAGAAAATGAGTAATTAAATGTGTTTGCTGTGTTTATGCACACTAACTGAAGCATTGTAACATTTGTGCCTTGTTTTGTGCATGTGTCCATTGGTGATGAGTGGTGAAGGGGAACTATTTGGACTCTCGCCTGGTGCACAAAAAATAGTCAGAAGTGGCCCTGCTCTGGTCCCCAATGCACATGGAATGGCTGCACTCTAAACCAGGGTGAGAAGAGGACATTTTACCCAGTGCCATATTGTGTATTGTGTTAAGCATAAAAGGCATTCCTCGTACCAATGATGTACCGTGCACATTCTTCCCGTTTCTCTTAACTAGGTGCATAGCCAGTTACAGAACAGTCCCTCGTTCGTTGAAATGAACAAATCTTTTTTCGAGTCATTTCGTTCATTTTAGCAAAATATAATTTGTAATATAATATAATCATTTTTAGTATAGTATTGCACATCTGGTGCATAAATACATTCCTGATTGAAAAGTTCCAACTTCCTGCCTAAAACGTACTATAGAACACCAAAACGGAATGGACTGGCCCAACATAAAACTGGTATAATTGTCAATTTGACCCAAGTTAAAATAATTGTATTATTTTAATATTCTTTACCATGTTAAAATCACGCTAACGCCTCATAAAGCATAATATATGCTGCCATAATGTGAAGACATGCCAGAAACATAAAATAAGCTGAATTTTTGAGACTTTGCTTTGCAGAAGCTTGTTACTGTACAGCACGGAGTTTTCGCATTTGATGCTATGGGGGCTATTACGAGACTTCGGAAGAACGTCTAGGGATGGAGGGGCATCAATAACACTTAAGTGGCAGACAGTAGGAGGAGAACCTCCAAATAGTTCACACACATATATATTCTCGGTTCTGCAACCAAGGAGATACAGGACATTTATTTCACCGGAAATACCCGGCCGAAAAACAAAATACAAATACAAAACACACACAAAAAGAAGAGGGACTGGACTGTGGATGGCGCAAAAAGAAAGAACGCAACAAAACCAAACAGCTTCTTTAAGACGTCTTAAGTGATTTATCTAACTCAATAAAGTAAGCAAAATAACACCTAACTAGTCTAAACAATAAACAATAGCTTTAAAACATAACATACAGGTCGTTGCGCTCGCCCCTTCACCTAGGGTGTCTTAACACAGACTCAAACCTACGTGTTGAGAGTATAGGTGCCAGGGGCGCTGCTAAGGATTTTGGGCCCCATGAAAAGAATCTTGACAGGGCCCCCAACACAATTCTATTGGGGGCTTCTCTGGGCCCCCTCTCAGTCATGGGCCCCGAGAATCGTAATCGTTTACCCCTTTACAGCGCCCCTGATAGGCGCATCCCTGCTACCCTGTACAGCCCTTCGACACAAATTACCAACACAGAACAAGCCGAAACAAATAGGCACATTACAGACAGCAGCCAGTTGGAAAAAACATGAACGTGATGATTGGTCGATAAAAGTGAGCTGGAGATGATTGGCTGCCAGACAATTAAGGACATCGCACGCAGACTGATGCACACCTGCGTAACGGGTGTAGCTGTATACTAGTGATGGGAAGTTCGGGTCATTTTACCGACTTGGACCTTTGAGTCTCGTTCAGCGAAATGAACGAATCTTTTTAAATATATTTTAGCAAAATATAATTAAAATGTTACCTGTTACCTTCCTAACACATCTATTGCTTACAAAAATGTTGATCACACTACAAACAAGACAAAACTATAATGCTATAACAAACAGAAAATCTTAATTCATTGTTTACCTGGGTCTTTAGTCTATGATTCACTCACCTCCAGCCCACTTAGCTAACCAAGGCAGCCTGAGCCAGAAAAAGAATTGATTAGTTAATCTCGTTCGTTCATCACGTCACAGCTCTATAAATTTAACCTATGCAGTCTGAGCCGGAAACAGAATTGATTAGTTCATCTCTCGAGTCTTCGGGTTTGAGTCGTTCGTTCATTACGTGACGGCCCCATAAGCTTAACCTATGCAGTCTGAGCTGGAAAGAGAATTGATTAGTTAATTCCTGGAGTCTTTCCAGTCGTTCATTTTTTTGATATGTGACGTGACAGCACTGGATAAAGAATTAGTTACTAATTTACAACCTTCCTTACAAACAGGTGCGTAGTTTGTAATAATAACAATAATAATAATAAGTATAATTATTATTATTGTTGTTATTGTCATTGTTATTATTATTGTTGTTGTTATTAATAATAAATAACAATAATAATACTTATTATTATTGTTGTTGTTGTTATTAGTTTATAAATGTGTGAATTTCTGTCCTGATGGTTCTTTTCCATAACATTGAATGTACTAAAAGGTAATAAAGAGGTTATTCTTTAAAATTTGCTCATATGATGCTGAAATCACTATTAGAGATCATCATGCGCGACTGAACGAATCAATCCCAGAAGACGACTCATTCTTCCCGAGTCACATTAAAGATTCGATCAAAATGAACTAATTGTTCAAGAACGACCCATCCCTAGTAGCTACAGGTTCCGCACGTAACAAGGGGTAATGGACATCCACCTAGGAGAGCTACTGCAGAAAACGTGTTGTCTTATCAAACAGCTGGCAGCCTGCGGGAGTATCTCCTATGTGATCTCAGTGCGGTGGATTTTAATGGACCATTGCACGCTATAGAAATACCAGGTAGATCCTTACAAACATATGCCTTTAATTATAATTATGTAAATTACTATTTTTTTTATTTAAGTCAAATTTAGGTTATGTTCAAATTATTATTATATTTAAACTAATAAAATAAACAAAGCAGCATAACTGACCCTAGAACGTCTTAGTGGACTTGCCATTATAAGCATAAACCATGTGGTCTCAAATCAGTTGTGATATGATGATGTTGTAGATGACTTTACTGCAAGAAAGAGCCGGAGAGTAAAGCTGTAGCAGGTTATGTGAGGTTGAGGAGATGGTGGTGTAGTCATTCAAGTTAAGGCAGTACCAAAAAACACCACTAGAGGTCTTTGTAAGTTCACCTTATTGTTAACTAGCAGTGAAATTTACTTCGATGCAAGGGGGCGCCACCTAAAATCTTGCCTAGGGCTCCAAATTTGTTAGGGCCGTGCCTGGGTTTGCGTATACCTTAAGTACATAATTCCCACTAAATTTAAGTTTTAATCTGGAATTCCCCTTCTAGTGGACGTCCCATCAGCAGCCAGCTAACTACCATGGGATGATGAACTCACTATATGAACAGTGAAAAGACTGCAGCGATGGACGGACTGCCCCGATAATTACCGGTGAATCACTGTATCAATGGGCCAAGAGCATCTGCTGCTGCTCTCAGTCTGCTTATGAAGAGGACATATTTTCTGGATCAGGATCACTCTGATCAGCAACAAATTAAATGTGACATATAGTTTTTAAATTATATCATGCATGTTTTATTTTTTTATATCCCTGCCTCCCTCCGCTTTTAAGTCAAACAAAGTTGAAAAATAAATGTTTCATGCATCTTTTAGACGTTTATAAAATGTAGGCGTGAATGTGTGTGTGTGCGTGCCCTGTGGTGGGTTCGTGCCCCATCCTGGGTTATTCCCTGCCTTGCACCTATCGTTACTGGGATATGCTCCAGACCCCCGCAACCCTGCATAATGTAGCGCATGTGTCAAACACCCCTGGTTGACACCAGTCTTAATTTTGTTAACAAAAAAAATTCAAAACGAAAAAGGTCCAGTTAGAGAAATTCTGTTGAAGAAAAGTCCCGGAAGATCGTAATGTCTAACTACCGTATTTTCCGACGTATAAGACGACTTTTCACACCATAAGTTTCTGCTCCTAAGTGGGTGGGGTGGGGGTGGAGGGGGTCGTCTTATACGCCGAGTGTAGCCTAGTTTAGGGATCGCTAATTATACTATGGTTCCGAGCTCCTGTTGTGCCCCTTACCTCCCTCCTGCACACACACAGCTTTCCGGTTCAGTGTAACAGCGGGCGGAGGGAAAGCGGAGCCCGCCCCTGCATCCACTACCGCCCATTGTAGTCCCGAACTCCTGTTGTGCCCCTTACCTCCTCCTCCTGCACACACAGCTTTCCGGTTCAGTTTGGACAGCGGGCAGTGGGAAAGCGGTGCCCGCCGCTTCATCGCTACTTCCGCTGGGTCGGTGTGCTGGTGTGACGGGATAGCGGCACTGTTCATAGTATACGCCTCCGGCCCGCCCCTGTATCTTGTACTGTACGGCTCTCCTCCAGCTCGCACATGCGCACTTGAGGCGTACACCTCTACCTAAGAACTACAAGGCGTACTGCACTTAAGTTTACGGTACATGTTTGATGACATTTAGCCTTATGTTTATAAGTGACAGTTTTGCTGGTTTTAATTAAAATGACCATGTTGAAATCAAATCTGATGTTCTTATAAGTTTTATTTGGTGTGCGGAAGAGGAGGTAGTCTTATACGGCAAGTATATTTTCTAATCTATATTTTAACTGGAAAGGTCGTCTTATACGCCGGAAAATACGGTAGATTCAGCAATTACTTTTTACAGTGCAGGCCGAAGCCTCTGTCTCATTCATGCATTTGGTAAAATTGGATTGCTCATGCAGGCTCTTCTTGATGAAGTGATCATTTTTACACATATTTATATACTTATTAAGACATAATTATTTGTGTATAAACCAAAACTGTGACAAACTTATACTGTAGCTGAGTTCTTTCCTCTGCAAATTCACAGTTGAATTTTGGCTTCAAAAAACTTGCTTTTATAGCATTGTAGGCATACAAATTGAAATACAAAATAATTATATGGGATATTTAATTACCTAAGACAGTGTTAAAGAGTCAAAAGACAGACCAAAAGCTATTGCATTTGTTATCACACACAAGTCACATGCACTATTATGATAGAGGTTCATTTTCCCAAAACCTAGAATCAATTCAGCAAAAGTAATGGGATTTTTAAATTCAGTACCCTCAAAGTACCCTAAATCCATTCAAAAAACCTTGGCACTTGGGAAAAAAAACTGTGGACCTGTGTTATTGACTTAACATTAGAACGTAACATACTTCTTGTTGAATTATTTCCAGCAGAGGAAATGGGACTAAGTTTGTGGCCCATCCAGTTGTGGCAGAAGTGTCCCATTCCTACCCATCAAATTTAAAATAGACAATATACCGTCCTTTTTCCATTCCTAAAAAACGATGATTTCCTATATGCATGTTCACTTTTAATAAGGGATTTCATCGGTTAATTCACAGCATATGACAGATCTCAAAGTACCAGCCCGTGACGTGTTTATAATTAATTATTGGCTTAACATTAGGACCTAACATACTTCTTGCTGAATCATTGTCAGCAGAGGAAGTGGAACTGAGTTTGTGGCTCTTCTTTGTTCTTGCAGGAACCATCATATGGCATAAGTGTCCCATTCCCATCCATAAAATTTAAAATAGACAATATACCCTCCTTTTTCCATTCCTAAAAAAAAGATGATGTTCTGTTGGCATAAATGTATCTATTATTGCACAATGGAGTGTTGGGGGTGTGGAATTGTGCTTAAATATCATCATCTAGTGTTGAGGGGAACCTGGCAGTGAAAACCTACCTTATTGAACCAAGCACAGGAAATACAAAACCAGACAGAGGCACGACACATAAGGAATAACTTTAACCATTTTGACTTAAATACTCCATTCATTACAATAAAATCTAAAGCACTTAGCCCTCCCTCTTGGTAACTTTCAATTCTATCACCTCTTATAATATACTGGCATTTAATTTTCCAAATAAAACTAAATTTTAGCCTTAATGGACCTTGTGATTCTTTCAGAGACACAAGGAATAAGCTGTATATGTTACCCTAGACAAACTTTCCATTTTCGAAAGTAATACCATGCCAAAAATAGTAATGTCCCTCTGCACCCATGAATTAAGAATCATCTTGCATTTATCGTTTTCTTGGATATTTTTTTTCTACTCTTTCCTTATTCCTACTGATGAAAATATATTTAATTTCTGTTTTATATTACATATTAATTCTACAGATTGTTCATGTAATGGAAAAAAGCTCACATTTACATAAATTAAGTTTTAAATCTTCTGCTTTACAAAATTCTTCAAAAGTTTGTAAAACTACATGAAACTAAATCCTTCAGTTTTGTTATTTTTAATTATTGGCAATAAAATAACACAACAATATATATAACAGATTTGAAGTAAACAGTATAGGCGCCTATCCCGGAAGCAATGGGCACGAGGCAGGGAATAACCCAGGATGGGGGGCAGCCAGGGCTGGACTGGGACAAAAAAAGGGCCTTGGCATTTTCGCTTAGACCGGCCCACCACAATCGTACCACAACCAACAAGTACACCATCGTTGCGGTTCCTGTAGATATGCATATCTACTGTTCCATTCCCAAAAATAGTAGTCTACAGCCTGTTCCTCCCTGTCTTTCTCCACCACTGCTAACTCAACCTGGCTTGACTATACATAAGGACAGAGAGAAATGATTGAATAATTAAAATAATCAAATAGC
>JAABNY020000002.1:20588065-20598492 GCA_015164015.2 Brevimyrus niger | reverse complement strand
AATATTGGCAATAGTGAAAAGTGTTTTGTTGGGTTCAAATATGTTTGATATAGGCCATCCAATTAAGGTAAATGTCATGTTTTTAGTTGTTTTAATCTGATAAGGAATATTTTATTTTTTGTAGTTTTATTTTATGTACACTGATCAAAGCACACTCCACTAGATGTGCCTGTCTTGTCTAGAGTTTTAAAGTTACTCACCCATTCATGTATTGTCCCATTGCACAATATACGGATACATTCGAACATTAAGAAATAATTAAAATTCGTAGGCTACTTAACGTAATATGTGAAACAAATGGGTGTGTCCAGTCGCCATGAGCCCAAAATGTAAAACCACCATGTCATTACAGCTTAAAGAACATATATTAGTATTAACACGATTTTGCACAAATCATGAAATGGTTTGAAGCGCAAAAATAATCGCTGTGTATTGTTGTCTGTGTACTGGACATCATGATTCTGTTATTAAAAACGCCCCACCTTACATCCGTTAAAAGTTATTAAAGCCATAACACTGAATATCGAAAATGGGGCTAACTTAACTGCGGTCAGTGACAAGTTATCTTCATCTTCTACCAAAGCAAATAGCCAATCGTAGTCAATATTTAAAAAAAACAATCAAAGGAGCGGAGATATTAGCCACTGTTCCCGCCTCCAAAATGTCAAAATTCATCTTCTGGAGCGAGTACTTTGCAGACTCGAGGGCGTAGATAGGATCCAGCGAACGCGAGAGCGTAGGGTTGTCAGCTCGCGAGCGCACACGCGCGCGCGGTTTAATTATTGGCACTAATGTAACGCCGCGCAAGCGATCTAGCCAGTGCTGTGCAAACGCGAGCGCGTAGAGAGCATGGGTTTTCTGCTCGCGAGCGCATACGCGCGCGTGGTTTTTATGTGCGCGAGTTTTGGCACTAATTTAACGCCATTTAAAATGGTCAGCCTGGCCCCTATGACAAATTCGTGCACCGACATCTACAGAACCTTAAAAGCGGCCCTGCCGGGACAGGCAGGCGAGGAAGATGGGCAGGAGAGAGACAATTGACGATCAATCGCTCAGTAAGGCACATCTAAACAATAGCAATAATACTTAATAATACGGGTTGCGTCAGCTGTGGGGTGTCCCGACGTGACAGTTATGGTGGTGATAATAATATTTAAAATTATTACTCAAATTTGTCTTTAAATATTAAGGAAATCTAAATGAACCTGCTTAATTTCATTGCCTGGAGAAATATAAATTTTTAAGTAAAGACATTATATTTAATACATATTTTTTGATAGCGTCAGTTTAAGTTTTTATAAGTAAAAGTTACCTAACATTTTATGTAGAGTATACTTTAAAACAAGGGTGCAAAAATGGTACACTATATTTTTGAGTAAAATCAGTTATTTTTTCAGTGGTTTATTTTAAGTCTAATTTTAAAGCTATAAATCATACAATTTACGATACAGTGTGTGTGGCATCACATTTAATGTAATACAGTTGTTTTATTTTGTACATACTCAAACAGATTCCGTTTGGTTCGTAACCCGCAGGGTCAGGGGACCACCCATCACAGGGTGACTCTAGTCCTATAGTCACCTATCCGACCTGCTCCTCCTGTTCTACGACGTAAAGAAATCAGGGTCTAGCGCCGCCTTTCAAACCGGAAAACATTTCCATGAGAGGCAGCGCGAGCAAAACCACTAGATTTCTTCGGCTGGAGTTAAAAGCGATCCTCCTGCCCACAAGGATGGACGCTGCTATAGAAATATTGGTAAGTCAAAGCGATCGCTGATTTTAACATTAATGCGTATAATATTTGCCATGTGAGTGCTGTATATAAAGGTGCGTTAAATGCCGTTCATATTTGTGTTTGTACTTCTAATACAGAGATGTAAAGTGAAGGACGAAAGTGATACTGCGGATATATGGTTGTACAAACAGCCGATTGCGCTCATCGGTAACTTTGAGGATGAACTCGGCCGAATGCCTTTGTACGTATTCTGAGCATTTCTCTGTGTGCACTTGTCGGCATCTTGAATTTGATTATTTGAAGGGCCGTATAGTACTTGTGTTTCATCCGCAACAAGTTTTAAATATTGTATTCTTTGTGGTCTCATAAACAATATAAAACTGGTGTAGCCTAAATATATATTTGGCCAAAATTAAATTAATAGCATTATTATTTTAATAGCCTTTAGCATGTTATTATGACGGTGAAGATTCGTAAAACGTTATACTGCTATAATGTGAAGACAAGTCAGAAAGATAAAATAAGTTGGATTTGTGTGCCTTTGCTTTGCAGTAACTTGTTGCTGTACAGCACGGAGTATTTGCGCCTATTCTGCTATAGAGGGCTAACGAACATCCACCCAGAAGAGCTACTGCAGAAAACGTGTTGTTTCATCAAACAGTTGGCAGCCTGCGTGAGTATCTCCAATATGTGACCTCATCGCGGAGAATTTTAATGGACCATTGCACGATTTGAATCTAGTAACCCTTTTCTTCTTAATTCTTGGTTAGCACGGTTGCGTTTGGCTCTGTTATACCTTAAGTGTATAATTCCAAATAAACTTACGTTTTTGTTCGGTTGCAGAACTGGAATCTGGAATTCACTGAATCAGGGCTTCCCTTTCTAGTGGACCTTCCGCCAGCAGTCAGCTAACTACGATCGGATGATGAACTCACTATCTAAACATCGAGAAGACTGCAATGTGACCCATCCAGGGTTATTCCCTGCCTTGCGCCTATACCCTCTGGAATCGGACCCCCGTGACCCTACATATAGGACAAGCGATATTATTTAAATATGAGCTTATTTTACATATTTCGTGTGTGTTTTATAAATTGTACAACCTTAAATAAAATGATGCAGTCTGTTTATGTGTAGTGTTACGATTCCCTGGTCTAGGGGTTTGGGGTGTAGTAGAATAGGTGTGCAAATTATTATTACTACTATTATCATTATTTTTGGTGTTATTTCTGTAATAATAATAATAGTAATAATAATGATAAACAATATTAGTTATAGTAAATATGCCTACAATAAACAATTTTAAGTAAGTTTACTTCATAATAATAATAACAATAATAATAACCAGTACTTTGTTAAAAAAAACTTAATGTGTTTGGAAAATCAAAATAAAAAAGTGTATTTCAAATTAAAGCTTCGTAATGCATGCAATGTATTTGTTTTTATTGTTTAATTATGAAGAATTATCATACAAGAAAAAAATTAAAAGTTACATGTTAATCTGAACATGTATATCTTACCATTTAACATTTCCATTTAAGTCTTGCTCAAAACCCCTTCTGCATTTAAAAAGATTCTCTCTGCAGGTACAGAAGAAACAACAATTCCCAAGTATCTCACTGCAAGTCTATACATAGGGCTGGAAAGGTTTGTTCATGCTCTTGCCATCAAACCAGTGGATCCTCATCTGGGGGAATACAATTTTCCTCAGAGTACAGGCATATTTCAATGAGTACATTATTGGCAGCTGACCGGTGATGTTGGCCTGACAAAACCTGCATGTCAAAACAACCCTGAAAATATAGTTACTTTCCACTGTGTTCCTGTTAAACTACACATTCATTCATTCATTCCGGAAGCAACGGGCACAAGGCAGGGAACAACCCTGGACAGGGGGCCAGCCTATCGCAGGGCACACTCACACACATTTAACCAAATTACTTAAATATCGATATTTTAATATGAGAATCGATTCTAGAAAAATATCTGGTATCTGAAGTATCGATATTTCAGTATGGATCCACACAATACTACTTTGTTGGCTTCTCCCCAGCCTCCGCGTGAGAAAAGCACAGACTTTTGATAACAGGAACATTGATTCCATATTTTTCAATGGTGAAAAAGGCCTATGTTATATGATTGTCACACCAGACATATGCAAATGCAAAAAAGAAAACATAAGCTAATTAGAAAAGCCACAAAAAACGCACTAAAGTGAGCATAATTAAGGCCAAAAGGAAGCTATTTGTTCAAAATTTGAAAATCAGCTTAATATGTGATGTTGGTTCCTTGTAAACAAAACGCAATGGTGAGCAGCAATAGAAAAAGGAAGTATTACTTCTCAAAAGAACCCTTAAACAACTTATTGAGGAGGTGGTCAAAATCATATCAGATCGTCATACAAAAATCATATATTTTAATAAAATAATGACTACATTTCTGTACCTTAAAAGGTACAATTACCTACAGCTAAAGGTACAATTGTACAGCCCCAGTGACAAAGGTACAATTGTTTTACCCTTTTTTCCGAGAGTGATGCATTGGCACCAGAATGACATCTTTTACATGCCCAAAGCCCCCTCTGCAGCACTGTGCGTTCTTTGGTGTGTGGTGGTATATTTCTCCTCAACCATGGTTTGGGGGAACAGTAGAGTCTGTTTGCTAAGAAGATACCCGCTGTCTCACAATAACCAGCCACCAGAAAACACCCCATCTTTTGCCATCTGACACACTCTAAAGCTTCATCTTATGGGTCTGTAAGATGTCCTTGACTGTTGCATATCAGCTAGACATTTAGGCTTCTTGCCTTTTCGACAGGTGCAAGTGGGATTCAATAGGCTGCTAATAGGAATATGGCTGAGGGGTCGATCTACAATAACAGGTATGTCTGCAATGGCATGAATTGTATTATCCAATTGTATTATCATGCAAGGCATCCCCTCCTGCTGGGCATTGTATATAATTAAATTGCTTATTCTATAGGTGACACTTCAAGTGTGGCATTCACAATGACACGAACAGACTTTTCCGGCAGGTGCTCGAACAGGGGGGTATGACCGATAGGTACCTTCTGCTGTCGTAAATATTCGTGAACGTGTGGTGCCGCGGCGGTATAGGCGGGATTCAGTGTATGTTGTTTATGTTAACATGCTGGGTAATTCATATTGAGATATGAAGCTGTTTTGTTAAAGCTGCACTTACACTATGTATATGAATGTATGTAAAAAAAATCCATTTTAATTCTGCTTCCTTATTTTAAAAGTCGAATATCAATTCTTCATCGTGTTTTCAACCGATTTATGAACTGAATTTAATTTGGTCATTCTCAAGTCACTTGTGAATAGTGCACTGCAACACTGTTATGTACTCAGATTGCATACAAGTGTTACATAATTTGCACTAATTTATAATCTACTTCACAGTTTTTTGTTGGATTATTGACCTCTTATTGTATCATCAGCATTACTTGGATGTTGTCCAGAAAAGTGTTATTGTGCTTTAGTCATCTATTTTGGCCGATCTCCGTGTCTCTGTGACAGAACAGCAGGCAAAAGTTCAAATAAAGAACAACGTAGAAATTAACGAGTGAGTCGGAGACCTCGTAAATCTGCCAAAGAGATAAACTACTTTAGTTACGAAGCTTTCGGGAAAGCCATTCCAGAACGTCAGTGAGATTGTTTGTATAAGTAATATACCAAGCGCAATTACAAAGTCGCATCTTTATCGAAAGCAAACCAAAAGCTAACATTAACACATGTTTGGTGGTTCACAACGTGGTCTGCCTGAGTAAAAAGCGGCCAAATGTAGCCTACAGAACACCTGTAGTGTTCTCATGCACCGTGTCGAATGTCTGA
The DNA here is from genome assembly GCA_015164015.2 of Brevimyrus niger. Lineage (NCBI taxonomy): Eukaryota > Metazoa > Chordata > Actinopteri > Osteoglossiformes > Mormyridae > Brevimyrus > Brevimyrus niger. The sequence goes on along the minus strand of JAABNY020000002.1, from coordinate 20,592,903 downwards.
CAAAACACCAAGTTAAATCATAGTTCAACAGGCAAGCTTATTAAACTGAAAATTAATCATCTGGTCCTCTTTTTTCTTAAACTACAAATAAATACCAACAAATTAATTTGAGAAAAAATGTACCGAATGCCTTGAGGGCAACAAAGTTCCTGTTAGCTAGACATATTAAGAGAAAACTACCTAACAGCTGTAACTCAAATTAGCTATCATAACTAACTACTGTCCTACTAGCGAGATGGTTAACGGCAAACTACAAAAAGTAATTTGACAAAAAAAATAAGTGCGCTCCTTATATTATGTTACGTTTTAGTTTACTTGCAACTTAGTGTTTCTTATAGATCTTTATTGCCTACTCTCCATAAGCTAGCTACCGTCAATTATACACTCCGTATAATCAGAAACTCGGTAAGGTAAGCACCCAGGAGGAGTGGTGTAAATGGAATGAATCTGCCTTGTGACTGTATTGAAAATAATTATATCAGATCAAATAGACAATAGAGTTGGCCTTATGTGCATGCTGCTGTTCTTCTCATGTAAGTAGGGTGTGACACCCCCCCTCCACCAGATATGACCTGATACTCTATGGCTCCTTACACCCTGATGCCAGGAGTAATGGCGGTGTGTCTCTCCACAACATCGACAGGATTGCTCCTCTCTCCCCTCGGCGACACACACACGATGGTCATCGGTGGTAATACAGAACAGAGATCCATCGCTGAAAATGGTATGATGCCACTCGTCATCACTCCATGCCTCCTAGTGACGGAACCACTCCAAACACAGCCGTCTCTGCGCTGGTGTTAACAGTAGCCTATGCATGGGATGGTGAACTTGTAGTCCAGCTGATGCCAGCCGTCGAGTTTTATAAAGTGTCCGAATGGTAGGCACAGATGTCACAGGGTCCTGTAATGCTTGGTGCACAATATGATGATCCTCCCTTGGTGTGGTCTGACTTGGGTGACCCGAACCTTCACGTTGTGTATGGGTGCCCTCACGTGCCTATTGGTTCCAACATCAGGGGGCTATGATATCCACATGCCCCACATATTGGGCAGTTGCATGATACGACCACCTGGCTTCATGCAATCCCACCATGCAACTGCTATCAATATCCGTCAAGTGCCGTTAGTCCTGTTTAATGCGTCTATGAGGCATCCTTTGTGTTTGGTTAGACGTGCAAGCTTCCTTGCAAATCGAATTATTTATATTTACATACCCATCACTGGTCTGCACATGTACCAAATTAACTTTTTTGTCACCGAGTATAGTTTCCTAATGTCAGTTTCAATGCCTGTTTGTCTTTTCTGTCTTCCCCTGTTGTCAGTCTGTAGTATTTTCCCTGCTTCTGGTCAGCCTCATGACTCAATGAGCTGAGCAAGCAGCTGCCTGTTAATTCCTTGTGTTCAAATTCCACCACCTCTGTTTTTGCAGTTTTGCATTCTCTGTTCGTGGTGCAGTGGTTAGCACTGTTGCCTTACACCTCTGGGACTTGGGTTTGAGTCTCCGCCTGGGTTACATGTGTGTGGAGTTTGCATGTTCTCCTCGTGCTGTCGTGGGGTTTTCTCCCGGTACTCCGGTTTCCCCCCACAGTCCAAAGACATGGTGAGGCTGATTGGAGTCACTAAATTGCCCATAGATGTGCATGTGTGAGTGTGCCCTGCGATAGGCTGGCCCCCTGTCCAGGGTTGTTCCCTGCCTCATGCCCGTTGCTTCCGGAATAGGCTCCGGACCCCCCGCGACCCAGTAGGATAAGCGGTTTGGAAAATGGATGGATGGCATTCTCTATTTGTTTTTTTGTTTTTTTTTGCCTTTGTGCCCTTGATTGTGTTTCTACTGGTCCGTCACGTTCTGCTTCCTTTCTGTCACTTTCTCAGTTTCCCCTCCCAGCCCCTCGATTAGTTTTATCTGTGGCCCGTTTTCCCAACCCTCATTAATTTGTCTCACCTGTCCTGTGTTAGTCTCATTACCCCTTAATATTTAATTCCCTGCCTCATTTCAGTTCCCCAGTGGTTCATTGTGACATATGATGCCTGCTTGCCCACCCACATATGGATGGTGGTTTTTTTTTTGGTAAATTGTATTGCTTAATTTCCCCATTGTACAACATACAAGACATGCACCAGAACAAAAGATTAGACAACTTTTCACAGGGCACCAGAAAGGTTGGCTTGTGGTATTTTTAACAGCCTATGTGATCCCCCTGTCTGCAAGGATGGACGCAGGTGAAGAAATATTTACAGGTTCCCAGCACACACAAAATGTCTGCCAGACGCATAAATTGTGCTTGTAATGCCTATCCTGGAACTACAGTATGTCTGCACAACATGCAAATCAAGTTCAGTATTTGGACATCAGACTAGAATAATTTTTGGACATCTGTGGACGTGCAAAACAGGTGCAGGACCCAATACTGAACGTTCAGGAGACGTCATGAAAAGACGCCGTTGTTCTGACGAGTTGAGCTACCTATCGAGTCATACTATTGAGCCTTTTTGCGCATGTGCAGTTCCACCGTTTGGGGATTAGGGTTAGGGCCATCGGTTAGCACCACCATCGGTTAGGTATCCTGACTCGACAAAGTAGCTCAACTCGACAGAACACCGTTCTTTATCTTGTTATTCGCTACGATCGAGATTTCGGCAAAGCCACACCTGTTCGATTTCCAGAACATTCCAAAACACACTACAGGACTGGAGATGCAAGGGAATCAAAGACATCTAAGACTTGGAAGGCGTTTCATTTGTGTGTAAGAGTACTGCGTTTTATGGTCATAGTGGTCACGTTTAGCTATACCTCTCAAGATAAAAACGCGCGGGCACCGTGTGGAGCACAACATAAACCGTCTCTCAATACTGAGAACATCAAGTACAGACTCAAGTTCTTGGGAGTTCGGACTCGCAAGGATGGGAGGACACAGAACTCTAAAGTCTACTTCTTATATAGCGGCGTTCATGCTGACGTCTCAGCTCGGCTCGAGACGCTTTCCTACATATTCACCGCTATTGTGACTGTACAATAAAATAACATAAAACCGCAAGCAGCTAAGTCCTACTTTAAGTTAAACCCCTACCCCTCGTAAATTGCAGAAAACTAGTAATCCGCTTGTTTAGTCATGACGAAATTTCATAATTAAATTGTTTTATGTATTTGTTGGCTGCAAATGCCTGACCTTAATCTGTTGATACATTTGAATGATACATTTTAAAACTATTTGTAAAAGAATTTTCTTGACTAATATATTTGCTTTAACATCCTTCCTCCTGATATTATCACAAATTAACTACCTGTATTTACTGGCAACATTAAGATATTTCAATATATAGAAACTACTGCGAAGGTACACGCTCTGATGCCCAATTTCAGATGTTAAAATATGTAATTTTTTTTCAACGTCAAATATTTTCAACAGAAAAATCTTCTAATCTTCTGTCTATTGGGCACATCTGCTCTTCTATCTCCAGTGATGTAAAATGACTCATTACTTGATTGATAGAGGTTATGTTGAAAATGGGCAAATTTTCCTGTTAAGCTTATATGCATACTGTGAAGGTGTTCTAGCTGCACTTTATAAGCTGAGTTCAAAAGAGCCAGTAATTTGTTGTTAAAATCTTATAAACAGTAAAAAGAAAATGTACTGCATGTGAAGACAGCACTTTTTCATGTTGAATAATTTTTCAGCCCATTACAATTGTTTGTATATGGTAATTATTTAATAAATGCTGGAAATTGATATGCCTCTTTATTTGTCAATATTATGTTAATGCTAATTATTTGAAGCGGTTTCCGCTTTTAAAACAAAGAAAGGGCAGGTTCGTAAAAATCAATAAAACAGAGTGCATGAATTCATTCAACTCAAATTCTTATTTTTTTCATTTAAATAGGCCTATTACTTATTTGAATTAAATGCATAGGTCTATACGAAGAAAATCTGCGAACGAGATAACGAACTACGGTAGTTAAGAAGGGTTTCAGGAAATGCGTGCTAATTAACACTGGTAAAAATTAAAACCGATCAAATGCCTGCCAAATAAATGTCGTAAAATGAAAGTAAACTATCCTAATTCTACGAAGCCCGGGAGGGGATATGGGAGAGAGAAAAAAGAAACATTTGCGCGATCTTGCAAAACAATAATTACTGTGCTGTTTCCGTTTGAAATAAAAAGATGAAATTTTGGCATATTTATCGACTAATAAGTATAAACGTAAACGATAGGGAAAACATGTACTGTACATACAGGGCACAGGTATTCAATCAATTAAAATTACGTAAAGACGTACAGAAATAATAAGTTGTAAAAATACTATGTGTGCGACCATGAAAAAGAAAGCGAGAACAGAAATACATACAAACAAAACTATTTAATTAAAAACAGTAGAATTAAATTCCACGAACCACGAAGAGCGAATTAATGCGAATTAAAAGGCTGACAGTATACAAACTAGTCATTTTGAACCGAAACGGGCATGTATATGTAAAATGTTGATGTAATTGTCGCTGAATAGATTATTCCACTATTACTGCTGCATATGTTTTTCTTTTATTTTGAAATGCAACAGCAAAATATGCAAAAACAAGACAGGGAAACACATAATTTGTGTATTTTGCGGTGCTTCAGTTGGCTTATGTTTTTTAGTCGATTGACACAGTAGTCTTTTGGTAGGGGAGACCAGGGATGGTTGTCACACTTTTTACTTACATTTATTTTCTTTCAAAACAGTGTGTGGTAAGAATTCCCTTTCTGTACACAATTAATGCTGAACGTATCAGGTACAAATGGAGAGTCCTTGCTCTGGTAGAATCCATTCTCTTCAAAAGATATGGGCTGTCAAAGGCACCT